>CM053608.1:6705426-6733137 GCA_028646535.1 Procyon lotor
TCTAGAAAATAGCCAGCTTGTAGTCTTTGAAAGTGCAGAGAGGATGAAAGTCAAGGACAAACCAAGAAATTGATTGACGAAGATCAAAGCCAAGAGGGGAAGATTCCTTCCAATCTGGCCCTTGATGCCCTCGGCCCAGCCTGTCCTTCCCCAGCTAAACAAAGTACCTCATCCTAGCCTGCATCTTTTCCAGAAGGGACAGTGTGGAGACCACCAGCGAGCCTTAAATGGGGTCTGAGAGCCAGATGGTGGTACTTTTTCAATATTGGTTTCCTGATTTTGATGGCTATATTGGGGTTATGTAAGAGAATGTCCTTGTTCTTAGAATTTCATGCTAGAGCATTCAGGATCCGTACAATATGATAGCGGCATCCTTCTCCTTCACTAGCTTGTGGGAAAAATTCTTTGTACTATCTTTACAACCTTTCTCTAAATGTAAATAAATGTCGAATATACACACACTAGGGATGATAGTGCGGATGTTGGCACAACAATGTGAGTGTGCTGAATATCACTGTACTGTACACTTAAAAATGGTAAATTTATGGGGGCACATGGGTCGCTCAGTTGCTTAAGCGTGGGACTCTTGGCTTCGGCTCAGGTCAAGACCTCAGGGTCATGAGATCGAGCCCCATGTTGGGCTCCGCGCTCAGCGGGGAGTCTTCTTGAGATTCTCTCTCCCTCTCCCTCTTCCCCTTGCCCTGCTCAGGTGCTCTCTCTCTCACTCTCTCTCTCTCAAATAAATAGATAAATCTAAAATGTGGTAAATTTATGTATTTTTACCACAATTCTTTTAAAAACTAGGACAATGGTAAATACAAATTAGGGAGGGAAATGGTTGCCTAGTAGACACATTTGGAACTGGTTTGTCCTCTAAACCAACGTATGTGTGTGCGGAAGGATCCGTGGGCACCATGCTTGCCTGTGTCCTAGAGAGGGGAATCGGATGGACTTCTCTAACCCAAGGGGTCTTTCAGGCAGCAGCACCCTTGGTGGGGGAGGGGTCACTGCTGAGACCTAGTGGGGGAGGGCCCCAGATGCCAGGCCCCCTGCAATGGGTGGGCAGGACCAGGAGATAAAGAGCTGCCCTCCAGCCATTCGTGAGGTGAAAAAAGCTTCTTACAAATATCTCTGCCTGGAACTTTCCGTTTAGAAATGCAAAATATTTCTTTTCACACTTTTCACAGTCATCGGATTTTCCGGGAATACGACTACCATGTAAGTTGAGAGAAGACTCCAGTGTGGTGTTTGAAAGTCTCCCAAGAAGCTGCTCCCTGTGGGGGAAAAAGGAGGTCACCCCTAAGGAGGGCTGCCAGCCTGCAGTATCCGAGGGGCCGGGGAACACACCTTGCTGGTTCTGCTTCTCCCGTTTTCACACACGACTCTGCGACACAGCTGTTTTGGGGTCTCCTTGTAACTGCCTTCCTTCCAGAAAGTTATTACATTGGCAGAGACTTGAATTCAAAGAGGGAGTTTAATTTCACTAAAAGGATTCTGTGAAAAGACTTCCCGTGATTGTTGTCGTATGTATATTGATTCTGTCGCTCAGGGATGAGACAGGCATTGTGAAATTGCATATTGGAATTCTTCTTTGGTGCCCATTTTATTTTCCAGTCTTTTCCTGACGCTGGGCCTGAGGGGCTGCCCCAGGGCCTTTCGCCCCCGGTCCACTGTTCCTCTTTCCACTCCATCCCCTCTGCCCTGGGGCCCATCGAAGCCCACGGCCTCCAAAGCTTCATGACTGCAAGGTGAATTTAAGGAAAAGAGTACAGGAGATACGCCTTTGGCAACCCACTGTCCCGTGTCAGAAGGCAGGAAATTATTTGACAGTGTGCTTCTAAATGAATTCATATGTCACCCGTGACAAAATCATACTTCCTCATTTTCAGAAGTCTGCACTTTGTTTTTGACATATAGCATGGCTTTAAAGGTTTTTTCCCTCTTTCATCATATATACATAATTTTGGCCTATTATATCTCCTAATACTTACTTGGAACTTTTCTCTTTTTCTATACTTTTTCTACAGAGCGCCATCTGATCTTCTTACTCGTTGTGAATACAGACATTTCTTTTTTTTTTTTTTAAGATTTTATTTCTTTATTTGACAGAGAGAGACAGCTAGAAAGGGAATACAAAGCGAGGGGAGTGGGAGAAGGAGAAGCAGGCTTCCCGCCCAGCAGGGAGCCCGATGCGGGGCTCGATCCCAGGGCCCTGGGATCATGACCTGAGCCGAAGGCAGACACTTAACCAACTGAGCCTCCCAGGCGCCCCAAGATATTTCTTATAACCAAGTGCAAATAACCATTTCCTGTGTCTTCCAATGTAGCTCTGCCTCAGCATTTACATATTCTTTTTTCAAAAATTACTTTCCTTTCTTCCTCAATTTTGTAATTAGAACATTATTAGTTTTGAAGTTATGTGTGTAGGGGCTACACTTGAATATAGCACAGATTAAAGGGTCAGTGCTGGAGATCTAAATTCTGTGTTTGCAACCTCCAAGCGAGGTGGCAACTTAATTTCTATGTCTCAGCTTCCTCATCTGTACACTTGGAGATGCTACACCATACCTTTCTCCAAGGGTCCTGTGGCAAAGACTGAGTACTCAGTAGACGACAGCAATCTCTATTTATTTCCATGAGTCAACTGTAGAGAGAAACAGAAATAAGAAGTGGAGGGTCCTAAGAACTTTCCACTTCCCTATTAAGACCCAATTACATTTTTTGCTCCTGGGTGCCATGAAACTTTCCTGCATTCTTCAAAGGTAGTTCCTTTTTTGTTTACACTAAGTCAGATTAGTTGCAGCGAACGTGCAACCCCAGATGATTGATTAACATGGATGAAAGAAGGCTGAGTCTAAAGTAATCACAGCCAATGAAGCTAAGGACCTAAGAGGAGCTGATGAACACAGTGCCGGCATTTGGAGGTAATGGGACGGTACACCCGAGGCCTACTTAGTAGACCGTCTCTGAACTCTCCACTGGAATACATGTGAAGGTACACAGGAATGTGGGAACTTGGGACGCCACTGAACATTAGAGAGCGGAGAGCGCCATGGGCCAGAATGGGGGGAAATTTCCACTGACTTTGGAGTGGATGAGGTTGGATTGAAAATTACTCTTTCGGATCATTCCTCCCTGTCGTCTAAGCCAGCACAGTAATGGATGGCTGGGTAAGGAGGTCTGACTCACCTCCATTAGAAGTTTCTATTAATAGCTTGAGAAAACTTCTCTAAGCAAGCCAACTTGTCATTCATGTGTGAAAGTAACAAAGATGGTCTCAAATAGACAAGGACTCCAAAAAAAAAAAAAAAAAGCAGCATTCTAATATCTTCCCAAAAGCACCATTTCCAAGAATAGGAATGCCATGCAATAAGCATGAAAACCAATTGAATGTATACATAATTGTTGGGATATGGTTTCAAAATCAACAAAGCAAAAAACTATTCTTAAGAAAATATTTATATGAGCAGATACTTAACATATGTTAGGATATTATGTGAAAAGCAGGGAGAGGGTATGGAGAAAGGAGATCTGTACATAGGTTCTCAACTTTAGTAACTAGAGAAATTGATTTTAACCACGTGGTTCTTTAACTTAAAAGTAACCCCAAACAGACTTAAGTCTCTATTTCCAAATCACTTTGGGACCTAACGGCAAATAAAATACAGCAGAAGTCCCAGATGGCGAGAAAACAAAGAGACAAAGAAATTAAGAAAGCAGTCTTACAAACAGAAAGCATACATGAAGAAGACTGAAATAGGACCAAGAATATCAGTAAGATGATCCATGGTTAAGTACACATCTAAATGCTTTAGTAATAATAGAATGCTCAATGTATAAATGTATAAAATACCATATACATGTGGATGCAACTATGTAAAGCATGTATAGAAGAATCTGGAAGGAACCTTGGAAATGTTTAAATTCGTTGCATCAGTGTATACGTGAATTTTTTAGTTTTATATTTGTTTTGTTTTTATCTTTTCCAGTGTTTGTGATTTGTCAACAATGAGCATGCATTATTATATTAGGCAAGGCTCATTATTGCAAGCAGCAAAAACTGACTGTAACTCTCTTCCCTCTGCAGAGCAAGCAGACAGGCTGGAGGCTCAGGGAAGAACTGATGTTGCAGCTTGCAGAACTCCCTCTGTTTCCGGGGAAACATTAGTCTTTTTGTCTCTTAAGGCCTTCAACTAATTAGGTGAGGCCCGCCCACATTGTGGAGGGAGATCTGCGTAACTCAATGACTACGGAGTTCAATGTTAGTCTCATCTAAAAATACCTTTACAGCAACATCTGGACTAGTGTTCGGCCAACTATCTGGGTACTGTGGCCTAGCCGAGTCGAGATAAACAATTAACTATCATAGCAACCAATTGCTGAACCCGGGAGCCTGCTGGAATCCTGGCAGCCAGAATGCAGGGGGAGGGAGAAGCCCACCTTCGCTCCTACAGTGAGAAGCAGGGCTCTGTGCCTCACCAGTCCTCCCTAATATGGGGCGCCCAGATACAGGAAGGGAAGCTAAGTGCTGCACAGCATCAAAAATAAACATTTGGCCCAGTAATAAACAAAAAATATATTTTTGTCCTCACTTTCAGGCCTGGCAGTAAGCTTTCAGTGAGATTCGTGGACCATGACTCACATTAGCAGGATTTTGTGACTTGACCCTCAAACCCAGCAGCTCCCACTCTGGCCATGATTTCCTCTTCTAGACTCTTCTGGGTGGGCAACCTTGTCGTAAGCCCCTGGCCACCCACACCAGAAATCGGGGCTTTATCTTCAACCCTTCCTCTCCCTCAGTGTCTGCATTCCATCAGTCCCCAATCCTGTCATCTCAACTACCCTCCTCTCTGTGCTGGTGGCCACAAGCATGGCCATTCGTCACATCTCATCTGGACTAGAACCTGGATTTCCCAGTTGATCTTGCCTCCTGTATTTCCTTCTCTGCCTCCTCTAACCATCCTCACAGGCCCGCAGAGCTAACCTTCTAAGAGACGACGCACACCCTACTGTTCTGAGCCTCGCCCGTCTGCCTGCGGGTCCCGTCCCCTGAGTGTGGGTCCCGTCCCCCAAGTACGAGTCCCATCCCCGGAATGTGGAGACAGGCAGCACCGGTTCCAATTTGCCAGACGTAGGGGACTCCTGACACAATTTTCTAATGTTTTGAGATAGAGGTTCTGGGCTGCATTGCGTCCCACCACAAATGAGAACAGAACACACTGGCGCCAATAAAGAGATGGAAAGTACCAAATTTTTAAAAAATTTATTTTGCCCACCTGCGGAGGTAAAATGAAGTTTGGATTCACTCCCCTTAGATTCACTTTCTGGATAAAATATTCACTCAGCTTATAGCCCCTGTGGTATATGATGTATTATCGAAATACACATTTACGGAACCCTAGCTTAACCTTCTATGTGTTCGCGTCTGCACATACTCAGTCATTCGGCGAAGCTTCATTGAGCCTCTGCCGTCTGTCTGGCATCACGTCGGGTGCTGAATGCACCCAGATGTGTCAGAAAAGGCCCGTCTATTATGGGTAAGCACATACATCAGTTCTTCCTGGCCACAGGCCTGGTGTCGGGCTCAGACTACGAAGTGTAGGAACCCATCCCGCTGCTGGTGAGTCAAAAATTGTTATTTGAACCTTTTATTGGTACTCCTTACACACAAAAAAAAATTAATAAAAATGTGTTTGACTCTTTCACCAGTCAATTAAGAAAGGTAAATGGCCAAAACAATGCTGGCCTAGAAGTGAGCCATTCTGTACCTAGTCATCACTTTAAAAAGAAAAAAATAATAAAGAGCGTCTCTTTCTCTTGGCTTCTATTTCTGCTCAGTATGGTAAATCCATCACCTAAGCTTTTTCCCGTCTTCTTATTTCCATTCTGATTTCTGCATATGCCAGAGGTTACTGACTGACTTATCTTTAACAGATGGGATGGTTACTCCAACTTTCCAAAATATTTGATAATTGTGGAAGGGAGCACATTTGTGAGACATTATTCCATGCATATGATTTTGGCTATGCCGCTTTTAGTGGGAAAAATAAAACATCCTCAAAACACCCACCCATCTCATTTTTAAAAACCATAAAGCAAATCCAACCCCCATCTGCGTCCTGTTCTCTGCTAAATAATCTTAAAATCAAGTGGAAAATGGCAGTGGGTAGCGACCAAACCAGTACTTTGTTTTGATAGAGTTGGAAGTGGATGGTTTAAATCCATTGCCAAATGTTTATTTTCTTTCTGAAATTCAAACTTAGATTCTCATGGCAACAGAAAGTGCAGAGGATCTGAAAATTGGGACAACTACATTTTTGGATCCAACTTCCTTCATATGTTAGTCTAACCGAAATACCCTTTGTGGTTTCTGCACTGGCAAAACGCAGGGCTGTGTTCCCAAAAATATTAGTAATCACCGACAATGAGAATATCTATGTGGGATTAAACAGCCTTCTCAATCAGGTTTCAACTATTCCAACTACCTTCCACGGCCCCCTTGCTTGGCCTTCACTCTGGTCATGCTGTCTTACTCCCCTGTCCTTTACTATAAGCCATGTACGTTCCTACCACTTTCCTTTCTTGGCTTATCCTGGGCCTGTCCACCCTGAAAGAAACTTCTTTACTCTGCTCACCATCCAATAATTCCTCTTCCTTTTCCAAAGACCAAAACAGGCATCACCTCCTCCTTGAATCCTCCCTCGACCACATAACTTCGTAGTCTTCCCTTCTTAAAGGACGAGGATTCTCCTTGAGTGAGGTGGCAGAAGGGAGACCCTTCATTATCTCATCATCTCTGAATCTTAGCTGTTGCAATGAGTTCTAACTGATCCTTCGGTCATAAATCACTTTCTTCTAAAATTCACTCTTAGATCTACCAGAGTGATCATTGTAAAATTTGATTGTGTCCCTCTCCTGTTTAAAACCTTCAGCTGTAAATTCTAGAAGGATGAAAAATCTAAAGCTCAGGTTCCAGAAACATGCAAACCTTACTGCCAACCTTATAACATTTTCATAATCACAGAGAATATTAGATAAAAGATGGCAGAAATTATTTTGAATGCATGGATGAGTTCAAAAGCTCCAGGTGTCAGAGTGAGCAGTAAACTTAAAACTTGATGTCTCAGATGTGGGGTGAGGGCAAGACTTAGATCTGGATGTGGGCCCCAAAGGCTGGGGATGGGATTTTAACACTCAAGCAAGAGCAGGAGATGTGTTCTTAGGCCCCCAGGAAGCAAGGAGCTGGAACCAAGACCCTCAGATAAACTGAAATCCTGAACGAGCTGTCTTTTCATTAAAAGTGGCTAAAAAACTCTCCCTGCTTTCCCAAGAAAGCAACAATAAAGTGAACTCTGCCCAGGGTCCTGGAAAACAGCTCCTATGAAATATTGAGGTTCCAAACCTGCACCATGTAGGGGTGTGGAGTTGAAATTTACAATATTCCCATTATGTGGGAATTTCCAAGCTATACTTTTAGTATGAAAATTAGTCTCAGGCTAGTGAAACTTCTAGTTGCCTAGAAGAAGAAAATATAAACTACTCTCTAGAGATACTTTCTTAGTTGAAAATACAAGTGACTCTCTCAGGGGGAAAAAAAATCCTAAAGAAATAAGCTCACAAACAAAAATTATAAGCCACATGAGAAAACTCACCATGAACACATCGAACAGAAAGACTAGCAAGAACCTGAGATAATAGCAGAATTGGAAAGACAAGATAAAATAAGCGCTTTTAAAATTGTATTTTAAAGGATGTAGAAATGATTATGAAAAAATAAGACTGTGTGACAAGGGAGGCCTAGGTGGCTCAGTCATTAAGTGTCTGCTTTCAGCTGTGGTCATAATCCCAGGGTCCTGGGATTGAGCCCCACATTGGGCTCCCTGCTCGGTGAGAAGCCTACTTCTCCTTCTTCCACTCCCCTTGCTTGTGTTTCCTCTCTCTCGCTTTGTCTCTCTCTGTCAAATAAATAAATAAAATCTTAAAAAAAAAAAAACTATTTAAGTCTTATTTTTTCCTTTGCCAGATGGCTTGATGTTAAGCTTTGTGAGCACTTGGGAAACACTGCAGAGAGGCAGAGTTATTCTTTCGGGTTCTGGTATGCTTGCAGTGTGCATAGCTTCCCCAGCCATCTACACCAGCACCAGAGTCCAGTGTCCAAGCGGCCAGGCTTGCCGCTTCTCCAGTATCCAGCTCTGGCCAAGCGCAGGGACCAGCAGCACCCAGTGCCCAGGAAACAATAGAGAATACACCTGCTAATGACAACGGGAATGAATGACAGATCATTACCAAAGATTTTACAGTCATTAAAATGATAATCAGGGAGGGGTGCCTGGGTGGCTCAGTCAGTTAAGCGTTAATCTGACTCTAGTTTTGACTCAGGCCATGATCTCACGGGTCATGGTATCAAGTCTTGTGACTGGCTCCGCATTCAGCTGGGAGTCTGCTTGAAGATGCTCTCCCTCCCCCAACTCGTGAGCTCTCTCTCCGTCAAACAAATAAATGGTTTTTAAGAAGTCTTTGAAAAATGATAATAAGGGAATATTCTTAACAATTTATGTTAGTTAATTGGACAATTTAGATGAAGTGGAAAAATTCTTTTAAAGACACATACTCAAGGAAAGAAGAAAATATAAATAAATCTGTACCAACTAAAGAAATTGAATTTGTAATGTTTAGTTTTCCCACAATGCAAATCCCAGGCTTAGGTCTTTGACTTCACAGTGAATTCTATCAAAACTTTAAAGAAGAAACAACACCAGGTCTACAGAAACTCTTCCAGAAAGTAAAGGTGGAGGGAACACTCCAGAACTCATCCAGTGAGGTTAGCATCACCCTGCTCTTAAAACCAGTCAACGACATCCCAAGGAAACATCCATACTGGTCATGAGTAAAGATGCAAAGAAATCTTCACAAAATGTGATCACATCGAATCCAACGATGTCTAAAAAGAATAGCATATTTCTAATGAAGTGAGATTTATCCCCACTTGCATTCCACGAATACAAGTTTGATTTCACAGTTTAAAAATTAATGTAATTCCCTATATCAACAGACTGAAAAACTAAAAATATGATCATATCAATAGACACACACAAAAAAATTTGGTATAACTCGGTGCCTATTTATGATTTAAAAAACCAATTTTCAGTCAATGAGAAATAGAAAGGAACTTCCTTAACCTGATAAAGAGCATTTGTGAAAAACCTCTGGCTGACATCATACTTATGGTGAAAGAATGAAAGCTTTCTATCTAGGATTGTAAGGAAGGCATGTATATCTACACTCATCATTTCTAGTCATCATTGTTCTTAAGGGCCTACACAGTACAATAATGTAAGGGAAAGAAACAAAAGTCATATTGATTAGAAAGGAATAAATAAAACTGCTTTTTTTCCACAGATATCACTGTTTAATATAGAAAATGTTGAGGAATCTTTTAGAATATTCTAGAATTAATAAATGAATTTAGCAAGGCTGTAAGATATAAAGCTAGTCAACAAAAATTATTTGTATTTCTATATCAATGAATAATTGAAAGATGAAATTTAAAACTTATTTACAATAGCATCACAAAACCTAAGAATGAACTTAAAAGACAACATCGAACATTACAAAACACTTCTGAGAGAAATTAAAGAGAACCTAAATAAATGGAGAGATTTATCATCCTTGTGTTGGAAGACTGAAGGTTGAGATGGCAAATCTCTCTTATTGCATCGGAGCATAGATTTAAACAATCACAATCACAATCCCAGAATTTGTTTTTCATAGAAATCAACTACAGATGATTCTCAAATTTATCTGAGAATGTGAAGAACTTAGAATAGACAAGCCAGTTTTTAAAAAGAAGAACGTTAAAGGGCTTACATTACCTGATTTCAAAACTTTACATTCACTGACAATACTCAAGACAATGTGCTATTAGACAGATAGACCAGCAGCACAGAACTGACAGCCCAGGAATTGCCCCATAATTCTTTGCTCAATGGATTTGCAACAAAGTTGCCAAGGTGATTCCCTTGGAGGAGAATAAGCCCCTTCTACCAATGGGGTCTGAGTCACTGGTTGTCCCAACAAGAAATTTGAACCTCAACCTTTGTCTCACATCATACATAAAAGTTAGCTCCAAGTGGATCGTGGATCTAATATAAGAGCTAAAGTCAGAAAATGAATGAGAGGATCTTCATGCTCTTGGGGTAGGCAAAGATTTTTCAGATGGAACACAAACTATAAAAGAAAAATATAACTTGGACTTTGAAACTAAAATGCCTTGGTCTCTGAAAAATAACATTACAAATGAAAATGAGGGGCACCTGGGTGGCTCAGTTGGTTACGTGTCCATTTCTTGATTTTGGCTCAAGTAATGATCTCAAGGCCCTGGGATCTAGCCCTGCGTCAGGCTCCACACTCAGCAAGGAGTCTGCTTGAGGATTTCTCTCTCCCTCTTCCTCTGCCCCTTCCCCGACTTGCACACACGTTCTAGCTCTCTCTCTCTTTCTCTTTCTCTCAAATAATGAAAAAAGTCTCTAAGAAAAAGAAAAAGGCAAAAAACTATGAAAAAGCAAGATACAGACTGGGAGAAAATATTTACAGAACATATATCTGATTAAAGAACTTGTATCCAAAATAGATTAAGAATTTTACCACTAAAGACAAACGACCAAATTTTAAAATGGCTGACAGACTCTTCACAAGGAAGAGTTCTAGGATACTCAGCATCACTAGTTATCAAGAATATGTGAGTTAGAATAATGAGATACAACTGCATCCCCTCTAGAATGATGGAACAAAATGGACAACGCCGTGTGGGGGAAGAGATAGAGCAACTGAAAGTCTCATGTGTCTGTGTTGGGGATGGAAAATGATACAGTCGTTATGGAAAAACGTATGTCAGTTTCTTGTAAAGCTAAGCATGCACTGACCACAGACCCCTGGGTGGTGCGGTAGGCGGGGCATCTGACTCTTGGTTTTGGCTTAGGTCATGATCTCAGGGTTGTGCGAATGAGCCCTGTGTTGGGCTCTGAGCTCAGTGAGAAGTCCGCTGGGGTTTCTCTCTCCTCCCTCTGCCCCTCCCCACACTCGTGAACTCTCCCTCTCTTGCTCTAAAATAAATAAATATATGTATTTTTAAAAAAATATACCGATGAGATGATCACTCAGTTCCATTTCTAGGTATCTATCCAAGAGAAATGAAAACATATGTCTGAGAAAAGACTAGGCCATCGTGCCCATCACAACACTACTCATGAGAGCCCCAAACTAGAAGCAGCTCAAACGCTTATCAGCTAGAGAACAGATAACTAGTACTATGTCCATGGAATGGAATACTACTTGGCAATAAAAAAAGAATGACAATTAACATGAATGAATTTCAAAAACATCGTGCTGAGCTGAAGAAGCCAGCCACAAAGGACCGTAACTATGGTATGGTTTCATTTATATGTCATTTTATAAGTGGCAAAAATACAGTAACAAAAAGTGGGTTGACTGGGACCAGGATTAGGGAGAGGAAATATCACTGTAGCCAACTGAACTGATCCTGCTCCTTAACCCTTTACTTACTGTATCACAATCATTTACTTAGGGGTCCTTTCCCCCACAGATAAATGAATTCCTCAACAGCTGACGCCTATGGTATTGTTCTTAAAAAAAAAAAAAAAAGACTTATTTATTTATTTAAGAGAGAGTGGGAGTGCAAGTTGGGGGGACAGGAGCAGAGACAGAGGAAGAAGCAGACTCCCAGCTAGGCAGGGAGCCCCATGCGGGCCTCGATCCCAGGACCCTGAGATCATGACCGGAGCTGAAGGCAGCCATTTAACTGACTGAGCCACCAGGGTGCCCCATGTTATTCATCTTTTTTTTTAATTCCCCAGGTGACACACAGAAGAATTCCATACACGTTCACTGACTAGTGATTGATGTGAATCTGGCAAAGCTCATTTAAAACTATAACTTGATGCGGGACACCCGGGTGGCTCAGTCATTTAAGCGGCAACCTTTGCCTCAGGTCATGATCTCAGGGTTACAGGATCAAACCCCCCGTCAGGCTCCCTGCTTGGCCAGGAGTCTGCTTCTCCATCTGCCCCTCCTGCCTCTGGAGCACGCGCACCCTCTCTCTCTCTCTCTCTCTGAAATAAATAAATAAGTAAAATCTTTAAACAACAACAATATCAAAAACCTATAGCTTGATACCTCATTTAAAGAATGGCCCTTTACTGGTTCTCATATTTCCTCGCTCCTTATTTATGAAATAAAACAAACCTTTTCTTACAGTGTTAAAGATGCAACTAATACCAACCACTTTCCATAACTTGTAAAAAAGAAAAGCACCGTTTCCTTGGAATCACAACTGGTCAAGATGCCCCAGCCTGAATGATAGCAATTTCCATCTGTGTCATGTCAAGAGGGTCCTCCTGCGTTCCCCAGAAGATCTGCAGACTAGGAGTCACTATGCAGTCTAGGCTGGAGCTACCATGGGGGAGCTCCCCACTCTGCCATCCGGAAGTTTACAGCACTATATCCGCATACAGTTATATTTCTATAACTCTATTAATTATAATAAATAAACTTAATAAGTAAAAAGCATAAATGGGGTAATTGGAGATTAACTGCTACTAATGCAGGGTCAGACAATGAGGGAGGTAGAGGCAGACACAGCAGAAGAAGACAAGACAAGGAGGGATGCTGGGTTACAACCCAAAGTGGACGCTTAAGATATGGGGTCCATCTGGATGGCTGACATTGGGCCTCCCTGAGGTACCCATTTTTTTTTAAGTAAGAATCAGATATCATACTTGGGAGGAGAGTATGGATGGTGATTCATTAATCAAGATGTACCTTATTAATTATTTTGTACCCAGTGATTAGTAGAAATTTGTGTTCCTGGCCTAATGCTATGTAAACAAATTACTATTTTTTTTAAAGATTTTATTTATTCATTTTCCAGAAAGAGAGATCACAAGCAGGCAGAGAGGCAGGCAGAGAGAGAGGGAAGCAGGCTCCCCGCTGAGCAGAGAGCCCGACATGGGGCTCCATCCCAGGACCCTGAAATCATGACCTGAGCCGAAGGCAGAGGCTTTAACCCAATGAGCCACCCAGGAGCCCCAACAAATTACTATTTAAGAGCTAAAAACAGTACCCTGGGGCAAATAATACATTATATGTTAATAAAAAAATAAATTTTAAAAAAAAGAGCTAAAAACAGGAAACATTCGGTTAGGGTACAACCTAGCTGGGTGTCTCAGACTGTCAGCCAGGGCCGAAGTCATCTCAAAGCTCACTCGTGTGACTGTGGGCCATGTCTTTGGCCCTGTTCTAGTCATTAAAAGCAATCCAGTAAGTTCAGCCCACCCTCAGAGGGAAGGGATTATACAAGGGAATAAACACTAGGAGGAGGGGATCATTGGAGACTATCTAGAGGCTGCCTACCGTAAAAGTCTGCTGGACTCTTCACGAAAATGCGGTCAGTGAATAAAAGAGACAGGAGCGGTCCGCCTTTGGACCTGATCTGACATTCTTCCCTGAGTGTCCACCCTGCGGACTCCGCAGATTTTGACCTCACCAAGCCTCCCCATCCCGTGAGTCAATTCCTTAAAATAAATCCCCCTCTCTCTCTCTCCACACACACACACACCCTGTTGGGCCTGCTTCTCTGGCGAAACCTAACTAACATGCTAAGGGACGGGAGGCCTGGAACAGATTTCTGCCCGAGAGCCCTTAGAAGGAACCGACCAACCCTCACAGGGGGCCCGAAGCATCCAGGACCCGAGGACAACACGCGTCTACCGGGTAAGGCTCCGGGTCTGTGGCACGTTGTCAGGGCGGCCTGAGCTCCCCAACACGCCCTCCTGACGCGGTGGGAGCATCTTCCTCCCACAGCACGGGCTACGTCTTTGTGTGGCGTGGACTTGGTGATTCCTCCCGCTCCATTTTCTGTAGCATGTGAAAAAACTCATCTCTATTTGGAAATCCTCATGACGCTGTCAAGAAATATAATACCACGTGAGACACTTATACCCATCCCTGTAAAAATAGTTTTCAGAGTCAGCAGAATCTTCCAGAGATGACCAAGGAAGGCCCCCGGAGCTGTGGCAATGTTGACGGTGTCAGCTCGTCGAAGGACCTGACTGGGCCGAGGACAGCTGGGAGGCATTGGCTGTTTGTTTCTCTTTTACTCATCCCCGATGCTGAATTTATTTTTTTTTCCTCCTGTATCACTTGACACTTTGCTGAATATAAAAGGCAAAAAAAAAAAAAAAAAAAAAATTAAAGCTCTTTTTTTGTTTGTTCTAACTTTTCTTAAGTTTTATATGATTTGAAGGAGCTGATAATGACCACAAAAAACCCTAAAATAATGTTCAAGTGATCTGGACATTTTTTAAAAGTAATCTCTACCCCCAGGGTGGGGCTGGAACTCAGGATCCTGAGATCAAGAGTCGATCGATCTAGCAACTGAGCCAGTCAGGGGTCCTGATCTGATCATTTCCATCACCATGTTATTAAATTATACCTCTAGGTTTAGTATCTTAAATACAATCGTTTTATGTTCTAATTGCAAGTCGATTCTCTTGTGGTCTAAGGGACTTTAGAGCTGGAAAAGGCCCTTACAAATACACATTTTTTTTTAGTTCAATTAAAAATTTATAATTTAAAAAACTGGTTTCCATAGCATTTAAGTATACAAAGCTCTGCATCTTTAAGGAAAGAGACTATTCCCACACTGCAGGACGTATGGAAAAGTTGTGTTTCTCCCCATCTTTCCTGAGCCCTTAGGAAGTCCTGTGTTTGTCGCCACACGACACAGGCCTTGGCCTTCGGCCCTGCTGCAACGTTCCCCAGGAAATCCCTCCAACATCTCACATCTTTTCTCTGCTCTGTTATCTCGAAATCTTCATTTTCAGGCCTAAGTTCTCTGTAGAACCCCATTCCCCGTTCCAAATATCTCCTGAGTGTTTTCATCCAGATATCAGCTCTAAAGACTGAGTGAGGCTAAGCTCAGCCAATGGGGGGAATCTGGAGGGAAGAATTGGACCCCTTCTCCGGGTGAAGGAGACCTGAAATAGGACAGAGAGGGCTACCCACCCCAGGAGGTAGCCGGCTAACACACCAAGGCTAAAGGGAAAGCCGCACACCATAGCAGGTGGAGCAAATATCTGACATTGGAGAAGGGGGTGGGGGGTGCAGAAGGGTTTTGCAAGTCTAATGCATATACCCTCTGATAATGATTAAAACTGCACACATTTACAGTCACTGACTCTCACCCGCTTGCCACCCCCACTTCCGAGACTCTCCCTATGGGTTGTTGGGCCATGGCCTGTAAAATTTTTCTTTGCAAAGATCATGTTAGTCCCAGATGTGCAGAAACCCAGCTACGGAGAAAGGGAGTCTCAGATGCTGGGCTCCTCCCCAGCACCCCATTTTTATTCGTAGCTTCATTGTTCTCAAGCAATATTCGTGTGTGACATGCCAAGAACAGTCTCCAGCACCCCGTGTGTGCTAAGAAAATGTTAGCAATTACTGCTATTCAGCAGTAGAACCATAGCTACCTTAAATTTTCCCTTTCTACCGTAGGCGTGCCAAATTCTCCACCCCGAAGTGTGTCTCTGTGGCATGTGGATTATTTTAGACCGATTGTTTTTAAGAAACAGAGGCTCAGGAAGAATCTTTGACTTTCCTCCTAACTGCCTGATAGAATTTAGATAAACATCTGCTCCAGGAAGGGCACCATCACCGTAGATGACTAGAGTACAACATGAGTGGTGTATGGCAGGCAGGGAGGAAATTAGCAGTTTGCTTATTAAAATTCCTCTCTATGTCCTACTGTTCATGAACGGCCCAACAAACACTTGTTTTTTTTCATATTCCTGTGAATTATCGTCCTTCCTTTTGAAGTCCCAGACCCCTACCCCTTTCTCTTCACATCTGGATGGCATGTAAGCCTCAATTATCTGCATGGGGGCCTTGGATTCCCATGGAGCCCCCATACACACACAATTAAATGTGATTTTCTCTGCCTCACATTGATTAAATTCTTAGATGAGCCAAAACAATCTTAAGGATAGAGTAAAATTTTTCCTCCCCAATACAGTGTACATATGATTGGTCACTAAGTCCTGTGCGCTATTCCCAATAAAATGATATGATGTTTAGGGTTTATTAAATATATAAGGTAGGCAAATAGCAGGTGGGTAGTAGGAATGGGTCAGCCATGGGTTGATGATATCTGGGTCTGGGTAAGGGGTACGTGGAAGCTCTCTCTCTGACAAAAAAATAAATAAAATCTTTTAAAAAAAATAATGCTCTGGGGGCGCCTGGGTGGCTCAGTCATTAAGCGTCTGCCTTCGGCTCAGGTCATGATCCCAGGGTCCTGGGATCGAGCCCCGCATCGGGCTCTCTGCTCGGCAGGAAGCCTGCTTCTCCTGCTACCACTCCCTCTGCTTGTGTTTCCTCTCTTGCTATGTTTCTCTGTCAAATAAATAAAATCTTAAAAAAAAAAATAATGCTCTGATTTGCTGTCTTGAAATTCTTTTTTTTTTTCAATAAAGGAATGTGCAAAATATTTGTCAAAAATTTGTCTAAAGTATAAATCACACAGCCATTAAAAAGAGATTAATATTTTGTGCATTTACATGTAATTTCTATTACAATTAGAAATGTAATACAATTACATTTCATGTAATTGCTATAAATTTGAGATTATTTCAACCATCTTACTCTTTCCCCATGCTTTGACCTAATTGGTTAAAGTTCGCTTAATCTCTTTACCTGAATAAATATTTACCCTCTCTTTGCATTAAGTATTTTATTATTCCATTGATCCCTTTATAAACTTGTTAGTTTTAATCATCACAAATGACTAAATCGTGAATACTTAATAAAGTCTAAAAACTATACCCTCAAATTCTAACAACTTGAACACTTTTAATTCTATTGTTACCCTTACTGACTTTTGTATCACTGTTGTCATTCATTTTAATTCTACATATATTTTAATTTCCATGAGGCATTTCTAGTATCACTTCATTAAAAAAATATTCATTTAGGGGCACCCGGGTGGCTCAGTCGTTAAGTGGCTGCCTTCGGCTCAGGTCATGATCCCAGGGTCCTGGGATCGAGCCCCACATCGGGCTCTCTGCTCGGCAGGAAGCCTGCTTCTCCTGCTACCACTCCCTCTGCTCGTGTTCCCTCTCTTGCTGTGTTTCTCTCTGTCAAATAAAATCTTAAAAAAAAAAAATTCATTTATATTTATCTATGTATTATCTTTTTTTATCTATGTATTATCTTCATTCCTTTCTGCATTTCCAGTTCAATCTGGGATTATTTTCCTTTGGATTGAAGAACTCGCTCTAGTGTTTTTTTTCTAATTCGATGTTGTTAACAACAAAATGTTTCAGCTTAAGCTTATCTTAAGATATCTTTATTTGAGGATGCCTGGGTGGCTCAGTTGTGTCTGCATTTGGCTCAGGTCATGATCCCAGAGTCCTGGGATTGAGTCCCGAATTGGGGTCCTTGCTCAGCCGGGAGCCTGTTTTCCCCTCTCCCTCCCTCTCCCTGCCATTTCCTCTGCTGTGCTCTCTCTCTCCCTCTCTGGTAAAAAAGTAAATAAAAATCTTAAAAAAAAAAAAAAAAAAAGGGAAATCTTTATTTGGGGGCAGTACTGCTGCTGGGTCTAGAATTCTGTTTACCAAGAGATTTCTTTACCACTTTAAGAATCATGCTCCACTGATGTCTTTCTCATTTTATTTATATTGAGATCTCAGCTCTCAGCTTTTTTCTTGTGTATTTGGCTTCTGTATTCTTTCAAACCTTTCTCATTACCTTTATTCTTTAGATCACAGTGTAGCTTGTGTCCTGTGTACTTACATTGCTTAGGGGATGTGGAGTTCATTGAAAATTCAATCTGTGGATTGATGTCTTTCATCCGTTTGAAACAGGCTTCTGTATTTTCTCTTCTTATATCAATTCCTCTCTACATTCTCTCTCCTCCCCTTTTAATCACATCCCACTTATCTTTTAACTCTGTCCTGAAGTCTCCAACATTGTGCACCCTGTATTTTTGCTGGGATCTTTACTTTTTTTTCTCCCAGCTTTATTTTAAATTGTCTTCATTTGTTCCAGCTTTTTTTATTTATAATTGAGAGATTATTTATATTTAGGGTGTACAATGTGATGATTTAATATATGTATACATTGTGAAATGATTACCACAATCAAGTTCATTAACATATCTATCATCTCATATAGTTGTTTTTGTATGTTTGGTGAGAACAGCTAAGATCCATTCTTTTAGCAAATTTCAAGTATATAATACAGTTTGATTAACTATAGTCACCATGTTGTACATTAGATCCCCAGACCTCATTCATCTCATAACTAAAAATTTTTAGCCTTTGACCAAAATCTCCCCATTTCCTCACCATCCAGCCCCTGGAAACCATCATTTTATTTGCTGGTACTGTGAACTTGACTTTTTTTTTTTTTTTTTAAGATTCCATATATAGGTGAAATCACATAGTATTTGTCTCTTTATATCTGGATTATCTCACAGTACAGTGTTCTAAGTTCATCTATGTCATAAACATCAGATGTCCTTTTTTATGGCTGAATAATATTTCGTCATGTCGTATTTTCTTTATCTACTCATCTGTCAAAGAACTTTTAGGTTGTTTCTGTAACTTGGCTATTTCAAATGATGTTGCAATGAACACAGGAGTACAGATATCTGTTCAATATAGTGATTTCATTTCCTTTGGATACATGTCCAAAAGTGGGATTGCTGGATCATATGGTAGATCTATTTCTAATTTTTTGAGAAATCTCCATACTGGTTTCCATACAGCTGCACCAACTTACATTTCTACCAGTAGTGCCCAAGAGTTCTCTTTTCTTTAGGCTCTCACCAATATTTGTTATGTTTTTATCTTTGTTTTCTCAATGTTTGTTATCTTTGATAATAGCTATTCTAACAAGTGTGAAATGGTATCTTACTGTGATTTCCATTTGAATTTCCCTGATGACTGGCAAGGTTGAATCTTTTCATCTACCCATTGGCTATTTGTATGTCTTATTTTCAGATCCTCTGCCCATTTTCTAATCAGGTTTTTGAATTTTTGCTATTTAGTTATATGACTTCCTTATACATTTTAGATATTAACCCCTTAGATATGTGGTTTGCAAATATCTCTCCCATTCCATAGGTTGCCTTTTCATTGTGTTGTTTCTTTTGTTGTGCAGAGCTTTTTAGTTTGATGTAGGCCCACTGACTTACTTTTGCTTTTTTTGCTGTATTTTTGGTGTCAGATACAGAAAACCTTTGCCAAGACCAATGTCAAGGAGATTTCCTCTACATTTTTCTAAAAGTTATTTATAGTTTGAGATCTTACATTTAATCTATTTTAAGTTGACTTTGGTATATGGTGTGAGATAAGACTGACTTCATTCTTTTGAAATTCCTAATCCTTTTTGAACAAGGGTTCCCATGTGTTTGTCTTGCTCTGGGACCCACAAATTATGTAGCTGGACCCATTAACTGCCCACCGAGGAAAGAACTTGGATCCCTGTTTTAAGCGACCCAGGCCTGCTCAGAACATAGGTATCTAATGTAACTGTGTTACAAATTATTCACTTCCTTATCATTTCCTTCAACTCAATCTACTGAGTATCTATCAGGCTGGTTTTAAGCAAGGAACCAAGAGCCCCTTAATCCTCCTAAAAAATAATCACAGTTTCAAAAGAACATGCTAAGTTCATCTCTGTTAGCTTCTAGGGGGAGACATTTCAGGCAAAAGATGATTGTGAAGTGTGCTAGCCATGGGGTGAGCGCATTGGGGTGTGAGGTTGGGGTAGTGTGGTTGGATGGACTCGCAGAATTGTTCTGCTTTTCAGATCTTTTCCCTTCTCTTTTCTTCAGAAACCACAGGTTCTCTAAAATACAGGTGATTCTCCCAGTGGTTCTCACGGAAATAGTATGAGAATTTTGTTTCCAGGAAGAACACAGGACATTTGTTTAGTAAATGTAACCAGTCAGCCACGACCGCCGTGGGGCCTCTGAGTGTGGTACTAGGGTGGGGGTCTTCTTTTCCTTATATTTCCGATTCTAGGGGAACACAAAATACATTTTTTTCCCACACCTTTGAGCTTATCTACCATAGTTCTTTCTACATTGTAGGCTCATAATAATATGTTGCGAATGAATAAAAAGCAGCTAATAGACCAAGCTAGTCCTAATAACAGCCACTGTTTCTTGAGTGCCTAGTAAGTGCCAGATCTCTGTGTGCATCACTCCAGTCAATGAGTAATTGTCACCTGAAAACCATACCTTTTTTTGGTGAATATTGACAAGGACAGGTATCAGCTAGAGAGCAACTGTTTATCTCTAACATTAAACTTGTCACCTGGACACCTGGGTGGCTCAGTTGGTTAAGCAGCTGCCTTTAGCTCAGGTCATGATCCCAGGGTCCTGGGATCGAGTCCCACATCAGGATCCTTGCTCAGCAGGGAGCCTGCTTCACCCTCTGCCTCTGCCTGCTTGTGTTCTCTCTCTCTCTCTCTATCTCTTGTTGACAAATAAATAAATAAAATCTTTAAAAAAATAAATAAATAAACTTGTCACCTATTTTGAAACCAAGGTAGAGCTTGTGTTTATATGAACTATGAATGTCTCTGCCCTTTTTGACTTAAAAGAATATTTTGCATTTTGGCATTTCTTGATTTAGGTTTAATGACCCAGAGAAGAATTGCTGAGAAAATGCTGAAAAGCTCGAGATGCTAGACACCCCAGGGAAGACATTAAGTATATGCCAGGGCTGAATGGAACAGCAGTGAGGATGAAGAAAAGAAAGAAACACCGTGGGAGTGAGCAAATGCAGATCCAGGATGTGGATGATGAAAAAGCTGTAACTATTGTGGAATGTTCAGAATATCATTACAGATCTGAGAACTGTGATTAGAAATCAGCACCAGGGCGGCTCAGTCGCTTAAGCATCTGACTCTTGGTTTCAGCTCAGGTCATGATCTCAGGGTCGTGAGACCGAGGCCCAAGTCCAGCTCTAAGTTCAGTGCGACATCTGCTTGAGATACTCTCCCTCTCTCTTCTGCCCTTCCTCCCCCTCATGCTTGCTCTCTCTCTCTAATAAATAAAGAAAGAAATAAAGAACTCAGTACCAGAGCGGGGGCCCCCCAACTACAGAGCTATTAATAACTATTAAGATCTTTTAAGACAGGGGTCCCCGGGTGGATCAGTCGGTTAAGCATTTGCCTTCGGCTCAGGTCATGATCCCAGGGTCCTGGTATGGAGCCCCACCCCTGTGGGGCTTTGGGTTCAGCAGGGAACCTGCCTCTCTCTTTGCCCCTCCCCCACACTCATATTCTCTCTTGCTCCCTCTGCTCTCTCTCTCTCAAATAAATAAATACAATATCTCTTTAAAAAATTTTAAGGAGATCTTTTAGGACACCATACTGCTGTGTTAAAGGCAGTTTTGCTGGATCTCTTAAACAAGCCTTAGGCAGCGTCACATAAATGAGAGCACAGAGGGTCAAGAGTTAATAACCTGCTCCAATTCACATAGGTAGAAGCAGCAGAAATAAGTTTCAAGCCGTGGGCTGTGCAAATCCGGGGCCCCCCATCTCACCACTCAGCAGCCCGTGGTCTTTCTGCTCAAAGGCCTGGGAAGGAACAAAACTCTAGGGACAGAAGCTGTCATTCGCACGTACCAGCTCTAAATCGTGGGGGTAGCGGCAAATATCCTACATTTGTGTTGGGGAGCACTGTCATAGAAGAGCCTCCCATGAAGGAACCATGTGTGCGTGCATGCAGGTGTGTAAGTGCATGTGTGTGCACAAGTGTGTCAGGTGTGACTTTTAGCTTTGAAAGTAACCCCGTAGTCTGTGACTTAAGCAGTAACACATGAGCTCGCAAAAGTCCTTTGCACCCCAACTCTTCCTCCTCTTGCTGTCACTGATTTCTTTGTGCCCATCACGCGTCTATGAATATGTTCCGAGCACTCACACCAGAGTCTGTCCATAGCAGGTCAGAGAATAAAACCAATGTCCTAGGGTGAAGCTTTAGGGTACGTAGGGATGCTGGATCCTGGGAGATCATTTGGGAAGCCAAGTGGTTAGCCAATGTTACCATTACTGCCCCCATCTTAACCTCCTATCCCAGTCTTCCTGCTGGGAGTCAGGTGCACACAGAGCAAACAAGCAAGCACAGAACCAAGAGGGAAAAGCCCTTGTTGCAGCCTTACTCGGCCCACTGGGCCACCTCTGCCATCTGCGGTTCCACTGACCTCCAGCCTCCCCCGCCCCGTCCCGCTGTCCCTGCCTCCCCACTCCGATCTCAGCAGAGGGATTCCTGCTAGATCTCCAGGTCTGCATACTCTTTCCGATCATTATATGTGGACAGTGTCTCCCAGACAGAGGAAGAGAGAAGTGACCGAGTCAAAACAGAACAAAAACTAAAACCAACCAATTCCCTAAGCAACCCAAACAAAAGGACATCATTCACTTTCATACATACCAGCGGTGAGCTTAACACCTACCGAAAGCCTTATATAAAATAACCTCTCTCCCTTCACCTTATCTCCTTCCCCCACTTGATTTTCCACCCGAGCACTTCCTGAAACACCTGACATGCTTTATTATGCACTGTGGTTTCTAGTCTTCCCCTACCCGTTACCTAGAGAGGGAGCAGGAGCTCTTCCCTCTCTCAATACCTGGTACAAGGCAAAGACTTAATACATGTGTTGTGATTGGGAAGGTACCTGTCACACTCAGTTTTGCTCTTTTCAAGGTTACCCTTGAGGTTCACTTTAACTTCATCCAGCTCATCAAGTGAGTTGTGCCAGACCCAGGGCCACTCTGGGGGTCCCTACTAGTCCCCATGCTTCCATCCTCTGATATGTGCAGGAGGGGATGGGCACGCATGCCCCCGCTTCCACATTAGTTCTCATAGCTTCATATTCCTGCAATAGTTTCCCATTAGTTGACCTGGCACTGAGTTGGGTTCTGAGCTGTTGGAACACAAGGAGAATCTAATTTTGACTTGAGACGGTTAATAATGATATTTATCAAGCGCTTATTAGATATCAAACATCATGCAAAGTCCTTTGAGTTCATTATCTAGTTTAATACACGCAGAAAACCCATGGCATAGGTACTATCATCATTCGCATTGTGCAGTTCAGGAAACTGAGGATGAAAAAGTTAAGTAATATATGGGTTATTTACATGGGTTGTGAGTAACAGAATCCGAATCCTGCAGACCAAAAGCTCTGCTCCTTAGGAAGAAAGGAGGAGAAAAGAGAAGGGGATGGCGTGGCGATTGCATTTGTGTTTTCCTGAACCATCAGAGTTGTATCTGAGAAACTTCTAGTTTTTAAAAGATGAATTTTAGGGGTACCTGGGTGGCTCATTTGGTTGAACATCGGACTCTTGATCTTAGCTCAGGTCTCAATCTCAGAGTCCGTGAGTTCAAGTCCTGTGTTGTTGGGCTCTGCACTCGGGAGGGAGCCTACCTAAAAAAAAAAAAAAAAAAAAAAAAGTAAAATGAAAGATGAATTGTAAAACATTTCACGGTGAAAAAATGCGTTTGGGGCTGGAGAGTTTCTGAGTTACAACAATGAAGTCACTAATCTCTTTAGTTAAAACCAAAGTGCTATAAGTTTCTGAGCGTATAGTAGTCACCGCAACTACACGCAACTGAACAGACCCAGACTGTCTGTGGCTGTCCTCTCGCCACCAGCTGCGTCCCTAGCACAGGCTTCCTCGGAACCCCCATCCCTCCACCTCCCCCGGATGACAAGAGTGCAAAACCTAAACAGCGCAGCTCCATGGCTCTGGCTACAGGCTTTTTCCTTTTGAAAGTGCAATCTCGTTATAATGAAAACTTGTCGGCCAATACCAAGCAAATTCCTTTGCTCATCAATTGTGCTCTCACCAATGTGAGCACCGGAAACTCTGGCCATTGAGGAAATGTGTGCCAGGCTCGTGCTGGGGCTTGGGATTCTGCCGGCAGCCCGTGGAAGGTGCCACCTCCGAGGAAGGCTGTCATGGGAAGGAGGTGGACGGGAGACAAGAAAGAGGCGTGAATGGGTTTTTCCAAATGGAAGCAGAAAACAAAAGCAGTCTGCTTCCCGACTTGGCCCAGGGCTTTCCTTGATTGTCCTGAGTGAAGTCAACTTCTGGGAGGAGCTGCTGCTCCCTTGGGCATCTGGATCTTGTCAGATGGGAGAAAACCGTGTCATGTTTCTTCTGTTCTTCTAGAAGGTGTGGGTGGCTTCTTCAGGACAGGAGTCCCTGTCCTGTTTTTAATAGTGACTGTCCCTACCTTCACGAAACTCCATTCAAACCTCTCACCTAAAACATTTGTAGTTTAAAAATGACGTGTTTGGGAGACTTGTCATAAGAGAAATGGGCTCCTCTTCCTGCTCTGGCTTAATTCATGGCTGCGAGTGAGTCCCTCAACTTCTCTGGTCTCATTTCTGTACCTGCGAGGGAGTGGACTGACGTTTTAGAATCCCATGGACTTGGTCCTTACATCCAAGACAAACAAATACCAGCCAATAACTAGAAAGTACCCAAGAGATGTGCACCTCAATGGTAAGTCACACTAGAGAGATCTTGAGCATGATTAAAATCTTGATCGCATTTTTAATATCTCCAACAAATACCGCTCAGCTGCACAGCCTTATTTTCCTACACACCAGCCAAGAGCAACATTATAACATAAAATTACTTCATAAAAATTGGTAGAGGAATAACACTCTTGAAGATTTTTTTTTTTTTCAAAAAACAGGATGTTATTGAGTAATAAAATTTGTGGAAGCTTGTATTATGCAATGGCTCACATTAGCATGGGTAATGAGGGAGACAGTGGTTTGCAGATGTGTTCCACAGAACCCCAAGAGTTGCTCCAGGGTAGACCCAGGCAAATGCTGTATTGCTTAATTTGTGATTCATAACTCCTGTCATTCATTCACTCACTCGTTTCCACACAGTTCTTTGAGTGGGGTCTTCCCGAGAGCTAGGTGAGCAGGGGTGGGTGTGAGACAAGACCGCAGAACCCCCTCTCCTTAACGTCCTTACAGTCTGATGGGGGAGGCAGGCAAATGGTCACTCCAATGAATTACAAACTGAAATAAGTTTCCAAAGGCAAGGAAACCAGTACTATGAGAACTTGCATGGACAGAACTTGACTTAGCCTGGGGGCCAGGGAGATTTCTCTGAGAATTGTAACCACTGCGACAGTTTCTGGGAGCTCCGAAAGGTGAGTGGGAGGTTCGCTGGGATGTGGTGGGGAGGGTGGATGGCTGGTGGCTGGGGAGTATTTCAGGCAAAGGAACAACATAAGCAACATAATTTAGGAGTCCCAGCGCAAAATGAAATTGTGAGGCCCTTTGTTCAAACCGATAAAGAATTTAAAGATGGTGAGAACAGAGCACTGAAGCAAGGACAGGGGCTATCTGGACACAGTCTTTTTAACACAGCTCACATGGCCGCCCAAGAAGCTGGTCGTGGTCCTTTCCCTGGAAGGGAGTGTGCTGCTCAGGAGTCAGGAGGAAGGAAGAGGCCAGTGTGGTTGCAGCAGAGGCCGGCCCAGTGGTATGAACGAGAGGCTCACATGAGGGTCACATCAGTGACCATGCTTCAGGGCTCTACAAACCATACCTCGAGAATATATGTGGCGATTCAATTTTATTTAACAGTTTATGCTGATTTGCATTGGTTATTCTGCATTTGGTGTCTCCATGGTTATTCCCCAAAATGAATCCAAGCCTATAGAAATTGTTCAAGTAGGAAAAGACCAGGGAACGCTGCTCTTCCGGCTTTCTTGATGCCAGGTGCCCAAAATGATCGGTTGCCCAGAACTTCTCAACTGTGCATACAGAACGCACAGGTCATAGGAACGACCTTGACTTCCTAGCAAAATGTGCATTACTGAATGGGCTGCTGGCACCTGTGCCTGGCTTTCAAATTTAAGAGAATATAGAAACCTCAATACTTACATTATTGCTTGAGGTCAAATCCTGGCCTTTCTGCATACTAGTGCATGCTCTTAGTTGTTTGTTAAAATGTAAACTCATTCTTAACATAAAGCAATACATCTTTATGCAAAACTTCTGACAATAGCATCTGGTGAATCTTTTCAGGAATTTCCTAGCATAGACAAACGTATTTTCATATTTTTTATCCCAATGGATTGTACTATAATGTTCTTTTTACCTTTATTAATGCCTCTTAAAATAGTACCACTTTCTTACGGGCTTCCTAGTATTTCATTTGTGTGGATTTCTTCCTAGTATTTCATTTTTATGAATTATATATAAATAAATTCATATTTATTGAGACAGTCCTGTTAATAAACATATAGGTTGCCTTCTGTTTGGGGTTCTCACAGAGCGATGGTTTACTAAACATCGTTCTCACTTGCACAGGTGGGCCAACAGGATAAATTCCTAGAAGTAGAGCCACTAGGTCCACAGTTATGGTCATTTCCGATGTTGATAAATTTGACTAAATCGGCTAAGTTATTTAAGTGAGCCTTGACTGCTTTATTTCTGTAAACAGTAGACAATAATGACTTTCTCAAAGTTGCCTATAAGGGCTCAATGAGATTAAGGCGTGTGAGAGCCTACTATAGGGCAAGTAGGCTGTCAACAAATGTTGGTCTCCAACTTTCCTTTTACTTAGGAAAGACCGTTAGTGAATGTTGTGGAGACTATCGCTTCAAACAAACATTCACAGCACTCTAGCGTCATGTCCTTTCGAACTCCATTGTTGGATGTAACCAGTGAAATCTCTGGAGGTCAGAGAGACAATTATCAAGAGGACATAAATTTGACATTAACTCTAAATACTTCTTTCCTAGACTACGGTTGATCTGATTTGACAGCTGCCTCTTTTAACATGTGTCCCTGATATTAAAAAAAAATGTACTAGACTAATATACCAATTACAGTCTATCTCCCGGTGATGTCTTTTGTATGTGAGTGAAAATCTTGCCACTCAATTTCAGTTATTCATTCATTAATAAAACCCATATATCTACTCTGCAGAGATACATTTTGACCAAAAAAATGGAAATTGTTAGACTTTTCATTTCCACCTCTTGAGTCTCCCTCCAACCTCTGGGTCCCTGAGGCATTTTTAAATTTATCGGGAGTCCAGAAGGAGGTTAATTGGACATCTCAGAATGAACTCCCCACACATCCGGGCCCAGAAGCTCCAGCTGGGATCACAGCCTGTGGTAACCTCCAGGTTGCAGACAGAACCTCCTTGAAGGGCATCACAAGGATACTGGAAGGTCACGCGCGTGACTTGTGTCTTTCCACAGTGTCAGCTTTATTCGGTCATAAAGCAAGGTTAACGTGATTGTAAAGCAGGTTCAGGATTCCAAACTCAATGACATTTCACCATGCATTTAACTGGGCTTCATACGGGTCACACGAGACAAGATATAATACCAAGTCACACCACAAACAAGAGACCAGAAAGGTAAGAAGTTAACGAACCAAAGCGAAGTCAGTCCCTGGGCACCATGCAGAGGAGGCCTGTCTGGTCCGGGTCAGCCCTCCGTGCTCCCTGATGATGTTCAGACCGTGGAGGGTCTCTGTTCTGTTCAGAGACCAAGCAGCAGAGCCTTCAGGGGCAGCTGCCTCTCCCCTGGGGTCAGACGGGGAAAGGGCAGTGTCTGGAGAGTCTGACAGTTCGAGG
>CM053608.1:6750121-6828724 GCA_028646535.1 Procyon lotor
GTAATTCATATCCATGGTAGAAAAGAAACCAAACAGCCCCAAAGCATATAAAATAAAAGGTAAGTCTGCTTTCATTCCTGTCTCCCAGCCACTAAGTGTCTCTTTCCCATGTGTTACTGTGAGTCTTTTCAGAGACTTTATTTATTTATTTTTTTAGAGAGAGAGAAAAAGAGCACCCAGGGGTAGGGAGAGGTAGAGAGAGAATCCCAAGCAGGCTCCATGCCCAAGCACAGAGCCCAGTGAGGGGCTCGATCTCATGACCCTGAGATCATGACCCCAGCTGAAATCAAGAGGCAGATGCTTAACTGACTGAGCCACCCAGGTGTCCCCCTGCCCAGAGATTTTTTTTAATGCACTCCCAAGTACTTAAGTACATGTATACACACATTTGTATATAATTGTAGCATATTATACATTCTCCTCAGGTTCTTGCTTTTTTATTTAATTTTCATTTCATTAAATTTTTCTTTTAAATGTCGACACTTGGCAATCATTCCACATTAGTACATACAAATATATTCATTTTTAAAAATTGCTACAAAGTGTGTTTTTGTATGGATGTGCCGTAATTGTATATTATTTATATTTTGTATAATTACATTGTTCCCATTCTTATATTATTAAACATATTTTACACATATACAGGACCGTGGAAGGAAGATATAGAGGGTAAGAAACAGATCTTCCTGGAAACTTGAACTCCTTTGACTTTAAAAAAAACCTTTCCATGTCCTCTTCTTATTGTCTGAGCAATTGTCTTGAGTCCCCCTTGAGGAGGGATCCTCTACTAACCTCCCCTTCCTACAGTGCTAGTGTTCCCAGGGCCGGGCAACCTGTGCGTCCCACTGACTTCACCGCCGTCCCTCAGCTGATGGCTCCCTAATCGGACCTCTGCCCCATGCCCACGCAAGTCTGCCCACAGTTCTCTGCCATCTGGCCTCCCCCGACCCATGAGCAGAACCATCCTGGGTGGACCATTTCCCAGTCTCCTCTTGAAATCAAGGTTTTGTTAGAAGTTCAAGCTGGAATTCCCAGGATTTAGGTGAAATTCTCAAACCTTGAATCTCAGGTGCACTTGGCTTCCTCTCAAGACTTTTCAGAGGTTCATGGGATGGTGCTTTGCAGGTCCCCGAGGGAGGTGACTTCTAATGCAAACACCTTCAACCTGGTGATATAATTCTCATATGCAGGTTTGGCAGATGGAGGCTCCCTTTACTTCTTATGGGATCGGTTACTTGGGGTGATGATGGTGGTTTGTTGACTCTGGAGAGAATCATGAAGGTGTTGCAAAGAGGGGGTGCTTACTGTGTGTCACACTCAGTCAGATGTCTCCGTGGACCTGAGCCTGGGACTTTACATCTTGTACGCCCATGATGCCGACATTTGCCAGGTGCAAATAAATTCTAAGAGGACAAGGCAGATTGCTCTGTTTCCTCTGCGATGCCCACCATCCAGGAGAATGTGGAGTCTGTGACCCCAAAGGGAGCACTCCAGCACTAATAACCTACTATCCACTGGACATCTCTGTGGGGCTGTCCCTTGGGATCTGGGAAAGTCTCATCAGAGCTCATGTGCCCCCTCCCCTGGCCGACTGAGGACCCACTCTCAGCCATGAAGGCTGAGCTCCCGCACTGCCCCCATCCTTCCCCATCCAAGGAAGACATCACGTAGCTCCCACGTTGTGTTTCCTTCTTCCTATTTTGTATTCTGCTCTATTTTGTTCGGGTGTCTTGGTTGGATTGTAACTTCTCGGTATCTGACAAACTTTGAATGTGCACACCTTTGGTTGGGGATCCTGTGAGATCAGTTCCTATTGCGAACCACGTATGATGGGCTTTCGCTGAAACCATCCGATCAGCTCTGAGTTCGCCTGTTGCTGTTTTTACTGAATCTTAGACTTCTCTCCAGTTTCAGGCTTGCCTTTCATCCAGACCTGAGGCCTCTGACACGAACTCCCATGAATCTTATGTGATGTAGGAGGTAACAGTTGTCTAAGGAAGTGAGTGCGCTTGGAGCCATCTAGAATGTTCTCTGTTGCCAGTGGAAGAAGTATGGTGTTGGGAGGCAGAAGACTTAATGTTTTGCCCTGGGTGTCTCTTCGCTGGGTATGGAGAAATCACTTATTCGGCTGGCGTAGTATTACTCTAAAGTAATACCACCTCACGAGTTTTTTGTCAGCACGATGCTTGGCCCGTCAGACACCACCGGCATGGTACTTAGGGCTTCCAGGGAGCTTCAGAGTCAAAATTAATAAGAATTTAAATGCTTGAAACTCCTCTAGTTGTTAAATTCAGTGTTTATGAAACTTCTATTACATTAGAAATGACTTGTGGATTAATTTTTTTTTACTTTGTAAAAATTCCTGAATATCTAGATGATCTCCAAGAAATGACTGCTGACCCTAAATTAGTTACTTGAGCAAAACAAAAAAATTTCAAGGTATCCCAGTAAGATTCTATTTAAAGTGAGTTGTGGGCACATTTCACTGTGCTTGCTGTGATGTGGGGGCCACAAAAGCCAGAGTCCTGGGACTTGGGGAGATCTTGAAATGCCCCTGGATTAAAGGGTTTATATAGGTGACTAGTGAATTACAGAAAAATGTGTTAATTACTGTGAAAAAGCTCTAGAATGAATGCCATTGTTCCAAGAGGCTGCCAGCCAGGCACATCTGCTTAAACAGGGGCTCCGAATTCTGGATCAAATTGCGGGGGAAGCAAGTCAGGGTTGTGCCTGAGAACGGGTCTTCTAATGGGCGCTCCAAGTGAGTCAGGCCACTGGGCAGATTTGGGAACCACTGGACTGTAATCGGGGCTCCTCCCATCTCCTCTCATTTCATTTTGCCCTTGGTTTGCCCTTTTGGAAAAGAACAGCGGGTCACCCTCCTCTCCCCCACATTTCATGAACTTGACAAGTCCTTAGCCAGATAGGAGAAGCCCAGGGCCATTCATAACACAATCAAACATGGCCGCATCTTCAACCCTTTCCTTCTCAAACCTCTCCCCATCCAAAGAGCTCACGTCCCAGCCCCAACCAAGCTTCATCCTTTGCGCTGTCCTTGAATTTCCTTCTGAACTCCCAGATCCTGGCTGTAACATCTTTATCTTCCCTGCTCTCTTGTTCCAAGTCCCAGCTCCTGCAAAATGTTTTCCATTCTAGTTTTGCAATCACAGGCAGTAGCAGGGATTTCCGGGTGACAGTGCCGTAATAGCTGTAGGCCAAGAGACCAGAAATAGGAAATAAACAGTGTTCAATCTCCGGAGACCAGTCAGCAGGGCCAAAGTGTTTGGGGGAGGGAGGAGGGGAAGAGGGAGGTCCACCTTTGCACTTCTGGGCGTATTACCTTTCCTGGGGCAGGAAGTCAGTTCAACGGACAGAGCTTTAGAGCCAAGTGGGGCCTGACTCTTCCCTGATCCAGGCCGGAGGTTGGAAAGATGCTGTCTGCTAGAAATGTGACACTTGGTAATTTTAGTAAGGGTCTTATTTTTGCTGTGAAGGTAGAAGGGGAGGCTTCCTTCCCTGGGGGAGGCCCTCCCCGCCTTGAGGTTGGTGTGTTTTGCTCGTGTGTGCAAGGAGAATGCCACCAGAATTATTCAGCATTTGTCAACAGGCCTGCACCGTACTGCAAAAACTGCAGATTTGTCTTTAATGGAATGCAACTAATCACAGACAGATAATTAAAATTAAGATGGATTTTCTCATTGCATGAAATATTTGTCACCCTCTGATTCCGCCTGTTACCAGCACGGTCCTAACACGCCAGCTGCAGCATGACGCACGGTTTCTCGACGTGCGGCCGGGGATGCACGGGCTTCAGAATCACCGCGGTGGGGAGGGGAGGCTGCTGGGAATGCAGATTACTGGGCTCAGATTCGGGCAGCTGGAATGTCTGGGGTGAGGGGCCCGGGAATCTGCACGCTAAGCTTAGCCTCTCGGATGATTCTTTAAGAATTCCAAAGTTGAAGAGTCACTGATCAGTCAAGACCTATTATGTGCTAGGGCCGCGATCCTATTAGAAAAAAAAAATCCTCACAGCCGTGGTATGAGGTGGATCCTGTCATCTTCCCTTTTACACGGAAGCTGAGAGGAACTGATAACATTTCTGAGGTCACACAGGCAGGAAACGGCAAAGCCATGATTCGAACTCGGGCCCATCTAACACTAAAGCCTGCGCCCTTTCCAGGCGGCTCCCATCTTCCCACCAAGGCCCCATGGGAGCAGCTGGTGCCAATCCTGGGGGGCCCCCAAACGGCAGAGGCCAGAACTTTGTGGGAAACCCATGGTCTCTGTGAACTTCCTTCTCCAACAACTGCTGGATTTATTCTTCTTTTGATTGTCGGGGGCCCACAGCTCCTAGGAGTCCACGCACCCCACTGGGCTCAGATACTGGGTGCTTTGGCTGCCCCGGATGCTCCTCTTCTTGGGAACTCTGATGATCGGCAGCCAAGTGTGGCAGATGCCGTTGGGAACCCCTCCAACACCCACCTGCTCCCCGCCCAGTATCGGGTGACTGTGCGTCAGGAGGGACTGGGCCTCACTGCACCCCTCAAGTGTGATCCTTAATTAGCCCAAATTAGATGGCAATTCTCCTCCACCCGCCCGGGCTTTGGCAATGGGCATCTCTGCCCCCATTGGATGAAGATTCGAGAGACAGTCCGCCGGGAGGATTCTGAGACGGACTCGTCTATCACGAGCCGTCCAAGCCATTCCAGGCCGAGGCTCGGGACGATCCGGGGGGCTGCTGGCCTGGGGAACCTCCAGGGACACAGCCCCGGGGGCCGCAGAGGGGCCCTGCTCACACAGCAAGCCGGCCCGGGGACCCCCTGCCCTTGCTCCCGGGGCCGGGCCCGGGCAGGACTCCACCTCCACCCGCGGCCACCCGAGCCACCTGGGGTTTCCAGCCCCAAACCCACACGTTCGCGGCAACTGAGTCAAGATTTTCAGCCACACGGCTGTCGGGGCGCAGGAGGCCCGCTGGCGGAAGTGGGGGGCTCCCTGGTGAACCAAACCAGCCTCCAGCGTCTCCTGAAGACAGTTCACGCCAAAGCTCTCCCAAGAGGATGAACCTCCTCACTTTGGAACCTTCGGGAGGCTCAGGACTCGCGTCGCGTTCGGCAGCTTTGACGGAGCGGCTCCGGGCCGGCTGACCCCCCGGGGCTCTGCTGGCGATGCCCGGCCGCCCGCCTCCAGCTGGCAGAGCCCCGCCGGCGGCTTTCGTCCTCCCCCGGCCTCCAACCGTCCACTTCCCCAGGTCGGTCCTCGTGCAGAGCCAGCTTCCCCGACAGGCACGTCTGCCGGCGCGTCCGGACCGAGAGCTCAGATCCTCGGCCCTCCTGGCTCCGGGCCAGAAGCTTCCCCGACCCGGCTGCCCCCCAGCTTCCCGGCGGCCCCCGGCTCAGCCCGACCTCCGGTCTGCCAGCCTCCACCCGCTGTCCGCGTAACACAATAGCTGCGGACGAGGTTACGCGGTTTCTAAAAATACAAGTTTCCTCCTTAATGAGGGCGATTCCGCAGGCTCCAGGCAGAGAAGGAGGAGATCGTCCCGGAGGCCACAGGCCAGAAAATGACTCCCACACCAAAGGAATTCTGCCCCCCGGGGAGAGCCGCCGCTGGGTATTTGTTTATTTTCCGCCTCCTCCACACAGTTTAATATTCTGCTCGCCAGGGGATTGTGACTCCTTACCTCCTGATGAGGACAATCACGGTCATTGTTGTCCTTATTCATCATTGTTTTTATGATAATCACTCTTATCTGGATCATCACTGAGTTTGCTGTGATGCAACACACCCAAGAGAGTTTCTCTGTTCTCACGTGGTGTCTGATTTAACAAAGACGACTGGGGTGGGGGGAGGTGGGGGGGTGGGTGGTGTTCCCTTAAAGACACAAGTACCTATCAACCATCCAAGGCTGTCACTGTAACCGTCACTTGTCTTTTTGAAGACCGAGGCTTCTGAAATGTTCCAGGTCCCTCCAGAGGCGGGGAGACCACTGCGGGCTTGCAGAAGACACTTGGGGAGGGTGCCTGTGCCTTCCTGAGCCTGTGGACACATTCCTCAGCCTCCTCTCCTCGTCCTGTCAACCCCACGAGCAGGCCTGCAAGCTACAGCCCGGGCCTCCTGGGACAAAGGTGTCCCACAGTTTTCTAAGTCACTGCGGGGCCTGGGCACCGTTCCTGCAGCCCGAAGGGGTCGTGAATGGTGTTCTCGGCCCTCCTGGGACTCTTACATTTTTTTCTAAATAACCTCGAAGGCAGAGAGACCACTCCATTCCACCTAGAATGCCAGAGGGTGGTTTTATCCTCCACCAGAGCCTCCGGATTTTTTTTTTTCTGGGTCAGTTTAGGAGCCCGGGAGCAGCCACTGCCCACAGACATGCGCAGAGAGGGCCTCCGAGGACTGGCTGAGCCTTGGGAGATTTTCTAAGTCTCCTCAGGGGCCACAGAGGGCTGGAACTATACTGCGAGGCACAGAGAGGGCCAGTGCCCACTTGACCAACTGCAGAATTCTCTAAGTTCTCCGAGGAAACCCGGGAATGGCTGCTAGCTGGGCGACACTGAGGAAAACGCTCCCCAACAGCTCCGGCTGGAGATGTGGGAACCAAGACATCCCCGCCTTAAGAGGCCCACGAAGACCCGACAGCAACAAGATTTTATTTTTATATGTTTTACTTCTATTTTTTTAAAAAAGATTTTATTTATGAGAGAGAGAGCACAAGTGGGAGAATCTGAAGCAGACCCCACACTGAGCGTGGAGCCCAACATGGGGCTCGATCCCACAACTGCAAGACCATGACTTGAGCTGAAACTAGGAGTCAGACACTTAACCAACCGCGTGTTGTGTCCCCCAAGATTTTATTTATAAAAAGGTTTGTTTTAGAACAAAAGAGCAGTTTCTTATGCCCTCTATAGCGAATACTTATCTTTTTTTGGTCAGCCAGCCGTGATTGCCCCCTTTTTGGAAACAGCACCAAGAGTTCCTTCTGGGCAACCAGGCCCTCACCCACTCTCAGAACTAATAGCCTCAATAGGGCTTTACCCAAGCTGCTGGGGTCAAGCAGGCGACCCAGGCCTCAGCCAGGAACGGTGTTGTAAATGCAGTGGGGCAGAGAATGTTGGAAGGCACACTTACTAAGTGCATGGTGAAGTCCTATATTCCTGGGGAGAGGAACCGACAACTTTCAGTGGTTGAATATATGGTGTTTTCCTGGCAATTTGCAATCTGACCTCAATGCTGAACCCCCAAGTGGTCTCCCTTCCTCCCTGCCTCCAGGCTCGCCCCACACCAGTCCCTCTCTCTACCCAGTAGTCAAGGGGGGCTTTTCAAATATAAACAAGTCTTCTCTACTCAAAACCCTTCAATGGGGTTCCATGGCCCTGTTGGCAAAGGAGGGACTCCAGACATTCACCTTAGCACTTAATGGTTTTGGTGATTGGGTTCCGTTCTCCCTAACCTGCCCGGCCCTGCATTTTCATGTCTTCCCCATCACATTGTGAGCTCCTCGAGGGCAGGGATCATCTATGGCTAGATTGCCAACCATACGAGTGTGATTCCCACTATAAAATCCAATTGGGATACCAGTTGAAAGTATAAGCACAAGATAAGGGAAGAACATCTCTGTAAGCAGGGAATGACATTCTCTCTGGATTCTAACAAAGGATCTCACTGAAACTTACACTCTGAAGAGAGATTAAGTACAATTCAAGGGGACCTAACAGGGGATCGTTGCAAGGTTTCATCACTTGATCTGAGCAACTACGCTCCAAGAGGTCACACTTCCTCTTCCCACAAAGAGTAACTCCTTCTGACAAACGTCTTCTTAAAACATATTATCAATTTAATACAGAAACCAATCTAGTGTCATGTGATAACCATGCTCTTTACATGGTTGAAGAGACAGGTTCTTCACTAGAGTAGGCAAGTAGTCATCAGAGCTGGGAGCAGACTCAGATCATGGTTTCCCCTTCTTGCTTCTTAGGGAAAGAACCTTCCTTCCTTTCTAAAGTAACACATCCTTATTGGAGAAGAATTCTGAAGATACTGATAAGGAAAAGGAAAAGGAAAATCCTTCATTAGCCCTCTACCCAGAGGTAGCCACTATTGGTAATTTGATTTATATCCCTCCCTTTTAAAAAAAGTTTTATTGAGATATAAGTCCCATGAAGTTGACTCATTTAAGATGTACATTTCAAATGCTTTTAGTATTTTCTCAGAGTTGTGTATCCATCACCATAATCAATTTTAGAATATTTTTATCACTCCAAAAATAAATCCTGCACCGCTTAGCTTTCATTTCTCCATTTTCTACCTCCACCCAGTCTAGGCAACCACGAACCTAACTTCTATCTCTGTAGACTTGCCTATTCTGAATGTCTCATTCAGAATGGCAATAAATGGCATCATATGTCAGGTGTTCCTTTGTGACTATCTTCTTCCACTTAGCTTCATGTGTCGGGGGTTTATCCATGTTGCAGCGTGGGGCAGGGGTAGACTGGCTATGCTACAAAAGACCGTCCTCATTCTCTTCTAAAAGAATCAATTACATTTTCTTCTACTCCTTTTATGTATATTTTTTAACATGTAAAGCTTTGCTTTGGATTTTATTTTTATATAAGTAAGAAGCAACTGGGTGAATGTGACTTTGAATTTCCCTGCTTTCCTTAATTCTTCACTGATGAGAATTCTATCTTTATCACTTTCTAAATTCCAGTATACATATCAACACTCTAGGCCATCTCATTGAGAGAGACCCCAGTTTAAAATTAGGAAGGCAAAGCAGGGAAGGATTTTGCACAGTCTCCTTTAGCTGGGACTTGAACCTATGTCCTACTTCAGCATGATGGTGCTGGGAAGCATAGCTGCTCTTGACTTTGAATACAGATTGCTCTAGGCTAAGTGAACAAGGGAGTAACAGAAAATTGTAACCTCTCTTAGGTTTCTAATAGAGCACTTTAAAGAAATCACCTTTGGAGGAGGTGTGAAGAGGTAGGCAAGAAGAAATAGCATCAACACCTTCATTTTCCCCACCAGGAAAAATAACCAGGGGCAAAGTTGGACATTTGTTTCTAGGATTCCTGGTTAAGAAGCAAGGAAGTCTCTAAAACCTGCTTGGTGCCCAGTGTCAGCTGGGCCTTCCTGAGAACATTAAATGGCTCTGGGGGAGACAACGGGGGTCCCTTTCAGAAGAAACTGTTCCACTTGCTGTAAATAGCAATACAGCATTCTAAGTGAACCTCGGGGAATCCATGCCCCTGGGACTAGAGCAAGGAATCATTGGTATGATCTAACCTCAATAGGGAAAAAGTAATATTGCTTCTGGGCTACACCATGATGTCGTATTTGCTGTGGAACAGATAATATAATGAATTTACTATATCCCGCAAGTGCTAAAAAACAATTTTGGCGAAGGCAAAGGTGGAACCTTATTTCAGATATAGGTTAAAGGAGCTAAAACATGTCATATTGATAGACTCTTGCCTCTGAACTCTTACTGCTCATTCTTGATGCCACCCATTTAAGAATCAATTATGTTTAACCGCATGTCAACTGAAAGTGACCCTGTGCTTAAAATTTTGAGTGAAACTGACCTGTGCTCCCATCCCATGTATACTTGAGGACCTGGTATTCCTCTTAGACTCTGGGGGAATTTACAGGGCGAGGGCCATATGTATTATAATTCCCCTGGTTAACTCCAGCTTTGAAATCCTGATTCCACAAAATCAATTCAGTTCATGTAACATTTCTTTAGCCTAACTTGCGCCTTACTGCCCTAACTAGCCATGACCTGATAACTTAATTTTCCAAAATGCCATCATCCAAGGCTATGTATGTAGCTGATTTTTATTCACAGTTTGAGGCCATGGAGAGGTTTACAACATAGCATCTGAGTCTAAATCTAAAATTAAGCCTGAATTAAACCTAAAACCGGATAATCCAACATCCTTGCTTTGGTTTTTTGTTCCATTTCATCAAGGGTTTCTGTCTCACTACCCATATTTCTGCCTATTTCTGTGCTATCTTGTCTTTTCTCTCCCCTCCCTGACCTCCTCCCCTTCCTTACTTTCTCATAATCTCTTATGCAGAGCACGTTGTCTCCCCTTTTTTCCCACTACCTTCTTCCAGACAAACTAATGAAGACTGACCTCCCAACGAGACTGACTCATTAAGGTATTTCTGAAAACAAAGGCAATTCTTTTTATGAGTGGAACTTTAGTGTTAGCTGGTAAATAACATTTTATTGGATACATGTACAATTCCTGGTGAGAGCAACCTTATGATAGTTCTGAATTTTACTTAACTCCTGTATTTAAAAAATATGTTTTAGTTAAATAGTGAGGGAGGACCAGGGATAGCTCCTGTTCCTGTAAGCCAGATTAGAAAAACTCATGCCCAAATCACTGGGCATTGGGTAGAGTATTCCCCCAGGTCTTGGCTCAATATTGGGGAACAATGAGCCCTAGATTATGGGAATGTGACCCTAGTCCACTTAATACATTTTAAAAGCAATACAGAAAGAATCAAACTATTCCCAAGTAACTTACCTTATCAAGAACAAATTCATGAATATCTACAGGAATATAAAAATATCCAGTATTCAAGAAGGTAAAATTCATAATGTCTGGCATCCAATCAAAAATTACCAGACATCCAAAGAAGCAGAAATATACTATTCACTATTACCCCCTGCATGTACTATTGAAAATCACATAGTAATACTTCTGATGTCTTCTATTGGTTGAAACAGTCAAAAGCCTACTCAGATTCAAGCGATATAGATTCCACTTCTAATGGAAAGAGTGCAAAGGCCTTCAAAGTGATATTATAACACTACCATACAACCCAAAACCCAGTGTCTCAAAGCAACAACTATTTGTGTAATTCATGATCTGCTGGGCAGTTCGTGTGGTCTGAGTTAGGCTTAGCTGATCTTGGTGGGGCTCACACATCTGTGCTCAGTTGGCAGGTTGATTGGGGGTTGGTTGGTTTATGATGACCTTGGTGGGATGGCTAGAGTGTCTGGGGCTTCTCTCCATATGGTTTCTGATCCTCTAGCAGACTATCCTGGGCTTTTTACATGATAGCCTCAGTGTTCCAAGGCAGTAAAAAAGCAACCCCCAGTGGGAGAGTGCTTTTCAAGTCTTTGCTTGCTTCATATTGCCATTATCCTATCGGCCAAAGTAAAGCAATAGCCAATCCCGGAGTCACTGGGGTGGGGGAGGGGGGTACTGCCAAAGCAGGTAAGTACAGGGAGAAGAATCTGTGACCATTTCTCCAACCTCCCACAAATACTATGATTATCCTCATTTTACAGATAAGAAAACAGTAACAGGTAAGTTAAATAACTTGCCCAAGATTACACAGCTAGTAAGTGAAGGAGAGAGGATTCAACCTAGGCAACATGGTTCCAGAGTCTACTCTTACAATGTTTGATTGTGTGGAAGCCTGGGGAGTGTCAACAAGGGCCATCTACAAGGGGAGACATGGGACGACCCGGAATCCTGAGTATTGGGGAAATGTATCCAAGATGCTAATCCCTTACTGAGTCAGTGAATGCGTGGATGCTTGGGTCAATGAATATATAGAATCAGACTGTATTCAGCATCAGGAAATCTACCAACAGTGGTACCCTTCGTAGAGATGAAAGTGGAAAAGGAAAGACACAAACGAAAAACTTGGTTTTACTGTGGAAAAGCAATACCAACTCTAGTAACAGACGAGAAACGATTATTTCTGCTCATTAGCACGATCGCTTTTCTAGCAAACACGTATGGAGCAAACACGTATGGAGCATCCATGGTTTGCAGGTGTCAGGCGTGCCGCTGTGGGTGGAGAAAGATGAGTCTAGTCTTCACGAAGCCCACAGCCCAGGAGGACCAGATGCATAGTAATGATCACACATCACAGCACCGTGTCATTAATTTCAAGTTCTGATTATAATAAGCTCTGACTGAACGTGCTCTGTCTTCTTTTGCCCCTGTGGCATGATTATTCTAATCACTGCTTCAAGCATTCAAGGCAATACTGCTGAGAACTGATGGGACATAATGGGTATGGCATCTCTGACCTGCTGGGGACGGTTCAGTGCTGTGGAACCCAGGGGCCCCGGGCAGGAGGCGGGAGGCCTGTCCCCTGTCCCCAAGGGTGGATGTCAAACAGACACTTGTCCCTGCTATGGTCTGAACCTCCCTAGGGCTGCAGATATCCTTGTTCTTGGGTGGTACGGGGGACAAAATCTCCTTTCTCCTCTCTGCATCCTTGGCTGTTTATGGAAGGTATTCAGAGTTCAGCTCCCTTGTGGATTATTTTTTTTTTAATATGATTCTGAACTACTTTTTTAAGAGAATGTGGTTTCCTAAGATTAAAGGAACTTTTAATATGAGGAAAAATAATTTTTATCATTTACGCCTTGTCAACTTTAAAAAGAGTTTTGAGGTGGCTTAAAATATGAGAGTGTGCACTAAGTAGGGCAGGGAAAGTAGAGATAAGGGGCGCTCAGCAGCCGAGGGCGAAGGGCGAGGTGGATAAATTTAGTGCTCATTCTGGAAGTTACTAACTCAGGACATCAAGGTGATGTGACGTTGCCTGATTAGAGAAAACCTTCTAGAGAGACGGATTTTAGGAGAGATTTCTTGGGTGACTCTTCATGTGAGGGCATCAGCTAGGACCTCGAACATTGTCTTCACAGAAATATCGTAAACGATAGAAAAACTTGACCAGGAAATGTGAGCGAGCGTCGTGTTCCCTTGCGGGATGACAGTTTTGTACCTTCTCTGAGCTTCTGTTCACTCGCTCCCTGCCAACCTCATGAGGCAACGAAAGGGGAAGAGAAACATTTTTGCCTCACTTTGCTGTATGGGGGAGAGGGAAGGGCAGCCGGAGTTGCTGGCTGCAATGGTGCGAGTTGAGAACAAGGAGACAAAAGAGAATTTGCCACACAGGTAACCACAGAGGGTGTGACGACCGTTACTACCAGAATACAGATTCAAGACGGTGTGTGAACACAACCTTGGATGAGACCTGAAAGGGTTTTCCAGTCATCTTTTGTCCAGAGCATGTATATCCTCTATCCTGCAAGTCATTGTGGTTAGGGAGCTCATTTTCAGGCTGAAATAACAAAGCCGATTTTCCCCTTCCCTTCTGCCCGCTGCAAAAGAGGGGGGTCATTATTGGAGAAATAGGTTTGACCTGTAGAAACTGAAAGTTAGGGCGCCTGGGTGGCTTAGCGGGTGAAGCGTCTGCTTTCAGCTCAGGTCATGATCCCGGGGTCCTGGGATCGAGTCCCGCATCGGGGTCCCTGCTCAGTGGGGAGCCTGCTTCTCCCTCTGCTTCTGCTCTTCCCCTTGCTCATTCTCTCTCGCTCTTAAATAAATGAATACAATCTTTAAAATAATAGATATTTAACGTTAAGAAAAAATTACCCCTTTGCAGCTTAGGGTTTAGGAAGAAATCATCATGGCATCTCACCTCTCGAGCCCCTGGTGGCAGCATCAGGTTCAGTGGTTAGAAAGGACCTTTCCCAGCACCCTGTTCCCCTTGCCGGAAAGGCCTAGAAACCATGTGCTCCAGGGGAGGGGTGCTTTGAGCCTCAGCGCCCGGAGTCAAAGGCCTCACTGGGGAGAGCTCGTTTGCCCTCCCTGGTAACCTTGGAAGATTCCACCCAACAGCGCAGGGACCACTTGGAGCTCTGAATATGGGTTCTCCAAGATTTCCACTGTCCCTTAATCTTTGTCTTCCCTGGACTCGCTCATTCAATCAACACACATGTTTTGAGGCTCTCTGCGCGGCCCTGCATTGTGCACGGGGCTCACGCCACCAAGAACGGGAGCAGGTTCGCTCCAGTTCACCTGGACCCACACTGGAGAGCCAAGAAGCACTAGGAAGGCTGAGAACAGGGTTGACAGGTTCTAGAGCAGAGGCCCCGGGGCAGAGTGGAGGCTGGGGAGGAGGGGGTTGCTGGGCAGACTTTCCCAGGGGCGAGGCGCCTGAGCGGGTGGGTGAGTGAGAGGGAAGGGTGCTCCTTGCAGAGGGCATGCCAAGCCCCTGGGAGGCTGGGGAGGAGAAGGCCCCGCAAAGGCTCTTAGGCTGCACCCCAAGAGAAGCAGGGAGCCATTGCAGTGCGGTAGGCAGAGGATGGGAGGGGGCAGGAGCAGATCTGCATTTTGAAAAGATCACGTTGGCTGCAGTTTGGAGAAGAAATCGGAGCTGGGCCCCAGCCAGGTGGCTTTATTCCTTTAAATAACACGGATTTTACTTTGTCTTCAAGCCTAAGTGATTCCTTTGGATGATGTTACGGTTTCTGTCGGTTATGAGCAGAGTGACCCCACGTTCCGATCTGCTGGGACAGTCCCCACGTCACATCTGTGGTCCTAGTGGGGTTATTAATAGGATTCCCTTTCACTCTCAAAAGAGGCTGGGCTGGGCGATGAATTCTATGATCAGGCTTGTGAGGATGTTTTAAAATGCTTCCAGAATCCCAAAGAGCCTGGCTTGCCAGTAAGGGGATGCCCGGCCCTCCTTCCTGGAGAGGCCGGAGTTAGGGCAGCTTCAGGGCTGGCTGGTCACCTGGCGCCACGGGGTCTTCGTGACTCTGGGTGCTCCTTGTGCCTCTACTCTGTCCCACAAAGGGTCAGCATCCTCCTCAGCCTGGTGTCTGTCCTGAGACAACACCATCTCGGCTGTCCCAGAGCTTTCGTCCACACAATACACCGCCCAGAGGGAGAGACAGTCTCTTCCAGCAAATCTCTGCTTGTGTCTCCTTAGCCCAACCTGGGGCGCGGGCCACTGCTGAACTAATGCTGTGATCGTCTGAATGCCATTTTCCGGGTCTGACCCCGCCATTGTGAGGTGTGAGATGGCATCACAGCATTCTCTGTCTTAGGCCAATCAGGGCCCTCCTGGTTTGGGGGCTCCCCTCTCCCTAAGCCTGCAGGAGGTAAAGGGAGGCTACTCAAGTGATAATCTGAATTCCTTAAGAAAGCAAGAAGGAAGGACAGATTCTAGATGCAACCAGCAAAAGGCATATGACATGGGCTATTAGGATTCTTCTGTTGGTGAAGAATTGGGGGGGGCTCGTTTGGAGGTTCTAGCATATACCCTGGACAGCAGATGGGTCCTCCTCTTTCAGGGAAGGTGGTCCTCCTCTTTCAGGGAAGGTGGTCCTCCTCAACAGAGTGCTCAGCTCCAGAGACATACACATGGAACAGCGAGGGACCGAGGGACACCAGCCTAACTGGCCAGATTAGCCGAATCAGCCCTGGTGATCAAGGACAGACGTCCCAGCCAGATCAGTCTGGGAGGGGAGAGCTCTATCTTTGAAGGAGAACAGAATCCTTATGACTTGTATCTCCTCAGCTAATCTTTGGCACCGCACCGGACTTACTCAAGAATATTCAAAAACATCCAAGAATCAGGAGACCAATGTTGACTCTTCAGAATCATTTTGGAAGCTCAAATTCACCTCTTCGTTTTTTCTTTCTATGGTTTGGCAGCACTGAGGCCTTGGTAGGATGTTATGTTTTTTTCCCTAAGAGTGACTCCGCTCTCAGAGTATCTTCACTGAGTTGTTTTCTAAGCTGAGTTACCTCTGCTCACGCCCAGGAGACATGAAGTCTGAGTTGGGAAAAGACATACCTGAGTCAAGTTTGTCTCAGCACCTGAGTGCGTTTGCCTTTGTCTTTGACTCCTCGGCTTCATTCCAAAATAAAGTGTGAGCGCTTCAGGATTGACCATTATTTTGTATGTCCTGACTTTCAGGTCTCCACCATTAGCATAAGAGCTAAGCTCCTGATTGTTATGAAAGGCTTAGCCATTTTTACCCTGAGCTTGGAAAGGAGTGGAGGCAATGTTTTTCTCTTGCTTCTGGAGCCACTCCGGAGAATCTTGTTATATTGTCATTTCAGCTGTGACTACTTGAAGTGAATGGCCAGAGGAGGGGTCAATGGGAGAGTCACTAGTCTCTCGCCAAGGGGTAAGTCTGGTGGGTTAAGCGACATGTGGGAGGTAGGCATCCTTGAGCCTTTTGCCATTGCCCCAGAAGCAGGAGGCTATGGGATGGACGCTGGGGGCAGGGCTTGGGGTGGGTTCCGAGGGGACCAAGCCACGGGAGCTGTAGATGAGGAGGCTCCTACGGGATCTCTCAGAGATAGTCCCTGTCAGTCAGCAGCACCAAAGCCAAGGGAGAACGAGGATGGCACCCACAGGGCAAAGACTCTGGACCTCCCCTTCCTCCTCGTCCTCCTCCTCATCCTCTGCACAGCACAGCGGGAGAAGGATTGAGGTGGAGGGGGGGTGAGAGCCAACACTGCCCCCGCCCCAGCCAGATTTCTGAAGTGAGGACCTCTTCACTGCTGGGAGGAGGGGGGTATGAAACAGAAGTGGATTGACATGGATTGGTCAAGACTTGTGTTTTTTTAATAACCTTGTGTCATGAAAGAAATAAGGACTCTGAATAGGATCACCAAGGGACTGGAAATGTAGGAGAACATAAAGCCATTTCATATTTGTTTAGCACCCGATACCAAGTTAAGTCTGTTCAACAAAGCAATTAGCTACGCACGTCTAGTCTGAGTTATACTCCACTGATCTAGCTTTTATTTTTTAACTCGTGTGTTTCAAACTCACAGTTGTAGAGTTTCTTTATTTGGGCAAGGTCTTTTGTATCTTTCATGCCATCTCTTTCTAGAATGCACAGAGAACCTAGGATTGCCGTTCAAAGAGGCCCACGACCAGCTCCACGGAGCCTTCTCCCTCGCTATGGTATCTGGCTGCATCCTTCCACAGACCCGCTCAGCCTCAACGACTCGGCTGTGGACAGTTGTTTCAACTGAACGTGTGTGGAGCACCTGCCGTGTGCAGGGCCTTGTGCTAGGGGCTGGAGATGCATAGTTGTTCATTACAAACCTGTGGCCTTCTGGATACTCCCCATCTAGGGAGCGCCGGGCAGTGACTAGAAGGACAACGCAAGGATGGAGCGACCGCAGAGAACTGGGTGGGGGTGGGGAGGGTGGGGGGGGGAGGGAAGAGCAGGATCAAGAGCCCCCTAGCTCACCCCTCATCAATCCCCACTGCTTTCCTCTCGTTGACACTAGAAAGCACGTGTTGGAGGACGGGCCCCCCACTGGTACCTCCTGGGTGACCGCACACTAGAGGCCACAGCGACGCAACTATTAACTACTCTTCAGTCCATAAAATGTGGAGATGGGCCGTGGGAGCGTCGAGCAGGATTCACAAAGATACTGGAACTTCAGTTTGCTTTCTGTTGATATTTTTTTCCTCTTTCCAAAAAGCAGCAACGATGGGAGCATGGCATAAATCACTTACGGGCAAAAGGAGACAAATTTCTAAAATGGGCTGCAGCGTGCAATCAATTTCACATTGAAAGCTGCTCCTTCTAAATGCTGAAAAGCTATAAATCAACAAGCCTAATGGATTTTGTCCTGTCTATTCAATATCTTCTAGGGCATCGAATTAAGAATGTAATGCATCAGGGGGAAAAAACCCTCCAGCAAACACATGAGCTGGAACATTTTCGAAGTAAGATCCTCCAAGCTAAAAGCTTTCCTTCTTCCTTGCTGTGAAACCCTGACCACATGTCTGCTTGCTGACCGTCACGGACTCAGAGCCCACCTCTGAGTGCAGAGGAGAGAGCATGGATGTCTTGCCGTGATCCCAGCTCTGCCGCTCCAATTGTGGGTCCTCAGACAAACGACGGGAGTCTTTACAGTGCTCTCGTCCATCCAATGAGCCATTTGGAATATGTTACGAAGACCTTAAGGCAGCCCCTGCCTGACAGTGATTGCTTGAAACATGGCGGCCATCATGATCACGACGGTTGTTTTGTATGTAGATCCCCTGCTCCCTCACCCACTGCTTCCTCACGTAGAGGACAGAGGCAGCCCTTGCTGCCTCTTCTTTCTCTTCCTTTCCTTCCTTTCTGTCTGTGAGCAGGACAGAAACCACGAAAGAATGGCCTTGTTTCACTGAGTAGCCAAACGGACGATTCTAGGCGCCATTTCTAGGTCCACCCCCACCCAGCTCTGGTTTCAGTAAAGCTTCGGACAGGGAAGGGTTGCCAGCCTCCCAGTCTCCTCCTTGGGAAATGGCTGGATGGGGTGGGGCTGTTTTCCAGGCTGAAATAACCGAGGCCCGCCCTTGCTGCTCAGACCCCAGGATTCTCCTTGCAGGGGACCGGGCCAACCAGGATCCCAGGCCCTGCCAGTTTGGTCATGAGAGTTGTTCTAACTCACTGTTCCGGGCAACTTGGGCCTAGAAAACAAAGCTGAGTTGCCAGATTTCTTCATTCCCGGGTCACACACCATCAAGTTAGTCATAAATTTAATGTAATTTGAGTTTTTCTCATGAATGAGTCACATGGCAAGAATACAAAAGAGTTGACCAAATCGAGCCAGGACTCCTATTTTCTAGACTTTATCTTTTCTTTCTCTCCTTTTTATAGATCATTTAACCCATAATCTTTATAAACAGAAAATAATAGAAGCAGATAGACAGGGTTGGTTTCTTTATGTCAGTAGTCCCGTAAGGCTTAGAAAAAGGCTTAATTTAAAAAAAAAAATAGCCTTAGGGCACCTGGGTGGCTCAGGCAGTTAAGTGTCTGCCTTCTGCTCAGGTCATGCTCCCGAGGTCCTGGGATCAAGCCCTGAGTCGGGCTCCCTGCTCAGTAGGGAGTTTGCTTTTCTCCCTCTGCTCCTACCCCCACTCGCCACACCTCGGCTTCTTCAGCTTGGCCACAGGTTTCTTTCTCTGGAAGCCTCCATCCAGCTGGTGTATGAGCACGTATTTCCTTTATCTTGGGATATACGATGGAGGCCCCTCGAAGCATGGCAGGTTAGACTGGGCATGTCAACTTCACAGTATCACCACCATTCCTGTGTTTTGCTCATGGCAGCCATTGTGAAGGGCATACGGTACTCTTTCTGGTGCAGCCTGAGCCCTTCTCAACCCAATACTCTGGATGGTCACCAACAACCCATCAGTGTAGACATAAGGGATGAATTTTAGTCGCCATCCTGAAGGTAAGACTATTGTGTGAGTCTGGATATATGAGCTACCTTGGGGTAGAAAATGACCTGTTCTCTTCTAAAATGTAAACCACCAGCCGCTTCTCACCTAGCGGTTGACCCAGAAAATTGTGTTAGAGGAGTTGGCAAAATTGTTTTCTGAGCTTGTACGTTCCCAGTAAGTCAAAGATAACACAGGTCAATGAGGTATCGCATTTCTGCACAAAGCAAAGCTCATTCAGGCAGGAAGCAGACATCTGTTGTCATTGGGGATGATGATTGTTTAGGGTCCCCTCGAGAGGACACCTTTGTCCTCTGGCACCTTTTCCAGATTGAGGGTGATCTGATGGAACCTCTGGCAAGCAGAATTTCTCCTCCGGGGCTGAGCTTTCATAGAGGAGCAGAGGTGAGCGGAAGGGTGAGGGGGTGGACCAGAGAATGAGGGACAGGGAAAGGGGGGCTGGTCCAGGGCATGGCCCTTTCCCTGCCCCTCCCAGTCAAGCCGGTGTTCTGTTCATCTCAGCAGCTGTGGGTGATGGCAATGGGCTCAGTCCCAAGAGCCTACCAGACCACCCCTCAACCCTGACATCACATTCCCCTCCACAGGTGCAAATTACCTGGCCCTGTACTTCGCCCAGATACAGACACCCCTGACAAAGGGGCTCTTCTGGCTACCACAAGCTCCTGCTCAGTAGAGGAGACTCTCTCCGTTTCCTTGACTGGGGAGCAGACACTGTCAGTCACCTGCCCAAAAGCCACACATGCTCCCTTCCTGCTTCCTGACAGATTCCAAGTGTCAGACGGGGATTCCAATGAGCCCAACCAATCAGGGCAACCGCACACTGTTTGTCGATGACTGGCTCATCAATCCAGGCTAAACCTCACAGGGTACACTGTCTAGTGGGGCCATGTTCCAGGGTGAGTCATTTTTGAATAAACTTCTCCCACTGTGCCTCATATTTGCTTTGTTTTTCTTTCCCTCTCCATCCACGAACAAGAAATGCCCCCCAGAAAACCTGTTTCTGGTTGTTGTGCTTCTGCCCCTGTAGTAGCTGATAACCTAGTTTCAGGGTCCCAGAAGTTGGTTTAGAGTCTTTAGAGTCTGTGGGAGCTCGGAGACATCATGGAACCCAGCAGAAGTCAGGAAGGAGTGTCTAAGAGAAACACTCTTTTCTACATCTCCTTCCTTGCCCAGGTACCTCATGAATACCCTCTCACTCTCCAGCGGAGGAACCAGCAAAGAGAGATTAGGATACTGAAAGGTTCCATCTTACTAAAGGAAACACACTAACTGCAAAGGGAAAAGCTTGCCCAACCCACGTGTTTGCCTTGCCGGCCTATTCTGTGTCTATGACCAGGCATTTCAGGAAGGGGACCTTTTGTTGGGGAGGACCCCACTACCGTGTGCTAGGCGTCTGAGTTACCCGCTCAGGAAGCCCAGCATCCTGAGAGTTCTCAGGATTTCCCGTCCAGCCTGAAATCCTAGAGCATCGCCAGGGGCTGGGCTTCAGTTCTCTTCCCATCTGACAGCCCATCTCCCTAAGAACTGTCAGATCAGAACGGGGAGATAGATAGTAACAGCTACTACTGATTAAGAGCTACCCGTTAGTTATGTGTTCACATGGACCATCTCTACCCCTTAAGTGATACTGCAGAGGACATGGAACTGTGCCCACTTTACAGACGGGAAAACTGAGGCTTGTTGACACAGAGTAGTTCACCCCAGGAGCACACGTTTAGTAAGAGGTAGAGCTCAGAGTCCACCAGCGGCCGGCCGGTCCATAAGTAGCCCCCTTTTACACTGGGGAGCACCATCTCAGTGTGCCAGAGCCCACCTTTGCCTGCCCGCCCACCTCCCTCCAGCTCTTCGCTGGAGTCTAACCAGGGATGTGGGAAGGTGGGGAAGCTAGACTTGCTCGGTCAGCTAGCTCCCCGGTTCTCAGCCCCAGGAGGTGGGGGACAGTGTCTTGAACCACACATGTATCCCCATAGCTGAGGGAACCAAGGACCCCAGCACCATATCACAGTTGAGGGAACAGAAACTCAGCGATGGAAAAGGCCACTTGTAAGTCACTTAGGACAGTGACCGGATAAGTCATCCAGCTCAGTTGCTCTGTTCCTGCCCTCGTGACAGTGCGATCTTTCGGACACGTCTGGCCAGAGCACGACCCAAGTTTAGACCCACTCCCAGGAGATGCTGCCTCTGCCCAACACCTGATGGTGTTTAATTTAATTGAATGGTGACAACCAACGGCTCACAAAATGGGCAGCTGTTGCATTTATAGCAATGCCTTGGTGACTCGAAGGAGAGGGACCAAGAGATGCTGCACAGCCAATGGTGAGAAGGCTTCCTTCTAGACCTTCATAGGGGGCTAGTGGTGCAAATGACAATCTAGTCTGGCTGATGTTTTCTAAGTTTTATTACAGGTCAGGTGCACGACACGAGCTGGCTCATCTACCCTCTGTCACAACGACCCTGTGAGGGTTGCTGGGCGCTGGTGGTGATATTTTGAAGCTGGAAAAACTGACCCTTGGAAAGACTGAGTGACGTACTCGAGGTCACCCAGCTTATAGGCACCTGAACCGGCACTTGAATTCAGAGCTGCCGGCATCCAACACCCACATTCTTTATGTTTGCTCAGCCCCCTCAGCGCAGACGTCTTTTCTGCTTGCAAACTCATGTTTTTTTCTGGAAGCCAGAAACATCTGAATTCTGCTTAGAAAACCATCTTCCCATATTGATAAGCCTGGACCCCAGGTGCCCAGGCCCCTCAGATGAGCCTGATTCCCCACATAGGGGACACACAGGGCCTGGACACCTGGAATCCACAAAAAGTGTAGCGATTTTTGCTATGGACTTATTTGTGTTCCCCTAATTCATATGCTGAAGCCCTAACCCCCAATATGACTGTATTTGGAGATGAGGCCTTTAGAAGACTAATTAAGGCTAAATGAGGTCATAAAGGTAGGGCCCTAAGAAATACTGGGGAGCTCTTTCTCTCTCTGTTTCTGTCTCTCTCTCCCTCAGTCTCTCTCTCTCTCTCTATCAATCTCTCTCTTTGCCTTCACACTCCCAGAGAAGAGCCATGTGAGGACACGACAAGAAGGTGGCCATCAACAAGCCAGGAAGAGAGGTCTCATCTGGAAGCAGTCCCGATGGCACCTTGACCTTAGACTTCCAGCGTCCAGAACTGTGGGAGAAGAAATGTCTGTTCAGGCTGACCCAGCCTGTGGCGTTTTGTCACAGCAGAGTAATAGAACTTCCTTCGCAGATCCTCAAAGCCCACGTTCCAGCATAATGCAGAGGTTAGAGCACAGCCTCTGAAGTCGGGGGGTCCCACATTCACCCAGGGACCTCGGGTTCTACTGGACTTCCATGAGGCTGTTTCATAAGACTGATAGGATGGTTCAGTGAAGCAAAGCCTAGCAGTATCATGGTGGGTGGAACATATACGGATGTTATTATTGTCCTTGTGAGGTTAGCCTTCCTCTGAAGGAGCCAGCAGATGGCATATTTTTTTAATCAGTCAGGGATATGTGGGCTCAGTTGCTCTGGGTCCTTCCAGCTGTGGTCCAATGGTGCCCAAGCTCATAACTTCCTGACTCTAGGGCATCTTTAAGTCCACGGGAGTTCATGGCTTATTTTCAGTATATCCCGAAGTGCGTGGGACGTCACAGGCTTGCTCACAATGATGCCACGCAGGCTAACCAACACATCACGTTCCTTTGCTTTTGGCTAGAAGGAAACAAACTCACCACGGAGACGCTGCTTATCTCTGGATGACCAGAAGCTGAGATCAACAGATATGCATGTGCTTGGTTTATAAGAAAATGGGAGCACAAAATAATTACTATCTTACCACAGACTCCACAGGAGCCATGGTGAGAAAATAAAGAAAGGAATCCCAGTGGATGAAAAGGTGAGGAGCCCTGGCCGAGACCGTTGGCACAGGGGTTGCCTATTCTCCCCTCCAGAAATTTTACAGAAATATCGTACTTTTGCATTGGGAGCCGCCTTGCTCTCTCTCTCTCTCTTTTTAATTAGAGAAACAGTCAATTTTTAGTAAGTTTTTTTTTTAATGATGACATACGGCTTAAATATATAAGGTTCTTTTGCTACACTGCTCGGAGTCACCTAAACCCAAGGCACGTGAAGAGCTCGTGGAAGCCTTGGACACACCCCTCGCACCTGCCCTTGTGCATTCGCACCTGGGCTCAGCCCCTGGGGAGGACCTTGCTCTTCTGGGCACTAAGTCCGCACTCTGCACAGTCAACACAGGGCGGGCCATGCCTTCAGGGTTGTGCGCGTGCGCTGTCTTTTCTGGGGAGGGCAAGATGGAGTCCTCCAGTGGGGCATCTGGATTAACCCGATTTGGCACATTTAATGGCCTCAGGAAAGGCTCTGTCCTGGGTGTCTGCATCACTTTGTATCATAGATACTAAAATAGCAGCTTCTGATGCAAACACGGCCCGGAACGAACAGATTCGTTCAGAGGACTCTGGCTGGCAGGGGCACGGAACACAGAAAGGACACAGCCCTGCATTAATCAGGCTTCGAGATTCTTGCTGACCCTGAGAGATTGCCCCTCCCAGGGCTAGTCTAATCCTGGAGATAGTAAAGAAGTTGCCCAGAAGGTGCCTTTCATATGCAAACTAAACAATCCAGAGCCCAAACTAAACAAACAAGCCCCAACCCCCTCCTCTATCTGGCTGTCACACCCTGGGTCATGGTGCACCTGCCCTAATCTCAAGGGTCTGACCCAGACCCAGGTGCCAGTCACTAGGGAGAGCCCTTACTCCCCAGAACCCAACATGCCAAGTCTCCCTACCCTGCCTCATCCTTCCTTCCCTCAGAAACCACAGTGAAGGAGCTTGCCTGCATTTTCCTCCCCACCTGCCTGCTCCCATTGGACCTGGTGCTTCCCGGTGCGGCCCTATGGGGTGGGCTCTGCCTCCTGATTTCAGGAAACTGAACATGTGAACAGAGGTGAGAGGGTGTTTGCAGACAAGCCTCTACCTATGCCATCCAGGGGTTTGGAATTCGCCCTGTGGATGCTATGGGGAGCTAGTGGAGGGCTTGAGAAGGGAGGAACATGGTCAGATTTGTATTCTAGAAAACCACTCAGGCTGTAGTTGGAGACTAGATTAGCAAGTGTAAGATTAAGATTGGAAGGGACCCTTAGGAGTTTGCCATCCGTGATTTAGTCCAGAGGTGATGTCATGGGTTGAACCGTGTCCCCCCAAAAGATCTGTTGAAGTCCTAACCTGTGGTACCCGTGAATGTGACCTTATTTGGAAAGAGTCTTTGCAGATATAATGGGATGGGCCCTAATCCAATCTGACCGGTGTCCTTATAAAAAGAGGAAAACGCCATGTGAAGACGCAGGCACACAGTGGGAAGGCCACCAGGCCACCGAGGCAGGGACTGGAGTGATGTACTCGTGGGCCAAGGAAGGCCAAGCGCGGCCACCCGCCCTAGAAGCTGGGAGAGGCAAAGCAGGCTTCTGCCCAGACTCTCAGAGGGGGCGTGGCCCTGCTGACACCTTGATTTTGGACTTCCTAGTCTCCAGAGCTAAGAGAAGACAGAAGTTGGGGTACTCAGCAGCCCTAAGAAAGGGATCCAAGGGATCCTGGTTGACTGGTGTGGGGGGGCACAGAGAAGGGGGGCTACACTGCTGGTTTTTTTGAGTTGAAAGACCTCAGTGGCTGACCAGATGTGAAGGTGAGGGAGGTGCACAGGGCGATGGATGGTTCTAGGTTTGGGTTTGGCAACTGCTCTGTAAGCTCCTGTTCCTTGTTTCGGCTGAAGAGTTGGTCTATGCCAGCCCTCCTGAGACTGGCTGAGCTGTGGTATTCTTGACCTTGTCTACACACCATCACCCAGCATTGGCTTATGCGGGGGAAAGTCAGGAGACGGTGGCTGTTTTGTCTGTCCCGAAGCCAGCCCGCCCTGATGTCTGCGTGGTGAGCGACCCCTTCTGCTCTCAGTTCCTGTTATTCCAAGGGGGCTGCCTCTTGGCCCATGGCAGGGGGGAGCACCTAGGCCTGGTGTATCAGGCCACCAGGGTCCCCTCGCTCCGGGAGCTGGCTCAGCACTGGGCACGGCCCGTGTAGGCCTCATGAGGTTGTGTCCCAGGACTTGGCAGATGTGGAGGAGGAAGCCTTCCCACTCTCCTTTACTGGGGTTGCTGACCTGGGAGGACATAAGCCAGGGGATATCAGTGACTGTTTTGTCACTCTGAGGACTGATTTTGAGTGTGAAGCCATTGTGGGATGGGGAGCGGGGGGAGCAGAGCTGAGAGATGGAGAGAAGGAGAGAGAGGTTGAGAGATGGCGTCCTTATGACATCAACCCAGCCCTTGGATCAAGCCAGTCTGATGCTGGGTTATCTCCGTAATGTGACAAATCCTCATGTTTGACTTTGACTTGAGTGTCTGCCAGTGACTAACGCACTTCCCTTGCTGGCTGATTGTGCCGCTGAGCCGACAGAGGAATTGTGGATTCCAGGCAAGGTGGGGCTCAGTATCACTCATTCGGTTCCTTTTGCGTCCCTGGAGTCGTCTTCCGCAGAGCCTCCGAGGGGGGGTTAACCAGAGAAACTTGCTCAAACCATGGTTCATCTTGGGAAGTCCTAGTTACTCCATGATAATTTTTCTGCTACTCTCCCTGGCCACGTTCTCTTGTTTTAAAGCTATGGACTCCGAGTTGGAAATGGAGACACACACAGTGAAATGTCCTTAACACTCGCTGGGTGGTGGTGAGTGCAGGGCCCAAACCCCCGGGCCTGACCACTCTGGGTGGTCTTTTCACTCTACAGCAGCCTCTGGGAGATGGGGTCCTCCACGGGGACGTGACTGGGAAAGCACAGCAGCCCAGTGAGGCTTGAACTCACTAGGGAACAGTGAGATCCAGTCCTTCGTAGAAAGGAATGTATTGGGGTAACTACAAATATTCTCTGTAAACTGTTCTCAGTGGGTACATGTTGCCAAGGGGGCAGGAAGGCTCTTATGCCCTCACAGTCTTCAGAGATAATCACACACGAAGGGGGAGAAGCCTTGGGCCCTCATTACTTCTGTTTGCAGCAGCAGGATGTTTTAATTTTTTTTTCAAACACATTTTCTCTTAAGATCCCTTGAAGTCCTTCTAAATCAGACAGTTGGACGTGTACAAGCCTAAATAAGCTCTTGCTCTGCAAATGAAACCAACTACTGATAGTAAACCTAAAATAGACCCAACCCAGGAAATCCTGGACCGACGTTCCTGACGGCAAGCTTATACTGCACCAGTCCCAGCTCCCCAGAAATGCGGATCGACCTAAGCATTATATCCCAACATCCCTGTCTTTAGGCAGAAACCGGGCACCGTTCAGGGGGGCCTAATCCAGGGGAAAGAGAGCCTGCTGGGGCTGCCGAGGGTCAGACCCAGGACAGAGGCCATCTGATGGGACATTGTAACAGCTATGACTTTTCAAAGGAGACCCATTTGGGAAATGTCCTCTGTTGATTTCATGATTCACCCCACTGTGTGTGTGTGCGTTTGCTTTTATCATTATTATCACATCATCACTTTTTTGAAGTTGTGACCAGTGTATGTTTTTCAATTAATAGATTTTCTTTTTTTTGAGCAGTTTTGGCTCATTGCAAAATTGAGCAGAGAGCGCAGGGAGTTCCCACACCCCCCAGCCCCTGCGCCCACAGCCTTCCCCACCATCAGCATGCCCCACTGAGTGGTATATTGATTACAATGGATGCACATACGAAGTCCAGAGTTTATGCTAGTAGAGTTCACTCTCGGTGGTGTACATTCTATGGGTTTGGACAAATGGACAATGACATATGGCCATCATTATGATATCATACCGAGTAGTTTCACTGCCCTGAAAATCCTTTGTGTTCCCTTTACTCCTCCTCCCATAACCGCCCCCCGCCCCAAGCACTGATCTTTTTACTGTTGACACAGTTTTCCTTTCCCAGGATGCCACAGAGGTGGACTCATACAGGATGCAGCCTTTTCAGATGGGCTTCGGTTACTTAGTAATATGCAATTAAGAGTCCTCTACCTCTTTTTATGGCTTAAGAGCTCATTTCTTTCTGTCGCTAAATAATGTTCCAATGACTGGATGCATCCCAGTTTGGATATCCAGCCATCTACGGCGGGACATTTTGGCTGCCTCCAAGTTTTGGCAGTTATGAACAAAGCTGTTATACATATCCATGTGCGAGTTTTTGTGCGGACATAGGTTTTCAATTTATTTTGGGTGAATACCAAGAAGCGTGATTGCGGGATCTTATAGTAAGAGTATGTTCAGGTCTTTTTGTTGTTGTTCGTTTGTTTTGTTTTTGTTTTTTATTTTTGGAGGTGCGGGAAGGGCAGAGGGAGAGGGAGAATCTTAAGCAGGCTGAGCGCCCAGCACAGAGCCTGATGCAGGGCTCGATCTCACGACCCCGAGATCATGATCTGAGCCGGAATCAAGAGATGGACACTTAATTGATGGAGCCAACACCCAGGCGCTCCAAGAGTATGTTCAGTTTCATAAGAAACCACCAGACTGTCCTCTCCTGGGTGGTGGCACCATGTTGCTTTCCCACCAGCGATGAATGAGAGCTCTTGTTGCTTCTGCTGTTGTCTGTCTTAAGATCTGGGCCATTCTAACAGGTATGTGGTGGCCAGGGCTGCTTCGTAATGACATTTGGGGCAGTATTTATTTTTTCTTTTATTATTATTATTATTATTATTTTTATTTATGGGGCAGTATTTCAAGTCCTGACTTTGGATACTGTGGTTCAACATCTTGGTCAAAGGAAAGTGTAAGAGAATCAAGTTTATCATTCATTTATCATTCATTCACAAGTCGAGTATTTTTTTGAAAGCTCCAATGGGCCAAACACTGGGGATTCTTACATGAAAATGCTCTCCTTGCCCTCAAGGACCTCACAGTGGAATGGGAGAGAATGACCAGATTGGAGGGACGATGAGCACCCAGGGGTACGTAGCAGAGGGTTCAGTGCTCCCTTGGAAGGAAGCCTCAAAAGGAGGCTCTGATTCAGAGAGAAGGGGCTGGTGGGTGTCCAATAGGAGCTTGGAGGTCAGAGGTTACCCTTTTAGGGCCACTGGAGTGTGGGGTTTGAAGATGAGAAAGCAAGGATTCAAACAGGATAGGGACATGACTGGGTTTGCTTCTGGGGCAGACCCTGAGGTCATGTGCCCGCAGGAGGAGGACAAATAGGAGGGAGTGACGAGGGGGGTAAAGGGTGCAGTCCACCGGTCTTCTAAGCCAGCCTTTTCCTAGCCATCTGTTCCAGGGGAGGATTACCCCAAATCTAGCCTTAGGGACAATTTTGACCTCTTCTCTTTAATCCTCGGAGCTGGAACCACTTCTGCTGACAAAGGAATTCTAGAAGGCTGGTTTCAGGTTATTGACTCTCCTCTCCTTTACTCCTTCAATGGAGGCTCAATGAATCATGAAATGGCCACGAACAGAGGGGCAGAAGTCGGGGGGGGGGGGGTAGGAGAGGGGTTGGCAGGGACTCATGTGGGCAGTCAGCACCGTCCCATCCCCCACAACTGCAGAGTCCGCTCAGCCTCCCCATGAGAGTCCGTGCAAAGTTCCCTTGTGGGGAGATGATGATGCTAAAGGACCTTTGTCCTGCTTTAGAAAATGGGAGACAACCATTTTTTTTTAAACTCATTCACTGTCTTCTGTTTTTCTTTTTTTTTTTCCAGTTTATTTTTTAAGGGACTCAACCCAGCAGCATTTGCACACCATTAAGCCCGAGCAATTACGACGACTGTACTAAAAATCCATCAACGAGAAAAATACATCCTTCCCACAGACATGGGATATTGGTATTTCTCCAACCGGCCTGAAGTCACTAGGGAAATTAGGCACTGATGGGCCTTCTGAAGCTGGAGCCAAGGGCCCCAGGATAAATCCGCCAAGCGCAGCTTCTGAAGGACAGGCACTGGGGCGTGGGCCCCTGCTTGCCTCGATGTCGAGTCTCCTCTAAATTAAGGTCTCTCATCTGTTTGAAAGACACTGAACACCTACTATGGTGCCGGGCGTGGGTGCAGGCACTGGAAATACAGGAGTGAGTGAGACCAGGTCCCTGCTTATTATGGGATTTATGTTCTATTTCGGGAAACAATATAAACAACTGTAATATTGTAGATAATGTTGAAAAGTAAAAATTGCAACAAAAAACTTTAAAAGCAAGGAAAGGGGCTGGAGATGGGGGGATGGACGGGTGTTTTAGAGACAGCGATCTGAGCCGAGTGAGTCACATGGTGCCCAACGGATGTTTCTAGGCAGTGGGCTGCCGGCCGGGCCTGTTTGGGTGCAAGGACAAATCTTTGTGTGTGTGTGTGTGTGTGTGTGTGTCTGTGTGTGTGTGTGTGTGTGTGTGTGTGTGTGTGTAGGGAGGAGAGGCTGGTATAGGACTGAGGAGGAGAAGCCTCTCTCTGTGAGTGTAGGAGAGGCCACAGTAACTAGAATAAGGTGAGAAGGTGGGAAAAAGTCAGGGGGCTGATTTCATGCCTGCATCGGCCGCTCCTACTTCCAAGGTAGGAACTCCACCTGGTCAGGGACCACACGCCTCTTTGTGATGAGTACGAATGTCGTAGTCACAAACTGGGTTATAAAAAAGCCAAATTTTGAGAGCCACTTCATTTCCAACTCGTAGCCTCCACAGAAAGAAAAAAAAAAAGAAAGAAAGAAAAAAAAAAAAGAAAGAAAAACAAAAAAACTGGTCTAGGTAAACTCAGTTGAAGTCTGGGATTTCCTTGGTCAAGTCAGTATTCCCTCTTGCCCTGAACTGGAGGCTTCTTTTGAATCTGTGTGGTGTTCGACACGGTGTCCTTTGGGAACGAGCCTCTGGTTCTCCATCACTGTCTCTGCCCAGTGGCCTCCACAGAGATGCGACTCCTCTCAAAGCATCTTCGGCATCTGCATGGACTGTGGTGGGCACAGGAGTCCCGGCGTCTGCCCGCGGCAACCCCATCTGACCACAGGCAGGGTCCCCAGCACCCTGGGGCGCTGCTCCTATTGTAAACCTTACGGATCTGTGTGTTTGCCCAGAGGATTTGGTGGTGAATGTCAGTGAAGTGACGTCTTCTTACAAAATTCAGTCTATGATGAAGTTTCCCAATGGGTGAAGTAATTGGTCTTGAGGACCCTTTCCCTCATTTGTGCATAGGTGCTCCACGTGGCTCCAGAGCCCGGGGCATATCCAGTGGTTCCTCTGGCCCGGCCGGGCCCGGGGGTGAGGGCGATGGGCTCCCTTTGTCTCTCTGCTTTTACTGACCTGCTATGACTTCCACTAGCCACTCGTATGCTGGCTCGCAGACTGCAAGTCTCCTTCCACTTGACCCAAGAAGTGAGGCCCCCTCTGCTCTCAGGTTCCCCCCAAAGCCATGGAGGGCAGCAAGCTTCCCTCCCCAAGGCCCCATCAAGTGGGGGGCTCCACTGCTCCACAGTCTTCCCACAATCCAGAGTTCTCAACTCTTCTCCCTGTGGTAGAAAAAAAGGGGCCAGTTGCTATCCTTCCAAATCTTTGCTTAAACTCAACTCAGTTGGTATTTTCTCTTGAAGTCATTGTCTCAGGCCTGGCCTTAGAAAAGTCTACACTCCAGGATAAGAAGAGACTTCTGTCTTCTAGGCTGTGCCAGGACCCCTTGGATGGGCCACAGACTCAGTGAGTAGAGGGTGGTGGCCCCACAAAGAGTTGAGAGGAAAACACCATGTTTCTGTCCTACAGATCATCTTTGATTTTGCTCTAAGTTCTCCTAGGAAGGAATGGGGCACAAAGGCCTGACTTGTAAGTATAAGTTCTACTCACCCTGAACTTGAGGTTGGGTTGATTCAGGATCAGACAACTCAGCAAAGCAGCTGATGCCTTGATAGACATTAGAGAGACAGAAAAAGAGAGAGAGATAGAGGGAAAATCTGCTCCCTTTTTAGATAGAACACCGCTCTCCTCTGTAGTCTGTGGCTCAGCCTCCCTCCTGGCAGGTGAAGGATGCTGAGGAAAGAGTTAAGGAATTTTTCTTAGGACAGATCCCACCCACCGGTGAACTGATAGTTCATCGGTGTTTGGCAGAAAGAAATGCCACCCCTTCCTTTTGATAATAGAGAATTTAAAAGCAGATCAGCCATCGCAGCTGTAAGTTCAAACGTGAATTCCTGAAAATATATAGAAGTCCGTTGGTCCCAAGAAAGTGCCAAGCCACAGGGAAGATGACACGTCCAGAGGTGACTGGGTTTGTATTACAAGGTCCCTAGCTTGGATCTTGTATAAGACAGAAGCAGAAGTGAAGGGGTGTCTTTGTGAAGAGGAGGGGCACGTGCAGAGCTCCAAACCAGTGTAAAAGAATTCGAGGTGGTTCTCCGCTTCCTGGAAGGGTCACACTTCCAGTTACCTTCCATTCTGCTCTTGAGTTAGATTTTATTGCAGAAAGTTAATTTTTATCCAGATCTAAGATTTCAGTAAGATAACAGAGCGTCAGTGCGCAGGGCTCCCCTCTGACCTCAACACAGCTGGTCCGAAGCTATTACGTAGGGACACGGAGAGCGCTATTTGACATTTCCATCAGAACAACGGGTTTGGAATAATCCTTGGTGGCTTCTGAATCCATCTGTTCTCATTATCCCAAGAAATTGTGTTTTCTCGTGCAGCTTCCAGGCTGACCTAACTAATTAAATTTCAATACTCAGGCTAGATTTCAATCAGAAAACCCAGGTGCCACTGACAGATGTTTGCTGACCAGATTTCTCAAAAGAGGACGCTAAGAAGAAGACTTGTATAGAGTCATCGCCTCTGTACATTTCCAGAGTGTTGACTAGGTTTCAAGGAAACCTTTTCAAAAGGTTTTACAAAATAATCACTATTTTTTTCACCACAATGGTCAATGTCAGCAAGACTTGCCTTAAGACACAACGTGTGTTTTGATTTAGGATATTAACAAACAAACAAACAAAAATAAATTCTCAATCCCCAGTGAGTTGTCCATGTTTGGACAAGTTGGATTCAGCAGTGGAATCACCTAGAATTTCTGCCAGAAAAGCATCTCAGCTGAAGTTCCTGAAGGCTCTAAAGATAAAGGAAAAGCTTGTTTTTAAGAGGTACCTTAAATGTATTACAAAGGATTTCACTATTTCGAATCTCTGGAAATAGAAAATGTAAAGATTCCTTTCCATTGCTTTGTTTGTTCCTAGTACACATTACAAAGGAATCTGAGGTCCACATGTTTCTTAAGATGGATTTACTCTTTGGTGATGGAGTAGAAATAACAGCAAGGGGTGGTCCACTCTCCAGGGGGCCCAGGGCTCCCATGGGTCAGAACACCAGGCTCAGGACTCAGAATTTAGAGACGTTTGGGGATTTTATCTTTTTTTTTTTTTTTAAAGATTTTATTTATTTATTTGACACAGAGAGACACAGTGAGAGAGGGAACACAAGCAAGAAGAGTGGGAGAGGGAGAAGCAGGCTTCCCGCTGAGCAGGGACCTTGATGTGGGGCTCAATCCCAGAACCCTGGGATCAGGACTTGAGCCGAAGGAAGATGCTTCATGACTGAGCCACCCAAGTGCCCCCATTTGGGGAGTTTAGAGCCCAGGTCAGTTATGGATTATTTTGTGACTAACCTAGGTTCTAAATACCATTTAAGATGTTCTTTTCCATGAGAAAATACATCCCAAATTCCACGCCAATTTCTGGAATATAATCTGTCAGTAAAAAGTATATAAAATATATTTCTATATAAAAATCATGTAAGAGTCTATAATATATTTGAGTATATGGTATATGCTTTCATATGTGACTATATGCCATCTGCTCATTTCTTTCTCCGTTCTTCATTATAGTCAGCCTTGTTTGTGACATGGGAGGGAGCTACTGTCCCTTTATCAGCCATCTGGCATCTCATCAAACCCACTGGCTCTGCAGACCTCGCGCACGGACGTTAGCATCAGCACCATGATGTATGTGCATGCACCGTGCTAGGTGCTATTTCAAAGCAAAGATAGGATTTTAGCAAAGCGGCATATAAATGTTTATTTTATGTCCTATTTTTTTTTTAAGATTTTATTTATTTGACAGAGAGAAACACAGCGAGAGAGGGAACGCAAGCAGAGGGGATGGTAGCAGGAGAAGCAGGCTTCCTGCTGAGCAAGGAGCCTGACGTGGGGCTCGATCCCAGGACTCTGGGATCATGACCTGAGCTGAAGGCAGAGGCTTAACAACCGAGCCACCCAGGCACCCTTATTTTATGTCCTATTTCAAGGCCTCTCTCATTAAAGGTCCAGAAATAAATAATTACAATATATGAGTATACGGTGTATGCATTCTATGATATGGAAAGCGAGACACATTTTTCAGGGACTAACCTGTGTCATACAGCCAACAATGCTTGTTAATGGAACTAGTTAATAGACATTTATTAAAGGAAATTTTTTAAAGCATGCAGTCCCCAAATAATCTAAGTTATCTTACTTTTGATTACAAATGATATATTTAGAAGATTAACTTTTTAAAAAATTTTCATTTATTTATTTGAGAGAGAGAGCAGAGAGAGCGCGAGCATGGTGGGGAGGGGCAGAGGCAGAGGGAGAAGCAGACTCCCCACTGAGCAGGGAGGCTGATGCCAGACTCCATCCCAGGACCCTGAGATCATGACCCGAGCAGAAGGCGGACGTTTAACCAACTGAGCCACCCAGGAGACCCCAAAGGTAACTTTTTTCTATTGGAATTATATAAAACGATGACTTATGACCCCAGTTTTAGCCCAAAGTAGAATATATGCCACAAGGAATGGAGGGGGAGCCTCAGGTGGGCTTGTGGAGGGAGCCCAGATGTTCTGGATCTGGGGAGCAGAGTAGGACTGCCCCACTCAGGTTCCCTCCACACAGGGTCCTGCATCTCAACAACCGCATTTCCTTACAACAGACACCAAACGGGGTAAAAGGGAAGATGGCTTGGTTTTCTGGTGAGGCTGTGAGCGCTCAGGATAGAGTCCCCTTAGGGAGTTTGGGTCTTTGTTGTTTTTTTTTTTTAATTTTTTTTTTTTTGGACAGAGAGAGAGAGAGATCACAAGTAGACAGAGAGGCAGGCAGAGAGAGAGGGAAGCAGGCTCCCCGCTGAGCAGAGAGCCCGATGTGGGGCTCCATCCCAGGATCTTCCCTGAGATCATGAGCCGAGCCAAAGGCAAAGGCTTTAACCCATTAAGGCACCCAGGCGCCCCAGGTCTTTGTTTCTTGAACTGTCGTCACCGTATCCTCGTCACCAGAACCCCCATCTTCCTGAGCATTTGAGAGTTCCATGCCTGAATGAGTGTTTCCTGGGGAGAGAGAACATTTACAGGAGAATGTGAATAGCAAGTGTTCTAGAAAGAGTATCAAATGTGTGATGGAAATGTTTCGGATGTGGTGGTGGTGGCGTAATCTTATAAGTAAACTAAAAAACCACTGAGTCATACGTTTTAAAAGGGTGAATTTATGGTATGTGAATTGTACCTCAATTTAAGAAAAACACCTGACAGACCAATTTAAGAATTCAGAGGAAAGGAGTCCCTCAGTCTGTCAGCGGTCTCATGGACGTGTTCCTTGAGCAAGGCCTTGAAAGCAAGGAAGGACTATGGGGAGAGTCAGGAAGAGCAGAGGGAAGATGGGGAGGGTGGGAAGGGCATGACTCCTACCAGAAGATGAGGAGGCCAGATGGTCAGAGAGGGGAGCATAGGAAGAAAGGGACAGAAGGATGGAAATACTAGTTGGGGCCAGGGTATAGAGGCTTTGATGTTGGTTTAAGCAGCATATGGACAAGAAAAAGCCTTTGACAGTCTCCCGCCTAGGGTCTGACATGCAGCTAGCTTGGGTGGGGAAGACCATTTGGTCCGGGCCACACAGGATAGACAGGCTTAGGAAAAGCTTTGGGAGGAGACCTCTTGGCAGCCATCGTGACACTCTGGGGAAGACAGTGAAGATCGCCATCCAGTAGAAAAGAAGGGCAGATTTGATGGATATTATAAAGCAAGACTAGACAGGATTGGACACCTGACTGGATATGGAGAGTAATGAAGAGTCAGAGACCGTTCCAGAATTTTCAGCCTAGGACCCTACTAGGGAAGCAGCAACTAAAATAAGGACTGGTTTGGGGGAAAAGATGTGGAATTCAGTTTTAGGCATTCTGAGTTAGGGTGATGATGGAACAGCGAAGTGGGCACTGAGCCAAGAGTAGCATGGAGCATCCGAAGCCACTCGTGTACAGGCAAGGAGACCAGGCTCTACCCCATCGCCCAAGGGTTGGAGAGCTAGTTTCAGGCAAGCCAGAGCCAGAGTCCTGTCTGAAAACTCTCTCTCCTCCCAGGCAGTGGGTTCAGATGTGGGCTGGCACTGGGAAGGGAGGTGATCCGGGGGGCAGAGAGGCTGGAGTCCACTGTGGAGGGGGGACGAGAAGGCACTGGGAGTGGCAAAGTCTCTGCAGGGGAGGAGAGCAAGGAGCGAGAAGGGCAGAGGGCATGTCCTAACTTAGGGGGCGTGAGACAGAAGCAGAATGCAAGGAGGTACCAACCAGAACAACAGTGTCACTGAGCCAGAGGGTGGGAGCACAGTGCTGAAGCACAGAGAGCTTGCCTGAGAAGGAGCCTAGAGGCCATTCAACCGCAGCTTGCCTGCCTTGCTCCCCCAGCCCTCCCAGGCAGCGCCATGATGCCAGATGCTTCCGTGATGTTCAAGAGTAGGTAGACCAATGCTGCTGGATTTGGCCATTGGAGACTTTGGAGGGCCTGTCTCATGAGTGGGACATGAGGGAATGCTGGGGTGAAGGACAAGGAAGAGGATTTTTTGTGTTTTTTTTTTGCTTTTTTTTAATAGAAGAAAGGTGTGGTGACCTAGGAAAAGCAACTAATGAAACGAGAGAAATTGAAGATGCAAGAGAAGGGGCTGGATCCTACAGGTCATGGAAGAGCCTAGGTTAAGCCTATTTTAGTAAAGAGGAACTCTCTCCAAAGAGAGAGAAAAGTGAAGACAAAGCTTTTCTGGTGGAGAGGAGAATGCATGAGCTCAACTGGAGAGTCCCTTTTTCAATATGGAGGAGATGAGGTTATCTGTTGTGAGAATCTAGTAAATACTCATTTTGTCCTTCTTCCTTACAGAACTCAACATTATTTGGGGCAACAATGTGTCTAGCTAAAACACCATAATTCCAGCCTCTTTTGCAGTCAGGGGTGGTCATGTGACTCAATGTTGGCCATGGAGAAATTTGAGTGAGATTTGGGAATGGCTCTTTGAAGGGAGCCATCTTAAGTGTCATGTACCTATTTTGCTCTTTCCCTTTCTTTCCTTCCTGGAATATGGCTTTGATGGCTGGAGCTGAAGGAGCTATCTTGTGGCCACAAAGTGGCCCTGAAGGATGGAAGTCAGTGCTAAGAATGGCAGAACAGAAAGAAAGAAGGAGGTTAGGAAGCTGATGACATTATGGAGCCATCACTGACTCTGGATTGCCTAGGGCTGGACTAACTTTGCATGACAAAAAAAAAATCTCTTTGTTAAGCCACTGTTCCTTGGGGATTCCACTAGTAGCCAAACACAATTCTTATCTGGCAAGTTAAAGGCTGGTGTATGTGTGTGTGTGTGTGTGTGTGTTAGAAGGTGGAACATAAAGCACGTGGATTAGAGGGTTTGAAGTTCTTCCTTGTTCTAAACTCATTTGTGAATTAAACAAAGGTGAGAATCACAGCTGTAAGAAAGCAGTCTAGGTATTGTGACCAGAAAATCCATTACGCTTCGGATGAGTGTCTACACAGTGCAAACTCACTGAATGCAAATCGATCCGATTCCTCCCTACACCTTGTTGACCTTGACAATCTTATAAAGACTGAAGTTTACATTTGATGCCATTAGCAGTTTTTATTGAAGGAGGAAAATACTTTCTTAATTCATTTCAGATTTAAGACAGATTCTGCAAACATTGATTAAAACATGAAAGGCACTTAAATAAGCGTAAGTATCTTGGAAAACATGCAATGCTCTGTATTATATCGTGTTCACGATTGTTCACATTCAGGGCTTTCAATCCACTGAGTTTTTTATTCCACCCTTTCATACCAAGATGTTTGACTCGTGTGAAATAGCAACACAGAATGCCCTGGATAAATGGTATGCGAGGCTTTGCTCTTCCTTTTTTTTTTTTTTTTCTTTTCCTTTCTTTCATTTTTTAACTGCAGGCTAAAACCATGTCCATTCATGTAGAACCCAGAAAACATGTCTCCTTGGATAGGCCATATGGCCTCTCGGTGTAACTATCCATCTGAACATATCTGGGGCAGACAGAGAGTCATTCATTCGTGTCTTCATCAGCAACACCGAGTGTCTCTTAAAAAGTCAACAACGGATGGAAGAAAAGTTTTCGTGTTGCACAAGATGCCCATCTGCTTTCTAGCCCACTCTGTAGGTGATTCCTGGGGTTTATGAGATTTCAAAAATAATCCCAGTTGAGGCCTTTTATCTAGTTTCGTGGCAGTTGCAAATTCAGTTGCTCCAGAAACAACCTAATCTTCAGCCTCCCAAGTATTTTCCAGGGCTGGATTAATGTCCTGACCACTCGCCTGAAAACCCATCCTGGCCGTTTGCTGAGGACCATGCAGTGGGCAGTTAGACAGGATTTACCGAGTTACAAAGACCATTAGCATCTCTGACATTCATTTGAAAGAAAACGACGTTTCAGCTTATTTCATATTTCAGTAACTTATTGTTCGAAGACAGAGACGAGGGGGGTTGCCTCTCAAGGGAACAAATGAGGGGGTGTTTTTGACGCAGGCACATGGAAAACGGCATACAAGCCATACGCAGAGCTCCAGGACCAGTGGAGGGGACCAGGGGGAGGAGAACTCACTCGAAAGGCTGTCCCGTTTGGACAAGAATATGCTTGACTTCCACAACTTATAGGTACTTAATAAAAAATGTAAACATCGGTTTGATTTAGGCTCAGCTTCAGTTTAAGGCATTAATCAGAAAAGTATATTCGACATCTGTTCCCTTTTGTCTCTTTTCTAACATTCTAACGGTTCAGAACTGAGCAGGTGAGGCAGAAGTCATGTGGACGAATGACAGACAATTCACTTCGAAACTTGCCTTCAACAACGAATGCGAATCCTGATACCTTCTAGCTAACTCGAAACCAGCCAAGGCAGGAAAGCCCTGGGTTTCTGGTGAACAGGCTGATTGTGGGTGGAGTTCAGGAAGGGGGCATCCAAGTTACAGCTCCCCTCCTTGGGGAGCAAGGAGGCTCTGAACCCATCTGACTGTGCCCACTGATGGCGGCCCCAATGGCTCGGGTTCCAGCATTTCCCTGGAAATGCTATCATAGGCCCCAATGCCAGGGACACTTCCTGTCAATTTAGGCAAATTCATAGCCTTGCTGTTGAATTAGACAAGAAGGCCCAGGCCCAAGCCCAGGGCAGTGAAAAGCAAGGGGGCTTTTGAGAAAACCATTCAGGTCCAGCAGAAGCATGGCTCATAAAATGGGGTTTGCCTCTTGTTTTGAATCCCCATTAGTAATCCTAAACACAAGGGTGGGGGGCACTCTGGGGCCCATGGAGGGGGCGGTGCTGAGCGAAAGGCTCTTCCCTCGTGCTATTCCGGGCTAGAATAGGTATTTGGCATTTTGAGGGCACAGGCTGGGGTTATGGCATCACCCTTCCAAGCTGAAAGCTGGAATGAGCATTTTTTTAAGTGGGTCAGCACAAATGCTGGGCCGATTGTCCCCAGGCATGGAACGCCATGTCACCCTGCCCTTTCCAGGGCAGGCTATGGGCCGCCCTGATGCCCCATCCAACATCCTCCGGAGGACCAGGGCACTGAGGCTCCATTCAGCTTCTGAGTGCCTGGGAAGCCAGCGGTCCCCGCAGCACTCCTGGAAGAAGGAGAGCAGATGAATTTTTAAACAACGAAGAATGAGTGTGTGTGTGTGTGTGCGCGTGCGCGTGCACATAGGTTTGATAATGGTCCAAATTTTAATAGCATGGTAAAATATTTATCTTATTTTCATAGCCAGCATGCAATCACTGCATCACACACCAAGAGAATTTAGAAAGATCAAGGTCTAACGCAGCCACCGCTTGATGGAACCACTCAACATTTAAAAACATATGTATTTATCAGTTAATGGGAAATGCAGACCCATCGCCAGAAGTCACTTTCCTGAGATCAGGGAAAGCTGGGAGCTCCCGGGATCACAGTCTGCAGACTCTCTCCTCTTTTCTGAGCCACAGAGTGAAGGGCTGTGAGTATCTCTCTGGTTTGGAGTTTTAAGAAGTTAATTGTCTTAGCAAATTGGCCCATTCAAGTTAATCTCCCTCTTGGACCCTGAATAGCCTTGAATAGCTTTGATTCCTTTCACCAAAATTCCCAATCCCCTTTTCGATACATGATGTCAAGTGGGTACAGGAGATAAGGTTGGGGGTGGGTGGATGATCAATTACATATATGATGTAAATACTGATTATTAAAGACAAATGAAAGAGCCTTACTTCTTGGATTTTATCATAAGGAGGTGGAAAGAGGGACAATCATGGGAAATCAGCAACCACTGAATTAGATGATGGAAATGGAAAGACTCAAAAGTCCATTGTCTTCATCTTCCAGATGAAGAAACAGGGAGTGGACCGAGCCACACTGGAGTGAGAAGGGACCCGTCCTCTCCCCGGGGCCAACACTCTCCCAGGGTCTCTGGGCAGCCGATGGAAGGAGGCAGAGAGCAGAGGGTTTGGGAAGTTATGGAAGGCACATTGTGGGGCTATTGCTTTTTCCTCCCGGGCAGTGCAGGCAAGGAGAGAATCCCTATGGGTTGGTGACCGTGAGTGTGAGTGTGTGTTGCTGTGTTAGGAAGAACTCTGCCCCCTTATTATAAATTCCAAGTGAGCACAAGGAGTTAGGAAGGCCAGAGGTCAATAATGGCTACACACCATTCCCCTCTCCTGTTTTCTACAGCATGAAAAGCCAAGGTGGTTCCAAGACACCCCCCGAGCAAGAATTCTGGGGTTATTTTCAGCACAAGAGATTTCTTCACCAACAAAGAATGGGCTTTATTCCAGATGAGACTTTAAATTGTGCTTTTCTTTTCCTTTTCTATAAAATGGTAACTCTCAGGAGAAACAGCCTTTTTCTGTAAATGCAAATCGTTGGGGTGTCTTGTGTTTCACACGGTTGTGAGGAGCCCCAGCTTGATTTTGAACTTGAGTCGATTGGGCGGTTGAATTTATCATCTGGAAAGAAGCAAGGACAGAGCCTGCTGAGTCCCTGCAGCTGCCTCTGAAGTGACTTACTCCCTAAATACAGAGCCTGCTCCCTGATGATGAATGAACTGAATGAAGCGGTAATCTTCTTAATTCCATTCTGCTTCGTGTCTGGGTAAGAATGATGATCTACATGCTCAGAGCCCAAATGTGAAGCCGGTTTCTCCTCCTCATTTTCTGATACCCGAGGAGAACCTCGCACTGCCCTTGCCGAGCACTGGCCATACAGAGCGGGACGCGGAAGACGGCCTCACAGTGGCCCTTGTCCCCACGTGCTCTCTCCTCTCGCCTGTGGATTAACCGCCCCGTGGCATTCGGTCAATAGGGAACAAATTCTGCTGAGACCGCGTCAGAAAGAGACAATTAAAGAAAAAAAAAAAGAGAAAAAAAACACCACTGTTGGAAAGCTACCCTCTTACCTGAGAAATCATCCCATAAATCCTCCCCCCCACCAATTCCAAGATTGTATTTTTGGCTGTTTGGGGACCATTCCTCACTAGGGATACTTTGGTGAAACTACACTCTCCACGGGCCAGCCAGATGGCTGTGTCGTCACTGAAGCTGGTAAGGATAACTGTACGCAGATCTGAAATAAGAGAGGACGTCATTTTATTGGCTGTCCACAGGACGTCTGGTGACACAAGGAGGTGGAGCCCCTGGCAGGCGTGGTGCGACACGAGAGCTCATCTAACTACCACACAGAAGGTGAACTGACACTCCATAGGATACAGCCCAGTAGCCCTAGGCAGCCCGGGCGCCACTGCCCCTGTCCGACGGAGCTCGAGAAGCTGGCCAGTGACGGGCGGTCCATCAGCGCTGTTGCGCTGGCTTCCCATAACACAGCATTGAAAATTCACCAAATTAGAAGAAAGAAAGCAAGCAAGCAGCATTTCCATTTGAATACCAACACCACTTGTAAACAGACTGTGTAGCGTGGCATGCAAATCCAGATCGGGTGTTTTTTTTTTTCCCCTTTAGGTTTTGTTTTTGTTTTTTTTAAATTAACAAATGGAATGGTATGTCTACTTCAAATATTAGTAGCATAACACGTAAGTGCAAATTCAGTCTGGCCACCAGCGTCCTCAACCTTCCCTTGTGTCTCTCCCCAGAGCAGCGGGGGGACCACAGAAGAGCGAGCCGGACGGGGTCTTTTCCTCCTGGGCTCTGACTGTAGCCCGGCAGGCTGCTCCTCTCTCTCCCCAGGCCCACCCCTCAGATGCCAGGCGCCTGAAAATAGCCACTTCTCCATTTTCGCGGTTATCAAAGCAGTCAGGGTGGGGAAGAAAATCCCAACCCAAGCTGTGGGCATTTGGGCCCCGCCCTCCTCCGCCCTGGGAGGGGGATCCGGGTGCTCTCCGAGGGGTGTGGGTGCCCCCGGACCCCGAGGCGTCCCCGCGGCCACGGAACCGGGTGGCGGCCGAGCTCCCGCGGTCTGCAGCCCCTCCCCCGGGCCGCGGTCACACGGAGCTGAGCTTCACCAGGCCGCGCACCGAGTCCTCGTGCAGAGAGTCCTGGCTGGCGAGCCCCAGCACGTGCACGGTGCGGCTGTGGGCCAGGGGGCTGCCCGCCAGCATCCGGGGCGGCGAGGGCGCCTCCTCCGGGGTCAGGAACTGGTGGCCCACGTGCTCCTCTTTCAGGGGCAGTATGTCTGTGAGCGCGGCCTCGGCGGCGAGGTTGGGCATGGACGAGGGCGGTGTGGGCTGCCCGAGCGTCAGGCTGGCGCAGGGCGTGCCCAGGCCCGGCTTCCCGGGCAGGTGCAGCTCGTCGCTGGTGAGGCTGGGCTCGCTCTGCAGCAGGGGCGTGGCCGCGGCCTGCAACACGAATTTGGTGCTCTGAATGCACTGGTCTTGGTCGCACTGGAGAGCAGGAGGGAGCCGGCAGGAAGGCGGAGAGGCCGCGGGCACGGGGTGCGGGGGCGGGAGGGGGCACAGGAACGGGCAGGGTGAGATGCGAGAGAGCGAGCGAGAGAAAGAGAGAGAGAGAGAGAGAGAGAGCGAGAAAGAGAGAGAGAGAGAGAGAGCCGTTAGTGACACTCCGTGAGACAAGGCAGAGAGTGTGCGCAGGGGCCCGGTATCGGCTGGGCACGCCCAGCACCCAGAAAACACCAGCGCGTGTGCGCGTGCGCCGAAATAAGCTGCCGGGGGCGGGGGGTACTCATCACCCACAGGTGCCCAGGGAATTCCATGCAGCCGGAGACCACGATGCTCCTGGCCCTTGACCCCAGACACGACCTAATTAAGAAACAATCTCATGGAGAGAGTCACAGGCTTTACCACCCAGAGCTGTCTCCGGGGGCCAGTGGCTGCTGCTCATAGGCTGCAAGGCACTTTTACTCGATTGTTTTACAAATACAGGGGCCTGTGCCCACGCTCATGGTAGCATCAGTCACAAGAGCCCAGACGTGGAAGCAGGGGTCCGTGCCCAGAAGATCGGATCCACAAAACGTGGTCTAGACAGATGAGGGGCCACGGCTGAGCCGTGGCCAGGAAGGAATTCCTGACACACCGAACCACGGGGATGAACCCTGAGGACATCTGCTGAGGGAGGGAAGCCAGTCACGAATGGGCGAATATTCCAGAATTCCACTTCCATGTGGTACCCAGAAGTGTTACCTTCCCAACAACAGAAAGCAGAAAGGGTGGGTGCCCAGGCTGGGGGGAAGAGGAGCCCATGTGCAGGGGACAGAATCTCAGTTTTGAGAGCTGAAGAGGCCTGGAGATGGACGGTAGTGATCTTTGTGCAACCCTGGGAGCGAACTTACTGCTACCGAACTGGACACTGAGAAATGGTTAAAACGGTAAATTTTATGTTTTGTATATTTTACTACAAAAAAGAAAGAAAGGAAAAGAAGCCCCTCAGGGTCTGATCAGACTCTTGTTCACAAAGCCCCAGAATTCCCCACTGCTAAATTTCCATCTGCTTCGAGAACTGTTAATTGAGCTGCTGCGTTTTTTTTTTAATCTGTGAAAGAGAATGCCAACATTTTACAAGATGTTTCCTTTTCTTTCTTTCTCTCTTTTAAAAAAGATTTTATTTATTTGACAGAGAGAGATCATAAGTAGGTAGAGAGACAGGCAAGCTTGCTCCTCACTGAGCAGAGAGCCTGATGTGGGGCTCGATCCCAGGACCCTGGGATCATGACCTGAGCTGAAGGCAGACACTTAATGACTGAGCCACCCAGGCGCCCTTCTTTCTTTCTTCTCTTTATCTCTCTTTCCTTCTCTTTTCTTTAAAAAAAAAAAAAAATCGTTATTTAAATTCAATTTAGTTAACACATAGTCTGTTAGTTTCAAAGGCAGAGCTCAGTGATTCATCAGTTGCATCTAACACCCAGTGCTCATTACATCACGTGCCCTCCTTAATGCCCGTCACCCACTTACTCCATCCCCCCACTCACCTCCCCTCCAGCAACCCTCAGTTTCTTTCCTATAGTGAAGAATCTCATGGTTTGCTTCCCTCTCTGTTTTCATCTTATTTTACTTTTCCTTCCCTTCCTCCCTGTTCGTCCATTGTTTCTTAAATTCCACATTATGAGTGAGATCATATGGTATTGGTCTTTCTCTGACTGACTTATCTCATTTAGCATAATGCCCTCTAGGTCCATCCACATCATTGCAAATGGCAAGATTTCATTCTTTTTGATGGCTGAGTAACATTCCATTGTATATCTATACCACACCTTCTTTATCCATTCATCTGTCAATGGGCATCCCGGCCTTTCTTCCACTTGCTCCAGTGTGCATGACCTCTGGCCAGATGGGCTTCTTCCTACAATCCCAAGCACCAGGACCACCCCCGCCCCCTAGCCCACAGGAGGAGGAGGGAGAGCTGCAGTCTCTATGAATCCACAGGTTTTTGAAGGTGAGAGACCCGATTCCAGGCAAGAATAAAGCTCTCTCCTGAAGGCAAGCAAGTCTTGGGGGAGACCCTCACTTTCCATCTGCTCTCCTCTCAGTCCGGGGAGCTCAGAAACATGGAGGGCCCCGGGCAAGGGCTGGAATCTCCTGTTCTCATTTTCCCCATCACCACCCTGTGGTTTTTGCCACCACAGTGCTTTCCCACGGCTGGTCAGGCAGTGGGTTCCAGCTGGGGGGGGGGGGGGGGCGTTGCTTTCTGGTGGGAGGTGCAGCGCAGCGAGGTGGGGGCGCTGCGGGCAGGCTGTTCCCTGCAGGTTTTGCTCACACTCTCCAGTACGGTCAGGCTGGTCAAACACACTGGCTCAGTCTTGATGGGGCAGAGGCAGAGAAGAGCAACCTTCCTGATTACACATTCATCTTCCGGAAACTGTCCCAAGGCTTTGGATATGTTGTGCTTTGCAAAGAACGTTTTGTGAAAATCACCATTTGATCTCCTAACTGACTACCGAGACTGCTGAGCTCCCTCACTGCATCCACTTCCTGGGGCTCGGTGCAGCCTGTGAGCAGCCCGGGGCTGAGCCATGCCTGGAGGCTGGGATCCTGTTCTCGGTCCTTGCTCCTGGAGCTCTCCCCTCGCCTCATACCTCTGTCTACCCAACACTCTGGGCTCTAAGGAAAGATAAAATTGCAAATCAGATTTGCTCGTCTCTGTTGGCCTGCAGGAAGACTTTTTTTTTTTATTGAAAACTAATTGGCAAATTCTATTTTAGGGACCAGTGCAAGACTGACTCTTGCAGACTCACAGAGGATTATGTGAGAGGGCAGAGCCGGAGATTTTCAAGGTCAGGGGCACCACGGTAAGGGGAGAGGTGCCCCCCTCCCACGTCACTTTCCAATTCCCTTTCCCTGATCACTCCCCTCCAGCCATGCAACCCTTGTAGAGCCCACCAGATTCTCCTGGGACAAAGTGGTCAGTTAATTCCTTAGAGCTTGTGTTCACCAGAAGCTCTAGGCAGAGTTGGATGTGCTCTGCAAGGCTTTATACTACAAACATCACTACTGACTCTAACAAGACACACGTAGGGCACGTGTACCCGGGGGTGGGTTTACTCTAAAGCTACGAGGCTTGAGATCAGGGCCCCTCCAAGTCCTGGTTCCTGGCATATTGTTCTTTCTCTTAAAGAGAAAGCCAAACCCAGCTCCGCTCCTGCAGACATTACAGAGCTTTCCTGTGGCCAAACTGACCATTCATTAAAAACAGTAACAAATCCGTGCTTAGCCTCCCGGCCAGAACTATGAAAAACAGTGTTCAAATTACCAGGGGTAAAGCCTAAGGGCTTAAACCCATGAAAAACAATCGACCCTGAACTATCTCATTAAAAAAAAATCTAAATATAAGTGACTTAGAAATATTTTCAAAATGACTATTTTGAATCCTGACTTGTGTTAACTGACTTCAAGCACCTCTAATGCATTGATTTCTTCAAACATTTAAAAAGATGATTATCTTTCTTAGTATAGTTGTGGATATTTCCTTCATTATAGGGACTGCTTTCATATAAATAATTAACCTACTCTCTGCCCCGTATCCCTTTCCACCAGTGTGACTTGTGGCGGTGACATCAGTGAGCACAATTACCGGGATGATGAACCCAAGTGTCTACATCCTGCTGACCCATAACTTTGAAAAGAATTTGCCCTATTTGAACTGATTTTCCTTTAGACAACCAACCCCCTTTAGGGGTACCCAGGGACCAGGATTTGTTCTACTGGAGTTTGCCCATATAAATCTCCTATCGGCTCCACAGGACCATTGACTTTAATGGATTCCAATCAGGGACTACAATTCTCATAATATTAACTTCGCATGTTTTGAACATCTTCTTAGAAAAGACTCAATGATTGGGAAGCACCTAATTTTTTTTTTTTTTTTAAAGGTTGGAACATTCCCTCATTTTGCACAATGCCAAAATTCCCAGGAGGATGGGTTGATAAACCTTCCTGGTTGCAATCCCATTTGAGAACTTGGCTGGTATTTTCAAGGTCACTGTGGAGGTGATCCATGAAACAGTGTTCTTGTACCTCTTCCTCTTCACCTCTGCTTCTGATTTTTATTTGCCCATTTCTTCTTTCTTCTTCCTCTTCTCCCTTCCTTGTCTTCCTTCCCACCTCTCTCTTCTCAAAGCTCAGCCTTTCTCCTTCTCATTATTTATTTTTTACTATGTTCAGTTAGCCACTATATAGTACATGATTAGTCCTTGATGTAGTGTTCAATGATTCATTAGTTAAATATACCAGCCAGTGCTCATCACAGCATGTGCCCTCCTCAATACCCAACATCCCGTGATCCCTCCCTCCACCCTCCTCCCCTCTGAACCCCCCAGATTGTTTCTTGGGGTCCTCAATCTCTCATAGTTCATCTCTCTCTCTCTGATTTCTCCCCCTTTGGATTTCCCTCCCTTCCCCTGTGGTCCTCCGTGCTATTATGTTCCACATATGAGTGAAACCATATGATAATTGTCTTTCTCTGCTTGACTTACTTCGATTAACATAATCCCCTCCAGTCCCATCCATGTCGATGCAAATGGTGGGTATTCGTCATTTCTGATGGCCGAGTAATATTCCATTGTGTATATGTGCCGCATTTTCTTTATCCATTCATCTGTTGAAGGGCATCTCGGCTTCTTCCATAGTTTAGCTATTGTGGACATTGCTGCTATGAACATTGGGGTGCACGTGCCCCTTCTTTTCACTACATCTGTATCTTTGGGGTAAATACCCAGTAGTGCAATTGCTGGATCATAATGTAGCTCTATTCTTAACAACCAAATTGGCAAAGAAGAAGTCAAACTCTCCTTCTTTGCAGATGACATGATACTATATGTGGAAAAACCAAAAGACTCCACCCCCAAATTACTAGAACTCATACAGGAATTCAGCAGTGTGGGCAGGATACAAAATCAATGCACAGAGATCAGCTGCTTTTCTATACACTAACAATGTAACTGTAGAAAGAGAAATTAAGGAATCAATTCCATTCACAATAGCAACAAAAACCATAAGAGACACAAGAATAAACCTAACTAAAGAGGTAAAGAATCCATACTCTAGAAACTACACAACACTTATGAAAGGGAAAAGAAACAAAAAGATGGAAAAATATTCTGTACTCATAGATTGGAAGAATAAACATAATTAGATTCTATCCTACCCAGAGCAATTTATACTTTCAATGCCATCCCTACTAAAATACCACTGACATTTTTCAAAGAGCTGGAACAAAAAAATCATAAAATTTGTATGGAACCAGAAAAGATCCCGAACGCCAAGGTAAGGATGAAAAAGAGGAACAAAGCCGGGGCATCACGTTGCCTGTCTTCAAGCTCTATTACAAAGCTGTGATCACCAAAACAGCATGGTATCGACACAAAAACAGACACACAAACCAGTGGAACAGAGTAGAGACTCCAGAAATGGACCCTCAACTCCATGGTCAACTAATCTTTGACAAATCAGGAAAAAATATCCAATACAGTCTCTTCAATAAGTGGTTCTGGGAAAACTGGACAGCTACACATAGAAAAATGAAACTGGACCATTTTCTTATACCATAGACAAAGATAAACTCGAAATGGATGGACGACCTCAATGTGCGATAGGAATCCATCAAAATCCTAGAGGAGAAAATAGGCAGTAACCTCTTCAACATCGGCCACAGTAATTTCTTTCAAGACACGTCTCCAAAGACAAGTGGAAAAAAAAGTGAAAATGAACTATTGGGACTTCAAGATAAAAAGCTTCTGCACAGCAAAGGAAACAGTCAACCAAACAAAGAGGCAGCCCACGGAATGGGAGAAGATATTTGCAAATGACATTACAGACAAAGGTCTGATATCCAAGATCTATAAACAGCTTCTCAAACTCAACACTCAAAAAACTAATAACCCAGTCAAAAAAAGGGCAGAAGACATAACAGACACGTCTCTAAAAAAGCTCAGCCTTTTACAGGCCACCGCCCACCTTCTTGGCTTTTCCTGTGCAGACTCCTCTCTTCAGCCAGTAGGGGGCGACCTCACTGCTTACTTTCTTCTCTGACAACTTGGTAGCAGGGCTGATGCTCCAGCACTAACACCAAGAGGCCCTTAGATGTCTTTTGATTGATCTAACCATTTACATGGTCTTAAGAAAAACCAACCAAGCGCCTGGATACTGGTCAGTGACAATCCATCCAGTACAAGCGGGAAATTGAGAGACTCATGCTATCATTCCAAAACAACCCTTTAAAGGTTCCTATTTATCAAATATCAGGTTGAATTCTATGAAACTGCCATTCTAAAAGTCAAAAACCATCCAAATGCGTAAGACCACTGGAAAAGAAACCCGATCGCTTGGAGGAGGTTCTACGAAAAGACCCTTGTGTTGGGAGCACGAAACAACCCGGGCAGGAGTGCTGGACTGCTGTTTGTGACAGTCACCGTGACGCCTGGATGACTTACTGCCCTGAGGAAGCACTGCCATTTAATGTGCCAAGGAGTTTACGGTTGCAGATTTTCGGATGTCACACACATTGTCACTTAATGTTACAATGTGAAAACAGCACAGATAATTTACTTGTTGTTTCTGCAGATGTTCAAATAAAATTGCTCATGTTGGGATACGTTTTATTTTTCTCTCACTGACTTCTTGTTTGAAATAAACCTAGCACACAGATTCAGTGCTGTTAAAAGCAAAGCTGGGAGTTTCCTAGACGGTCTTGTAAACAAATGAAGGGTGAGCGAAATGATTTATTGCTTCTGCTCCAATTCTTGTCAAAAGTATTAGCATCGGGCATCGTTTATGTCTGCTTGGCCGCGAAGCCGTCTTCTGGGGGTCTTATGAGTGCTCAGTCACAGTTACAGAAACACTATAAACTTCTGAAATACACTTAAAATGTAGGTTAGGAGGATAGCTTCCTTCTTATCCTGTTATTTAACATCATCATTTAAGCCTGCATAACTTTTTTCTTACTATTTATTTTTTTCAGATGATGCACGGAGAGTTCTGCAATACTAGTTGAATAAATCACTCAAGTGCTAGGTTTACTTTAATTAATAAAATTAACAATAAATGAAGTTGACATAGTTATGTGTCTTGTAGACATTAAACATGTATTAATTCGATTTTGCAGTTTTCATGATTTAGAGCTCGTAATGTGTTCGGGTTTTAAAAATTGTCACGGTCCCTGGAAAAGCACACAGGCACTTTGCTTGTCCGGCGGGTAGACTAGCCATGACCTCTGGTCTCTCGGCCCATGGATTAATTTGCTCCTACCAGGGCCATCCCTGCACCAAAGAGAACTCCATCCCTCTGGTTCCTGGTTTCATATTCACGGTGACAAATTGGAAGGAGGAAGGAATGAGGTGGAGGAATGAAGACAAGAACAAACCAATAACTGTGTAGAACCCCCATGAGCAAGGCCCTGAGAGGAGAACATTCACACACACTCAGTTGAACGTCTAATGAGCTCCTCCTATGACACCTCCAAAGACACCTGGCAAGGCTGTGTTACCCACTGGGGCTGAGAGGATGGGACAGACAGGGTCTCCGTCAGTTCCAACCACCATCCGGGGAGCTGACCACCAGTTTCTCCCTCTTCCCTTCACGGTTTAGGAATTGGAGGCTCTTGGGATTAAGGGACTTGATGTCCTTGATGACCCAGCCCCCAGCGTCAGGACTGGCGAATACAAGCCCAGGGACTGTGACGCTGCACGGCGCTCTCTCTACTTTTCCCCCACAGCGTTGAGTTCTGAAATGTGTCCATTTGCAAAGCTTTTCCCCTCATTATCTGTTGGCTTTATTCTCTCATCCTCGCTAGTGTCCAATTCGATCGAGACTTGATTTGACTCGGTGAGGGCAGAGTTGACGGGGGTGAGGGCAGAGAAAGTCAGGAAAAGATAAATGTTGATTTTCAAGAAAAGAAATCTTCCAGCAGGAGAGACGAAATTGGGTTAATAGATGACAAACACGAGCAACTCATAGTTTGTTAAAAGTGCCCGATCGGCTGTTATTTCTAGGACAACCAATAAAATTGACGCACATCTCTACTATTTTGAAGTGAATTTCTACAAACCACATCATTCCTTCGTAAGCACGGGGAAGGAATCATCTGGAAGCTTGCCCCACTACCGGAGGGCACTTCCCACCACCCCCGGCTATCTATGGGCACCCAAATGCCACCATCGGCTCCCCTCTAACAGTCCCCTGTGTTTCCTCTGGTGACTTTTATGACCAGCTTGTCACCTCGCTGAAAGGTGAGGGGCATCCCCGGCTCCTTGTCCCCAGCGCTCCACAGAGACTCCATCCCCAAGCTGCTGACAGTTGCTGCCTTTTTTCTAAACCCACCTCGGCTGCTCCGGCCTGCCCCACCGCCGCCAGGCCTGCTGTGAAGGTCTTCTTGTTTTCCCTGTCTCCATATTCACCTGCCTCCCTCTGCGCCCCACATGTCCTCCCGGGCTCCATTTACCCCCCAAAAACCTGATGGTATGGCTTTCTGCAATGGCTCCCTGCCTTGTAGAGAAATCCCCGCTGCTTATAAGGCACCCGAGGCTCTTCACACGCTCCCTCCAACACCTGCTTTGCAGCCCACGGCCTGGTAACTCAGTCCTCGTGCTCCTGCACGGGCACACAGGGGCAGCCCACGTCCACCTGTGCCTCTCTCCGTGCCGACACTCTGGGTGGAGTGTCCCTCCCACCTCTGGGTGGCTAATGCACTGTAACGAACCTCTTACTATTTGGCTCAGATGTCATCTCCTCCAGACAGCTGTGCCTGAAACCCAAGGACCTCTGTTTGGAGTCCCACAACTCCAGAGCCTCTTGTTTGCTAGCACATTCTGCTGAAATCCTCCATACACTTGAATATGAATATTCTCTGAACAGATCATTGGCCTAAGGTTTTTCAAGAAACACATTCTTTGTGTCAAAGCAAAATATGGCTCAAGAATCATTCCTTTTAACCCAAGCTCTTGGAGAATTCAAGAGAATCTGAAGGCTATGGTGATGGTTTCCAATGCTGGCTGATGGTTAACATCACCTCTGGGGTCATTACAATGCCAGTGCTTGGACCACCATCTGGGGATTCCGACTGACCCAGGCTCAGGATATCAGCGTTGCGATCCTCATGTTTACCCAGGGCTGAGACACGCCGGGTTGTAAGAAGCTCAGCTGCCAGATGTAAGGGCCAGATCTGAAGAGGTCCAGCGGGCATCGATTTGAGGGTTTCTGGAGTTGAATTAGCACACAGCAGCCAGGCCTTGTGACTCTGAGCAAGCCAGTCATCATTCAAAAGCCTGTTCCATGCTTTGCAAAATGGGAATACCTTGCAGGTTGTTGCTGGGGTTAAATGAGATGATCCGTGCAATAACAGTATCAATATTGTCCACGCTCTGCTGATTGCAGAGTGGTAAACCCCCCAGCAGAGACCCGTTCATCCACAGTATAATTCTGTATTAAATAAACTTCTTTTCCCCCCACTTTTAGAACTGCCTGAAATGTACCTTGTTTGTTATTGTTGTTTTCAAATCACTTAGTAATTTAAATTCAACTTTAAAGGATTTGAAGCCAGTTTTCACATCTGTCACATTGTTGATCGTGTGCTCTAATTACATCTAACAAATGAAATGAATAAATAAAAAGGAAGATGGTGGATTGCGTGTGGACAAATTGCTTGTGGACAAATGGTGCATGGTTCCTAAACAGCAGAAGGTAAGTGCCTGGCTGTCCACTGGGGCCTCAGACCCTAGAAAACCTGCAGGGGTTGGGGTTCCTTCTGGCAAAACGCCGCTGGGCCTGATGTGTTGGCTCAGTATGAGGAAATCTCTTTTGGGGTGTCTGTTGGAGGCAGACGCAACAAGTCAAAAGAAAGGCATGTTATAAGATGCCTCAAGGAATTAGTTTATTGTCCTTCTTGAAATACTTCAGCTCCTTTTTCCATATCATATTTTGACAATTCCTGGAAACTGCTTTTGTATTTCTCCTGGTCCTAACATTACTCAGAGCAGGACCTGCAGCCCATGCTGAAGTCACTTTGCTACAGCCCCCCAGCTCTCTCTTCTGGGAAATTACAAATATTTCACAGCACATGGCAAACACAAAACACCAATTTCCTCTTTTGGGGCTCACTTTACCTGTGTTCCTTCCCTCTCACCACAGTCCTGGGCTAGACTTCTCTCTCCCTTCACATCTATAAATTACTCTCATTTTCTATTTGTTTTTACTTTTTCAGTCCTTAACTTTTCCTCCTTTCATCTATTTCCATAATAAAACAACACTGATGTGACCAAAGAGGCAAGGGCAACAGATTACGTAACTTTGTAAAATAAATTCCTAGAAAGACGCGTACCCTTGAAACTGACACAAGAAGAAGTAGAAAATCTGAATAGACCTGTAAAAAGTGGTGAGTGAATTCATAATCAAAAACTATCCACAAAGAAAAGCTCAGGACCAGCTGGCTTCACTGGTGAATCCTACCAGATCTTTTAAAAAGAATTAATCCCAGTTCTTCATAAATTCTTCCAAAAAACAGAAGAGGAAGAAACACTTCTCCACTCAGTCTATGAAGCTAATATTACCCTGATCTCAACACCAGACAAAACAAGAAAAGGAAACTGCAGACCAAAATCTTTATGAATAGAGATGTGGAAATCCTCAACAAAACCCCCAGCAAACCAAATCAAGCAACATATAAAAGGGATTATATATCACGGCTAAGTAGGATTTATCCCAGAAACTTGAGAAATATGAGACAAATAAGAAGGGGAAGTTTTGGTATGAAGCCCAGACTGCAGCAGGGTCTCGAGTCTAGTCTGGGTCAGGGCAGGTGGGAGGAGTAGGAGGAACCAAGGGTTACTTTTCCAGGAGGAGCCGGCTCCCTCTCCTGTGTATGGGGACTGGGAAGTTGTTCTCTGCTCTCCTGACCCATCTGTCAAGCTGCAAAGATCAGAGATTCACAAAGAGCGTCTAGCTAGATGGGACTTAAGAGACAAATTAGTCTTGGTTCCCATTTTGCAGTGGGGAAAACCGAGGACCACAGAAGCAGAGTGACTTGCTAATAGTTGGGGGGTAACTGGTGAGAGCCAGGACTGGAGCTCTCACTCTCTGCTTCCCATCGAGGCTCTTTCCCTCACCCGGGTCATGTCCATTGTTGTCCAGTTGTTCGGCGTGGATGCAACTGACCTGGTTGATCTTGTCACCATGGACATCAGGGAGATGATGATGACAATAATAATAACATAGCTAAGACTTATATAGCAGGCCAGGCAAGGTTTTAAGTGCTTAGCATGCATTAACTCACATCATCCCCATAGAAACTCTACAAGGTCACCATATCAATGTTCCCATTTTATGGATGAAAACCCCGAGGCACAGAGATTAAGTGACTTGTCAAGGTCATTCATCTAGCGAATGGCAGAAGCCTGGCTCTTTGCACAATTAATCCCCATCCCTTCTTGGAGAGGAGAAGAAGGAAGGCCTCTTTCAAGCCTGGTGCCTGACTGTGAAGTGTACCCCATGTGGAAGACACGTCTCTGCACATTTTAAAATCACTAATGGAACACCCTGGCCCAGGGACCCATGTCCAAGACTGCGCTATTTACCAAATCTGGAGCGGACTCTGCCGGAATTGTAGATTTTGTCTCTGAGAGGGAGAAGGTGGACCACGGAACTCAGCGATGTGGAGTTTCTTTGCTGTGGAGTCTGTGGGAGTCAGGGGGAGCCGCTGGTCCAGAAAGTGTATGCAGATGCCATGTATCTGAACTTACAGGGTGCACATGGCATTAGGGTTGTGGCAGCTGGAGTCTTATGATACTGGAAGGCTCCCAGGCCGACCTGTGCCTTTATTGTATTGTATTGTAAGGTTATTCCTTTACATCTCATGGCACTTTCAGTGCCTTGTCCTATACACTCTTCTGGAAAGATCTGTGCACGCCTAGACAAAGAAATGAATGAAGCTCTTCCCCTTTCTGTGTGCTGATGGCGACGTGGAGCTGTGGGATGTGGCATCTTCCACCTCCACTTGGGTGAGCGAGGCACACAGGGCATGAAGTCCAAGGGCAGTCAGCCTTGGCAAGTCACCCGGAGTCACGGGGCCTCACTCAGTGCCCCCCATCATGACTCGGGATGCCACAGCTCCCAGGTTGGGCCTGAAGAGGCTCCTCTGTAGGTCAGAGCTCGACCTGAGCCCCTGATCTGACTGGCTCTTAAGGCATGTACCCTAACCACCCCTGCCAGGCCAGCGCCCTTGGGGGTATGCCCTTAACTAGGGTCATAATGTGGGTGTAGATGGCTTGGGCCCCAGGGGCACAAGGGCAATTTTGATGACTCTAATTAACTGTATGGAGCGAAACAACTGCCCCGTCTCTTTTATTAAACCTGCCCTCTCTGGCTAGCATAGAAGCACATAGTAGGTGCTCAATGTTTGTGGAATTGATAAAGTATGCCCTCATCCCATCTTAATATAAAGTGGCTTAACAGTGTCAACTCCTTGAGGGGGGGCTCTTTTACTTCTTAAATCTAGAGAGAGTGCAGAGCAGGGCAGGCTCAGTACCGTGGGAGTCACTGGGTGAGATGAATGTAAGTTCACTGATTTTGACAAGGACCACTGCCAACAGCGGTAGCTCATAGTGAGGGATCCTCCTACATCCTTCATGTACGTGTGTGTGTCCTGTCCCCATACTGCGGCCTCCTCGAGGACAGAGGGACTGCACTCCAGAGACCGGGCATCCCTGCCCCCAAATCAAGTCCTTAACACACACTAGGGACTCAGTTACTGAATGAACGAGAGGATACAGACGGTGTGTGAAAACACGAGCACACATCACAGGAGGTATTGGTGGATGCTGTGGTCAGGATCGCTAACAGGAATTCTGTCTTTATAGTACATTTGCTGTGCACCTGCTCATCTCTGAGAAAGACTTCTGAACATGGATACCGTTGTCTTTAGTGCCTGTTTGCGTCAAGGAGGCAGTATACGAAGTAAACACGGGCATTAGCCATCAGACCGGCTTTGGATCCACAAATTGTTGGCTATGTGCCCTTGGGCGGATGATCCCCCTCTCTGAGCCTTACAAAAAAAGCAAGAGACAAGCATGCCCCTTTGCCATTGTTGGTTTGGATTCAATAAGATTCTGCTCATCGAGTACTTTGAACACAGTTTGCCAAATACGTGTAATCTCCTTTCCTGTGGGCCTCTCTCCTTCCTCGCTCAGTCCTCATTTTCCTCCTCTGAAAAATAAGGCGGTGACCCTTAAGGGTCTCTCGTGTGGGTGAGTGTGGCCAGAACAAGATGTCCTGTGACCACTTTCAGAGTGGAGTGGCAAGGACTGTGACGCACATGTACTTGCCTTTAAAGGAGACGCTTTATCAGCAAAGCTAAGCAACGCAACACAAACTGGACACCACTGCCACCAAAAAACAAGCCCCCTCAAGCTTCTGCTGGGGGCCACAGCCCATTTTCAGGGCTGTTAACACGGCCACAGGGTCCTGGGGATGAAGCAGTTTCCCTCAGCCCTGAGGCTTACAGAAATAGTCTTGAGACTGTTGGCTTTCCCCTTGCAGTTCTTTATAAGCTGAAACAGAGAGGCTTTCGTTTTTCCTGTCTACCCCAGAAGGCAGGTCTTTGACCTGCTTGTTATGGAAACTCTGTTTCAGGTGATTTCAGGTGATTCCTGTCTATAAAGAATAAACAGCTCCAAGGGAACCCAAGCACATTGGGTTCCCTTCTGAAACACGCATTTCTGTAAGGAAACCCCTTCCAGGTAGAGTGAAGCCACTGTTTTCCAGACACCTATAGATTTTTAAGAGGCTGGCGGTCGGAGCCAGACCTGACTGCTTTCAGGCACCCACGGAGGGACTCCTGTCCTGGCCCCAAGCCTCCCACCTGCAGACCGGAAACAAAGCCTGTCCATATTCCACCTTGCAGGACACCTGTGAGCCCTCTTTGGAGAGACTTACTCGGTTTGGGCTCTGGAGAAAACCTTGTCTGATCACATGCATTAAGGTATGCATGGCTGATCCAAGGTTTGGGCTGAGAGTGGGGAGAACTGGCCACCCACTGCAGTAACAGGGGTGGGTGGGGTGGGTGGGGGAGGTCAGCACAGAGTGAGGCGAAGGCACAGAAAGGGACTTCTCGGCCAGCCAGCCCTGCTGCCAGCAGCCCTTATCTCATCCCCAGACAACACCCTGACCCTGGTTCTGTGTGAGCGGGCTTTCCATCACAAGGTGCCGTGTCCTGAGCCCGGAGGACTTTTTGCACCTACTTCCCCTTGCACCGCCCAGAACACACCAACCACTCCACGGCCACGGCCTTTGTTGGGCATTGCCTTCATTTCAGGCTTCCTTTCCCCCAGTGAGCCTTTCAGTGGATGGGTGTCCAGGAAAGGTGTGTAGGCGAGCCCGGGTTGTTACTGGGTTAGTGACACAGAAGCAGAAGAGAAGCCTTAGCAGGGAGCTCTAGGCCCCGCTGCAGGCGCTCCTACCATGTCGCTCTGTGACTGCGTGGCCCCGTACGCGGCGATCCCGTTGGAGGGTGCGGCTGGCTGCGGCGTGTCGGGCTGGATGTAGCCTCTTCTGTCGATCAGGCTGCCAGAGAAAACCAAACAGTACGGAGGAAGAGACTCAACAAAAAGCCGAAGGCGTCATCAACCCTATTTTCATTCCCATTTGGGACTCCCTCTCTCTGTGTGGGGCCCCACTGCCGGCCCCTGGGGGTACACCCCGACTTACCTTCACGTCCAGTCGGGGACCAGATTCTGTCACCTCTGCTTTTAAAAAATGCCTGTAGCAGCCGTTCCCTCGCTGCCGCCTGCTGCAGGCTCCCCTGGTGTCCTGCCCCGTCCCCCCAAGCTCCATCTAACGCCCAGTCCTCATAAGGTCCCCCCACTGCTTTCCCTGTTCTGGGGGCGCCCCACCACCTGCCACACTCCTACCACTTGTCCCCACTTCCCGCCCCGGCCTCGGTCCGTGCCTTCTTAGGACAAGCACCGCATTCCCAAGTGCAGTCCTCCCGCAGGCGGGTGACACCCATTTGCGCCTGCGCAGTGCGCGGCCTGCAGCCCCCGCCCCGCCCGCTCGTGCCCGGGGTTGGCCTTCCCCGCATTTTGCTCCAGCTCTGCGTTTTCTTGCCCCAGTCACTCTCCCTTCCTCTCCACTGTCCATTCTTCACAGCCGGCTTCCGAAGCCCCCAAGCCTTGCGTTTGCCCCTTCTCTGGATTCTCCGGGCCCTGCAGGGGACTCGTCGAGTGGCACACACCCCCTTCTGCCTGGTGTCACCGTGGTTTTATCTGCAGCCCCTCTGTCTAGCCCCCTGCCGGCTCCAGAGGGCAGCCTTCATCGTTTCTGCCCCCAAAGCACCTGCCCCGACCCGTGCACCACCCCCCCCACCCCCGCCCTGGACCCCCCCCACCCGCTGCCCCTCGGTGTGCCCTGTGGGTCACATCATGTCGGCATCCCCGCTGCCCGATTTGCATCTGTCGTGGAGTGTCAGCGACACTGAAATCGTTACACCATTTCAGAACACCTTGGAGGAAACTCCAGCACATGATGCTGGGCATGCTTGTGGTTCTTAGTCCCCATTTCACAGGCTTAGCTGGAATGTCCATGGAAGGTTCTGGCCCTCTTAGGGGCAGCGGGGTGGGTTAGGTAGGGCAGAGAAAGAAGGGGCAGAGAAGGCGACAGGAGGGAGAAGCAAAGACAAGGGCTGTCCCTCTGTCATTTCTGCCCAAGGCCGGCTCCAGGAGCCAGTGGGCACAGCGGGAGAGGCCGGCAGCCCGTCTTCCCTGCACAAACCCAGGCCTGGGTCACATGGTTCCAAGGAGAGGGCCATCCTCAAGAAGCGCCTCACCCAGAGGAACCTGGGTTCTGGAAAGAATACAGCCCCGATTTAGCCACAGTAGGGAATTTTATCCAGTCATGGAAGCAGTAAGTTTGGTTGTGATGAGATTTGATACCTAAAAAATACAAAGCAGCACCAAAGGCAAATCAAAGAACAGGGAACAAGAGAAGAGACTTGTTCCAAACGGGAGACTTCTAAGCTCCTTTCCTGGATTCAGACGTGCATTTCAGATTCAGGGAAGGAGGCCTGTTCCATTGTCCTTCGCCTCTTATGCTCCTCTGAGGCCCCTCGCCTGGGCTTCAAGGCCTGGCCGCACGATCCACAAATAAGTACACGCCAGTGGGAAACCAAGCCAAATTATAAACAAACAAGCATTTCCTGAGGGGTTTTCTGGCTCAAAGGGCCCCAACAGGGGTTCCTGGATGGGTCCGTAGCTCTCTCGGCGAGAGGCTCGCGCCCTCCCTGGCATGTCTGACGCCCCAGCCCAAGGTGGCCTTCCATCCAGAGTCCTGGGCTGTCCCTGCCTGCAGCCCCTCCTCGGAAAAGGCCTCTGAGGGACAGACCAGGGGGCTCCTGAGGGGCCCAGGTTTGGGGGGAGAGTGGCACAGTAGGCTCCCAACTTTCTAGGCCCAAACTAGAAAACGATCAACTGCTTATCACCCAGTAGTGCCAGTAACATAACCTGTTAATACAAGGCCTCGGAACATGTGTTTGGATTTTGTTTCTAGGGGGGAGGGCAGCACTCTTACTGCCCTAATGATATTTCAGCGAGGCTGATGATAAAATCAAGTTCGCATTCCATGAGTACACACGGGCAGTGATTAGCCATGGAGGTCCAAGTGCAGAGTGGGGCCGCCTCGGCGGCCATCCCTGGGCTCTTGTGGAGTCCATTTGTGCATTGAGGGGCCAAAAGGGAGGAAGCAGCAATGATATGGAAACTCATTCTAGAGACGTGGAATATGTGCTTAATAAATATGTCAGATGATTATTTGATGAATCTGTTGGAAATGCTCTGAGAGTCAACTCACAAACAATGAGGAGCCAACTGCCTTTTGTACGTGTGGCTTCCTCGGTGGAGGGGGCCGCACGCACATTCCACACACGCACTGGTTCTGATGCCAGGGGCCTGGGTTTGGTTTGGGTCCTGACCAGGCGGCATTTACTAGCTTGGCAAATGTGGGCACGTGATGGAACCCCTCTGTGCCAGTTTCGTCATCCACAAAAGGGGATAGAATAGCACTTACCTCTTAGATACAGAGCAAGGTTTTAAAAGCTGATACATATAGGGACGCCTGAGTGGCTCAGTGGGTTGAGCAGCAGACTCTTGATTTTGGCTTAGGTCGTGATCTCAGGGGGATCGAGCCCTGCATCGGGCTCCATACTCAGCGCAGAGTCTGCTTGGGAGTCTCTCTCCCTCTGCCTCTTCCCCTGCTTGGGTGCTCTCTCTCTCTCTCTCTAACTAAATGAAATCTTTAAAAGCTGATACACATAAAGCACTTAGAGCAGATAGAACACGGCTCGTGAACATCAGCGGCCATCACAGTGCAGTCGAGTTACCATCACCATGCCCACGCCGATCTGTGTCAGCGTGTCTATTCTACATAACTCAGCTCTTAACACCCATTTCTACAGGTTTCCTAATTGCTTCCTACATTGCATCCTGGCCCCCCTACTAGGCTAACCACAACTCTCTGCTCATCGTGGATGCTCAAGATGACTCCATCATTATTAATGGGAGTCACGTGCCTCCGTTTCCCCATTTCGATCCTTCAGAGGCTTTCCTCATCCTTGACATGAATTCAGTGAAAGAACCAAAAAGATGGCAGGAACAGTACCATATCCAGAGCCAGACCTCTACTGCCCCGAGGCCGCGTCTCCACGGCACGAAGCCGACCCCCTGGCCTGGCCGTCACCCAGAGGGTGTGATCAAATCTAACAGTGGGTTCTGTGGCTGGGTCTCTACCTCTCGAGGCCCGGGCTGCCACACCTAAGTTGTTGGCTTTCCCAGGGTCCGCTATAGCGCGTGACGCTTTCCGAATCTCACCTCGGCGAGATGGGCCCACACAGGGCAGCACAGCAATTGGTGAAGATGTTCCCGTAGCTGTAGGGATTGTAATTTTCTTTGCCTCTTTTATTCGACCAAGATCCTTTAATCTGAAAGAAAAAGAGAGGCAATAACACCAATGCCATGGTTTAGGTAAACTGGGTTAGAAGAAGGCCATAGAGAATGCAAGTCATCTTCACTCATTTCCTTGCCAGGAGAAACTGAGACACTTTCTCCAGAAAAACTGGCATTTACCCCAAACTTGGGTTAGATTAGAGAGAAAGTAACATTCCTTGGGAACAATAGTCTCTTGTCTCTATTACATGGTTCCGGAAGGTCAACTCACGTAAGCCTGTGGAGGGTTTTTTCAGAGTCACAGTTGGTGTGCTCAACAGTAATTAAATGAATGGTGGCCGAGAGTTAACATGGCCCCCCCGCCAACTTATAGCCTGGCTGAATCTGGCCTCACAATGTCGCCCAAATAGTTTCACAGATGCGAATATCCACAGCTACCAAATACAAGTAACTACTAATATTCTCTTAACTTATGTATCTCATCAAGCCTTTGAGGCAAACTGACTGAATCTGAGATAATTAATCACTGTGCTGACAGAGAGTTCTGTCAGAATCTAAACATTCAGAGCAAAGAGGACCAGGCTGAGGAGGAACCTCGCCAACAGTATGATTCCTGTTTTTATACCCCCTCTCTGGCCACATTAAGTACACACAGGTAATCCTGGACAAAAAGTGAAACTCTGGGTCAGGGTGGTCTCCTCCAGAAACGAAATGGAGTTGTTAAACACGAGAGGTGGCTTCATTCGTTCACCCCGAGATGTCAGCCGGCCACTGTGTCTCTTCAGGGGACGTGACAGGTGCTCACAAAGCTACTGGAAAGGAAGAGACTCTCCTCCCTCAGTGTCTGGAATTGGGTGTCCCTTAGCCAACCTCAGTATCTGACTGATGTGGTCAAAAAGTAAGACAATTCAGAGATCCCCAACTGGGAATCATGGAGGCCGACGTATGAAGATGCTTCCATGGCATGTTCTTGGCTCCCAGAGGCTCACATCTGGGATGGGATGTGCGGAAGGCCTTGGCCCCCAAGTTCTTGTCTCCTTGCCCCCTCCATCTCTGGACACAGACGCCCATACCCAGGACCCTGGCCCACCAGGAACTTACGTCTTCATTCGTCGTCTGGTTGGAGCTGATCAGGTACGTGTGGAAACCTGAGAGGCCGACAATAGACCAGACAGAGAAGAAGCACACCACGGCCTCCAGCACAGTGGCCTGGAGTCAAGGAGCAGAACAGGGAAGGCAGGGAGAGCTCTCGGGGTGCCTGAGGAGCTGGGGTGACCCACAGACACTCTCTCAGGCCTTTGAGCCTGTCTTGCTTCCCGTCAGGGCCATCCCTGGTCAGAGGGCCATCTGTCAGGCCTGGCAATGTGCCCCCCCCCTTTCAGCCTCACCTCGTTCGTGCTCAGCGAAACATCGATGGGTCCCTAAACTGTCATGTCAACAGTTCTCTCCTCCCCTCAGCCTGGTGTCGAGGGTAGGAGTGAGCTGTCATGAAACAATTAACAGTTGGGCACAGGGCTGGCCACCGGCACCTGTAAGCCTGGGCAGGCCTCCTCTTCATGCTCTCTCTCCCCGATGGTCCCTTCACCCAACGGCGGCTTCCCGAACCCCACATACAGGTGGGCTCCTGAACCAGGGGACCATTTCTCAGAGTGGGATCAGGGGGAGGGGTATTTCTAAGTAAGGGGACTTCTTTCCAGACCCATAGCCCACGCCGACACCTGAGGCCATTTGCAGCTAGCGGATGGGCAACTAGGAAATGTGGATGCTCTTCAGACATTGAGTGATGGGGAGTCCGGAATTCCACAAGATGTGCTATCACCAGAGGAGAGAAAGTGTGGTCTTCTTCACAGATGACATAAATCAACCCAGAGTGTGGTGATTCGAAAGGACTAGAGAATTTTTCTGTTTCACAAACGTTTATGAAATTCTATTTACAAGATATAGATGTTTCGCAGGGAAAAAAAAATCCATCCTAGGTCTGGGACTTTAAATACACACCACACATCCCCCCATCGGTAAGTTACAGGCTGGAGAAAGCAAATTCTTGTGCTTTCTTAATGCTCCCAAGGACAGAAGCCATAGATCGTGCTGTAATATATCACCACTGATTTTTTTTTTTCAAGATTGGAAATAATTCATCTTTCGGCCAGAGAAATGAATCAGTATTCAGTGCCGTGTCAGAACCCGGCATATCATTATTAACAAATACCGTAGTCCGGGCACGCGGGGTGGCACACGAGACAGGAGAGGCGAGGGGCTCCTGCCTATTGACTGACTTTCGACACCAGGATGAATCGCTGGTTCTGCTCTGGGGGAGGTAGAGACATGCTTTACTCTTCTAAGGCTTACATTTCTAGAAACCGCAAGCACTCAGAACAGCACTACCCTGACGTTAGATGGACACGTGGAGAGGAGAAGAATGTTCTCTGCCAGCTAGCTAAGATGGAAATGGCCCAGAGCCCAGAGTCTTCAGATGCCAACACACGGGGCTCCCAGTGGGCCTTGTCCGTTCCTCACGGACGCAGGCAGGAGGCGGACAAATGGGAGTAGCTCCATCTCTTGAGAAGGGCGAGACTAAGGTGGTACTTTGGAAAAGCAGGTAAGTACGGACATGTGGGGAGGATCTGTGGGGGTAAGAGAGAGATGCAGAGAAGCAGACCCCATCTCAGGGCGGCCACCAGCCTGGGCACCCCCTTTCATTTCTCCCAGGGTTGTCCGGATGGGGCAAGTGGTGACCAGAGGAGGCTTCAGGTGCACCTGGAGACACATGGACGGTGGCCCTTGTAGCAAAGATGGTCTCATTCTCAGCTGCCTTCTCATAGGTGGGGGCTCACAGATGGCTCTGGTCCCGCCATCCCCACCCCCCTCCCCCGGGACAGACTGGGGAAGCAAACCCCGTGGGGTCTGAAGGCAGAGGTGAAGTGGAGTCCAGGGAAAATGACAGAGGTAAGCAGGGGGGAGGCTGAGTCAAGGAAAAGTGGGTTGCATTAAGGCAACTGAAACTGGCAATGAACTTGCACGTCTGGAAGGAAAAGACAAGAGCTAGAAAAGTCAGAGAGGAGGGGACCCATGACGTGGAAACAAGCAATGGTCAGGGTAGAGAAGAGAATAAAGAATGAAGGCAAAGGACTTATTTGCTGAATAATACACGAAGAGCCGAACTTCCGTCTCAGGACTACTAAGGTGTCGCCAAAAGTTGACAGTCCAGGTAGAACGATGGTGACATCAGAATATACACAAATGCTAACGTGCGAACGGTCTAAAAACAGGCGTGTCAAAGTGCAGGAGGATCACAGCATTTAAAGTGGCGGCAATGCCACTTAAAATGACCACTCGTCAAAGGAGGCATTGTCACCAGCGGACACGCAACTTTCAGGGCTTACAGCTCCAAAAGTAAGCTTGGAGTTTTCTGCATTAATATCTCGTGAGCTTTAGGGATGTTTCATAAGTAGCAGACTGCAGTTCCATGGTTAGCTCACGGCTGGGTCAAAACGACATGAAGACAGGGCAGGATGCAAGACGCAGCCCCCTTGTGCTCGCCCCTCACAGCGGATGCCTCCCCCACCGCGTGTCGTGAGGAGCGGTCATCGCCATTCCTAAGAATGTGGCTGGTGTTTCCGGCTACGAGTCAGGTGGTACTCTGGAGGCTTCGCATGGATGAGCCCACGTGACCCTCCCTCAGGGACCCGGTGAGAAGTGGGATTCCCAGTTACCCAATAGGGAAACTGGGCCAGGGAGCAGTTCAGTACTTTGCAGAAATAGCAGAGCTGGGATGGACTCCTGGCCGTGTGACTGGGCCACTAGAACAGAAAAGCGGTGGGCTGGTTCCTTTCCTATTCCTGCTGAGGCTCCGGTGGCTCCAGGCTGCCCGCATCCCGGTGGGAGAGATGGGGACCTTCCTTGTCACGGATTTGTGACCTTTTGGCAGCCCGAGTAGACCACTCCCCTTCAACTTCACTCTCAGGCAGGGGGACAAATATTTGAACACATCTTCTCACTGACTCGATAGCCAGATGTTGAAAATATCTGTGCCATAATAAGATCAATATAAATTTCTCTTGGGTGCCTGGGAGGCTCAGTCGGTTAAGTGTCTGCCTTCGGCTCAGGTCGTGATCTCGGGGTCCTGGGATTGAGTCCTGCATCAGGCTCCCTGCTCCCCGGGAAACCTGCTTCTCATGAATGAATAAATAAAATCTTTAAAAAAATTTCTCTTAAATATATCAAAACTTATTTACTGAGATTTTTAAAAGTGGAAATGAGGAAAAAAAATGCCAATTCCACTGAGAGCCACTTTAATAAGAGTTGGATGTTTGCTGCCTCAGAGATGGTTCCAAATTATAGCAGTTACCATGGCCAGCCTCTGTCTCCCTCCAGCCCCCAGTAAGACTGGGAGCCCCTTGTGTGGCCGGGGGGTGGGGGGTGGGGGGAGGGCGTTGGCATTCTATTCTCTGTGGCTTCGAGCCCAAGATGGTGCACATCGAGGTACTCACTAGATGACTGTGGGAATGCAAAAGCCTGAAAAATGCTGATGGGCAGGCACCCTCCCACTGAGTTCCTGGGTCATCCCAGGAGTGCTTACTCTGTGCCCTTCTGTGTGTGCAGCCGGCCCTGCACCCAGGACAGCAGAGGTGGGGAGGGATTCCCTCCCTGCTCTACAGGAGTAGGGGTCTGTCTGCTCATGAGAGGTAAGCAAGGTGAGAGTCCCTTACAGACGCGTGGGCAGATCTGGAACCTGACCCATCAGTCCCACAGTCTTTGTCTTCCTTAGCATGTGGCCAGCCATCTTGCCATTTGCCACCAATCAGGCTGGCGATGGTAATTTTTTGCCCAGCACCAGAGCCAGGTAATAGTTTACTTTCAAAAAGTCTGTATTTCATGTGCATCTCCTCATTGACCCAAATCCCCTGGATTCCAGAGTGCCCGGGGGATGCCAGGTCCGGGCTCTGCCTCGGGCCCTCTCCTTCCTGAGCACTGAGTGACCCAGGCTCTGGGCGGCCTGCGGGGCTGCGGGGCACTTCTCTCCGCAGCCAGAGTCCGCACAGATTTTAATCCGTTTCAGGTCTCTGTCATGGGTTCTGATGTTTAAAATATAAGAAACGGATGTTTCATTTTTTAGAGAAATGAATGGTTTCTCCAAACGAATGGTCGTCTCCCCCCACCCCCTAAAAATTACAGTAAAATCGCCAGTGTTCCCTCAGGAAAGCTTTCGATGGAAGAGCGGCCTTCAGCGAAACTGCCTGTTCTTCTCCAGAGTCAGTGTCTACGTCAGCATTTAATGCTTGTAGATATTTATAAAGGGTCAGGAATCTGTCAGCACATTTTCCTCATCCATTGGATGACCCTATACTCCTTAGACAGAGATGGGAAAACGCAGCTCGTGCCGCCGTCCCCGAGCACCATCGCTGTGTCAGGGGTGCGGGCTCTTCGCGTCCCAGTGATGCGCGTGACAGACACTTCGGAAGGTCACGGAGACCCTTCAGTCCAGATCACGTGAACATCATCATCATGAAATCCTTCTGTCCTACATTCTTTAACACCGGGGAATAAAGGTGCGCATGCTCCCAAACTAATCCATGACGTCACTCTAATTCCCGTCAAAATTCCAAGTGGAATTTTAAAAGAGGAATCGGACAAACTGACTCTAAAACCCATCAGGAAGGGGAAATGTGCAAGAACAGGTAAGAAAACTTGAAAAAACAAAAACCAAAACCTGTGGGTTGGGGGATGGGAGGAGACTTTTAGTGAACAGAATGAGGCGCCGACAGCCCCAGTGCAGAGTCTGAGAGACCCACGGCATGTGGGGGTACAGAAGCCACTTCAAGTCAGTGGTGGAAGAATACACTGGTGGTTCTCAAAGTGTGGCCCGTGCCACCCTGAGGGTCCCCGAGATCCTTTCAGGGAAACCCCCAGGTCAGGACTTTTTTCCTGCCGATGCCAAAACATTATTTACCAGTCTCGATGCTATTCTCTCCTTCCGGGGCTTCCTCTGGAGGTTGCAGGAGGCAGGACTCACGTCCTCACTCTCGTCAGACTAGGATGAGTGCTGGTGCATTCTGTGTTTTAAAAAAATTCTCAGCCATACTTTCAAATGTGACCTCTAGAAATAAATATAATCTACATAAACTAAAGCGCTTTGGGTCCTCAATAATTTTTAAGAGTGCAAAGGAGTCCTGAGACGAAAAAGTTTGAGAACGGCCAGAACAGAATCATGAGCAAGCAGCACTAGGATATGTCACTAAACATTTGGGAAAAATAAAGTGAGAACTTTAGCTTACACCACACACACACACACACACACACACACACACACACACACACACACTTAGATTACAGAGAAATTACTTTGTCAAACTGAAGAAATAAAATCAAGAAGTATTAGAGGAAAATAAAGGAAATATTCTTACAATTTGGGATTACATACATAAGATAAATATTCTTACAATTTGGTATAAGGCAGAAGATCTAGGAGACATACAGGGTAAGATTTATAGACTGATTTCACTTAAAAGTTAAGCATTTTTTGGTATTAAAAAAGTAAAGTTAAAAGGTAAATGACAGGTTGGGAGAAAAATACTGGCAAGAGATATTAAATGGTTATTATTGAGAGTAAAGAATACGTTAATAGGAAAAGAGTGAATGACCCAGTATGGACTAGCACACTGTGGTAATGAAAAAAAAATCAATAAGCAGGAAAATCAGCACAAGGTGGCTATTATCCAGAAAACGGAAATGAAAACAATGAATTTAAAAAACAAACAAACAAACAAACAAAAACAATGAATTTTCCCCCCCATCAAAAGTCACAGCATTGACGATCCCGTGTGGGTGAAGGAGCGGGGAAATAGGATAGACTGGTACAGTCTCTACAGGAGACATTGTGGTCTCGTTAACTTTCATCTCAGTGATTCCACATTTAGTTGTCAATCCTGGAGAAACACTAACGCTTGTGCACAAAGAGATACAAGCAAGGATATCCACTGTCTCATTTTTTAAGCAGTAAAAAAAATTAAGAAATCTAAATATGTGTCAATAGAAGCATACGCTACGGTTCATCGGCATTCTGAAATTTTATAAATTAGCTGAAAAATGTGAGGTGGATCCATATGTTGACGTGGCAGGTATCTCCAGGAAATATTTAAAAATAGCAATGCAAAGAGTATGATCCTTTTTCAGGTAGATACTGACCCTGCAATGGCTCATTGGTATGTGTACAGACTCCTAGAATACCATTTGGAAAGATCCACAAAACCCCACAAGGTCAAGAGCTGTGCTCCTTTTTACCTCTCATGCTTCCGACTATTTGAAATCTTTTACAATGAGAGTATGTTCTTACAGTACTTGAGTGATTTAAGAAACCCAACACCATCCTCCCCCACTTTGTGACCTCATGAGATGTAATCTGATGCTTATTCTTCTCAGGATTCCCCCAGTCAGGCTGGTCAAGGGCACTGGGAAAGCATCTCCACTCCCTGCATGGAGAGAGGGGCTGGTGGGGAGGAGATCCGGCCTCCAGTTCTGGCCACACAACTGAGCGGAAATTGGGGTCATGAGCCTTCAGTGCAGGCTCAGCTCTAAGGGACTTAAGGACACCTGTCCTACCTATTTTCTGGGGTCCCTCTGAGCATCCACAGATATCAGGGCAGAAGGGTCCGTCCTGAAACCCTAGTTTAGCAAAGGCTTGTGCTGCCTTCATTAATTTTGCAATGGGCAGTAGGGCACTGAGCCAACTCCAGGCCTTCGACCACATTCCATTAAAACAGAACCATGCCCATTAGGCCATCGGTGCCTTTCAGACAGTGTGCCTCGAAATGAATGCAAATTGGGGATGAAAAGGCTTTCTGTCAAAAGCCTCCACCCACGTAGAATCAATTACCATTTGATTTAGCAACCACTGGAAACTCTTCGTTTGGGAGCGCTGAACAATAAGTCATGATTAAAAATGACTGTAATCCTTTTAATTGGATGTTAATGCCGTTTCATTGCAACAACGGTTGATCCCAGGGCTTCCCCTCTCCGGCTCCTCCTCAAATGACACCGCCCGCCCTGAGATCCTGGCCCTGTGGGGTTCCACCTCAAGGGACCTCGAAGCTGGGGAGCCTGAGGCGTGGCCATGTGGCTCCCCAGGCACCGAACGAGCGGTTCCATTTCCTGTGAGGTCGGAGCATTGTCACCGCAGGCTCCTGACTTTTTCCTCTTTTCCATATTTCATGCAAGGAGCTACAGAGGATCCTGAAGTTACTCTAGCCTCAAGGGCGGTTCCGGGGGGGTCATCACTTAGGTTCTGCTCCTCAAAAGATTGCAAATAGGACTCATTTCCCCTGAAACCAGTGCTGGCTGCCTCCCTTTTCTGCTGTGCCCTTTTGCCTGGACACCCAGGGCTGAGCCCTCAGAATTGGCTCTGACCCCCACTCCCGACCCTCCCAGCGGTACTGATCTGACTGTCTAGCTGCCGGCTGAGCTGTCCCTTTGTCACTCATGGCAATTTCGGTGGCCTTTCCCCTACAAACATTCCCCCTTCCTTCCTTGTGTTCCCCGCTGCAAGATGAGTATTCTTAAGGCAACAACAAAACCCAGCTCTCATGATGTCATTCACCTGCCAAAGATCGAAGCTGGTTCCCCGGGGTCCAGGGGAGGAAGGCGGGCCCACTCCTTCACTGCTACCGACGCTGTCAGGGCCCCCCCCCTTCCTGGGAGCAGTCGCTCCTGACCCCAGCTCCCAACCCGGGTTAGCACCCTCCCGCTACGCCCCCCGCCGGTACGAGTCCAAGTGCGTCTCTGTGCTTCCGCCGTGAGGGCGGAGGGCCCACTGACTGGGAGCCAGCACCCCGCAAACCTTGCTGAGGGAACAAATGAACACAAACCCAGCTCTGGCCCTACAGATGACCAGACACGTGCTGCGACCCCCGAGGCGTTGCTCAGGCTCCCTCCTCCATGTCCCTGTCAGCACACCCTCCATCTTTCCAAGCCTGTGCAAACGCCACCTGCCGAAGCCTTTCCTGATTCCCCTGCGCGGTGCCCTTCTGGACCCCTCCTCGCCGCGACCTCTCTCTGATTTCTGACGCCACTGAAGACTTATTCTGCTTTTGAGAAATCAGCGCCCTCCACCAGATCTTGGCATCAACAGCAGCTCGCCGAAGAGAAGCATGAACCCCTTGGATAGAATGTGCTTCAAAGGTCTGGGCGGGCAATCCTTCTCCCGCTTTTCTTCTCCCGATTTTGCACATAGCCGGTGTTCGGTCAAATGATCTTGAAAGCAACAGATGCCGAGTGGACCTCCTCCGCCCGAGTCTGCCTGGCCGTGGGGACAGAAGACGCAGTGCCATCTCTCCCTTGAGAAGCCTGGGGGCTCAGAGCACCCAGCCACCCCTGCCTCTGCTTCTCTGATGCCCCATGAGAGGGAGGAAACAGCCCCAGGCCACAGCGGCAGGTACAGGGAGGTAGAGAGGGAGTCGGAGGGAGGGTGGCCGGTCGGGGCTCTGAGGCCAGAAGGCACCGGGCTCCTGCCCTCCCTCCGGACGGGGCGGGGCTGAGGTGCGGGCTGGTGGTGGTGGTGGGGGGGCTCTGCCCTCCAAGTCCTCCTCCTCGTCCTCCTCTTCCTCCTCCTCTGCCCTGGACTCTGCGGCACTCAAACTAGACAGCACCCTGTCCAGGCCACTTCCCCAGGGAGCCAGGGAGCGGCTGGATTCCTTCCCCTGCGGTCTTGCTGCTGGCCGGGGGGCCCAGGGAAGCGCTTCAGGGAGTCAATGTTTCTGATAAGCTCATTGTTAATTCGCCATCTGTGTTTCATTTCTCTCATTTCATGAACAACACGGCTCTCAGCTGGATCTTCTGTGGTAAACTCACTGAGAGAAAAGCCTTTGCTCCTGCCCTGATTTCTCGCCAGGGTATTTTGATATCACGGTCAGGAGATCAGATCGGAGGCCACGGAAAACTTGTACTTTGTAATCTGAGTTATTCTCTTGCCCGAGAACCCTCGCTGGGACACGTGCAGAGGCCAGACGGGACTTTGGTCCTGTGCTCAGTCAACTCCCCAGAAAATCTCTTGTTCTAAGAACTTGGTGCAGGACAGATTCTGGCTCTGCTGGGACTGTGGGGCTGGAGAGGACCAGCTGAGGGCAGCAGGCCGCAGCCAGGGAAGGGTTTCCACTAGGGTGAAATTCACAGATCCGTCTCATGCATCAGAAATCGACCACCTCCACAGAGACTCCCCAACTCTCAGGGCCTCAGCGATGGAAGGGAGCTTGGCGGTATTAACGTGAAACTCCACAAGGGCAGGCACGCACGATCCATCATCTTTGGGGCCACCCCTGGTCCCTGTGACCTTGTTGCTGCCCCAGTGGTGAGCACCCCTTCCTTCGGGAGCTGAGAACAGCCCCTCACAGGCCCCACCCGGCCATCCCCGCTCCCCTTCTGAAGCCACACGGGTGTCCGCAGGAAAGGCAGGAGCCAGAAATACTGCACAGGCATCCTAATGGGAGCTGGCCTGGCTTGTCACACGTTATCACTCATGAGGAGAACTTCATATTCTAAAAACACATCACGGCCTCATAGACCCTGCTCCTCATGCTTTTCCTTCTGGAATATCCATTCAGAATGAATCATCAGACCTCAACCCTTCTTAATAAACTCACTCAATAGGAGGGATTCTTCTCCAAAACAGGTATTTAAAAGAGAGAAGACCCTGTCAGCACCGAGAGCCTGGAGGGACTCGAACTGATGGTGGCGGGTGGGGTATGGTGTTCAATGGCACATACGACCATTTATGTTCTTTGTAACTAAAAACCCATCACCTCACGTTTTAATACGGACAAGTCTGATGTTCCTGAAATTCTCCACTGCTTCCAGAAAGAGTAAAGAAGATGCAGGCCAGGCCTGCTGCTCACACAGCTCCTGTCATCTCCCTGCCCATCTCGTCCCCATTGGGCTGCTGTGCTGTCATGGTCCCCCCTGGGGTCCCGCACACACCCGATTTTCTCTGGGAGAACATTAGACAGCTGAAGGTCACAGCCCTTGAGACGGCAGATTGTCCTGAATTCTCAGCTTGCGGCCACTCTTCAAAAGCAGAGAGCCTTTGTGGCTGAGGTCGGAGAGATGGGTGGAGAAGGAGCAGGAGAGTTTCAAAGTGTGGGAGAGACGCGACCCGCTATTGCTCGCTCTGAAGAGCAAGGAAGCTACGAGTCAGAGAACAGAGCAAGGAAAGGGGCCTTCGTCCTATACCCTGCGGACATGGTCAAGCCCCCGAATGAGCCTGAGAGGGGTCTCCCCAGAGCTTCCGGATGAGAGTCGAGGCTGGCGATACCTTGATTTCAGCGCTGTGGGACCCAGAGCAGGAATGAGCCAAGTCTGCCAGCCTTCCGACCTACAGGATGGCACAGCAAGGAGTTTATGTTGCTTGAAGCCTCCAAAACACAGCAGACCCAGGCTGGGGTCATGTAGTCACAAGCAGGCTGTGGCCATCATGGGCTCTGACTGGGCCAGGTGGCTGCTGAGCTCCTGAACATGGAGGACAAGCCACCCAGGGTGGGGGGTGACACCCACGTAGGGAAAAACCTCAGCCCCTAGATCCGGCAATTTGGAAAGGCAGTGGCTGAGATGCCTGTGCATTTTCAAAATCTGGGCCATAGCGAAGACTCTTTAGCTCTACCTGAGAATGCTATTTTGAGGGAAAACAAGCTAAAATTTGCTCTAAACCCCGTAAGAACATTTCTCTCTCTCCTCTCCTATCCACGTGAACAGGTTCTCCAGCAAAGTCAGTAGGCTGCTCTTTCTACCAGCAACGTCTGTCTGTTCCCCTTCCTGAGGGACACAATGCTCTTGATTATACACACTATGAGCACACACAGCCAAATCATGAGAATGAGCAGACGTGTGTGCTCTGAAAGAAGGTTCTGGAAGAGACTGCCCATTGCACATCTTGCCACAAAAGACTCTTCTTTGAAATCACTCCCGTCATGCACGTAAGCAATGTTTTGGGGGCAGGGTGTTCTCACTTAAGAGTCCTTAAGACTGACTTTGTCACCATGGCATGTCAAGTAAGGAATGGCTGACTCTGGAAGGTCAAAAACTTGAGACACTAAAGGGTTGAAAGAAATGACCTCAAGCCTCATAATTGTGAGGGTAAGCAGGAATCCATAACTCGCTCCCTGGTCCTTCCTTGGATATGATAAGATCTCCGTGTTGGGAGGTCTGTAATAGATGCCAGGAAGACCCTTCAGGAACGAACCGACCACGCACAAGGAGTGCGTGCGCTCTGCTCCAGTGGGGACAGCTGTGCCCAAAGGTGGCAAGCAGGCGGGCCCCAGGGAGCCGGAGGGAGCCTGCTGTCCCCAGGGAATGGGGGAGCTATAATCCCCCAGGTCCTAGGTCAGGCTTTCTCCTCGCCTCCCCACGGAGACGAGTCCCCATCACGGATGCCCATTCATTGTCCAGAAAGCACCACCGGCATCCGTACAGGCACACGCTGTTGGGGAAGTCACAGGTGCCAGGGACAAAGGAGGGGTGATGGCTTAGGCTGCCACCCTCTTGAGGCTGCAGAGAGTGTTCGGCTGGCAGCCCAGATCTCAGGTCTGGTTCTCAGGTGCATTTATAAAACTTCACGAGACTGGCATGTTTTCATGGTGTAACCAATTTCCTGAAAGACAGATGAGCCTCTTCTTCTGGGAAGAAAAGACTGGGCTTGACTGTAAGATATGCCCAAGCAACGTGTCTTGAAAACAGAAGGGCACAGAGGAAGTGATGGTGGAGGGTGTCTCCGAGGGCAGCACTGGGGAGAGGGACAGAGAATGACACTTCCCACGGGACCTGTTCTTAGCAGCCATAGACACTGACAATTTTGATCTCAGGACCATCTTTCCTTCTGTATAACTTCTAGCCAACTCTTGCCTCCCAGGTCCTTCATAGAAGACAGGACGTACCTGTAAAATGTATTCTTCAAGTCCCCTTTGTAGATCTTCCGTAGGCCCCTGTCCCCTATCTGGGAGGTCAGTTGACTACAGAGTCTCTCTTTTAACCAACATCCTGTGCTATTAACACAGAAGCACCACAATGGAGATACTTTATAGAATGAAGATATATACAGGACCACATTTGTTTTCAAATATCTAAATAACACCACACACACACACACACACACACACACACACACACACACACACGCGCATGCTCCCAGGGACATGAGCTGGCTCATTTTAACAACTAAATGATGTACATGGTATGTACATTTTAGCAAAGTTCTTCATTCACTGTTTAAGAATTCTCTACCACAAGATGAAGATTACTTTTGGGAGTAATGAGAAGTTCAAGTCCAGTCTACCTGGTTACATGAAGGAGAAAGAGAGCTGGTCCCCCAGATTGGAGCCAGGTCAGTGGGGCCAGGGGCCAACCCTTCACTAATGAGCATGAAACCTAGAGGGACAGGTGAGGCAGGGAGCCCATTCAAGCACATCATGGGTGAACATTTTTCTTTTAAGAAGTTCAAACTATGATGGCACGTGCCCACATAAACTGCTTGGCAGGATGAGATCAATCCAAAGGACGTGAGATTGACCATCGTTTGGTTAGTCCATTCAAGGCCGTGAAAAGGTGTTCTGTGCCTGGGAATAATACAGGTTATCTGGACCGCTTGAGGGTGTGCCTAACAGCTCTCCCGGAAGGAATCCACAGAGGGGGTCCAAGGATTCCCATCCGGTGACCTCATGGCGAGCAGGCCACCCACCCAGAGGCAGATATAAATACTTCCCAGGGACCACCTGCTCATCCAAATGAAGCCCAGTGGACCCTGCAAGCCCTCCTTCTCCCCTGATTTAACACAAACCAACGCATGTTTCTGGAGTGAACAAGAATTTACCCTTGGCTTTCTAGCTAGAGAGCACTTCAACTTAAGTATGGCTAAAAAAAACAAAACAAAACAATACAAAAAAAACAAAACAAAACAAAACTTAAGTAAGGCTAAACGAGGCCCATCCAGGTTCAAACATTCAGACACTACTGCTCAGGCACGTGAACACAGGGAGTTTTTTTGGGTAGAACGAAGGAGAACACGATTTCTGAGAAGAAAAGCCAAGGCCCAGAGGAAGAGGTAGTTGAATAGCAAGGTCAGTCCAATACTTAACATGTTAGCATTGCGGAAAACAGGGCAACCCCAAAGGATATCTTGCAGGACTATCCTTAAGTGCGTTTAGGAATCCTGTTTGTTGTGAACCTGTGGAAATGAAACCAAAATTTAGTATTCAGACATCCGAAACAGCCCTTGTGCTGAAAGCTCCCACATCTACATAAAAATAATAGGTGTCTAAAGATCAATTAAATAATTACATTTTGTTATGCTATGGCTCCCAGTATGCTGATCGGGGACTGAGATTTCACTCAAGTTATTCAACAAGAAAATGGCAGATTCATAATTAGACCTAACATCTGTAGGATATTTTCTCAATAAAAGCAGATGGATGTCTGCATACTTTCCCATAAATTATAGTTCTGATTACTCCTTTGTTTTCCTCATTTTAATAGGAAAACAGAATATCGGATGCTATTTTTTCCTCTTCTCTCATGAAAGACTGTTTTTCCAAAGTTTGTTAACTGTTGACCTCGGACATCCTATAAACCAGGCTACAGATAAAAGACTTCTTTATCCGCGCCCAGAGTAAACAAACTCATAAAGTTGCAGTTTATTACTTACTCCTTTAGAAGCGAATTGTTTATGCAAAAAAACTTTCTTTAGGGGTTTGAGTAAAGATGCATCTGACAAGAAGCAATTTCTCTTTTACGTGTTGCCATCATGGCTTTTAGACGCGAAAGCCCAAGCGGAGGGAATGCCCGGAGCTCCCATCCTCGGGTGGTTCCTGTTGTGCTGGGTGAAGTTGTGTGTTTGGGGGACATAATCTGGCCTGGAGCAGCAACGAGGGGAGCGGGGAGGATGGGTACAGCGTTCAGGGCTGCTGCAGCCGCCCAGGGCCGTGAGAGGCAGGGTCCTGCACCCCTCCGTGTAAGTGGGAACTATGTCCATCGGAGGGCTGAGCATTTGTCCTCAAGGTCCTGTTTCCTCTGTGCTGTCTTCCCCACTGGCCACCATCGAGGCACAATGCCAGGCGGGCGCTGGGATGCCCAAAGGGGGGAAGATGAATAAGGAAAGCTTACAGCTGCTGCTTCCGTCTCTGAGGCCACGGGGGCAAAACCAGCAAATGGGCTGGGGCAGATCTTAGAGCGAACACACTCTTGAGGCAAGATGAGGACACTAAAGAAATGACTTCTCTTTCCCTACTGAACCTAAATGGCTCGCTTTCCCAAACTTTCCATTCTCAATGAGGAAGTCTGGCGGTCAGCTTCCTCAGAATCTTTGCTACAACAGGCTTCCGCCCCGGCTCCCCTTCCTATCATGGCCCCCGGCCCCCCACCCGCACCCCCCGGAGCCTGTTACCTGGCAGGGAGAACTCAGGGGACAGTTCTCCAGCTGTCTCAAAGAGCGCTCTGCCTTGGCCAATGTTTTCACAATCTCAGGGGATTATGGGAGGCATGTAAAAAACCTGCCCTTCCTGAGAGCATGGAGTGCAGGGCCAAGTCGGGGGGAGGGGGTTGTTTAGGGGGGGTTGTGGAGGATGCAGAACAAGGGGAGAGGAAATTTGCAAGCAGATAAATTCTGAATTTTTTTTTGGTGGAAGATGGGATTGATAATATATAAGCATAAACTACAGCAAACTCCATTTTGCTGCATCCCTGGTGAGAAAAGCTTTCGGGGATAAAAGTGAAGTGTACATCGGTCAACTGAGGCGGCAGTGGCCAGTTTCACACTGAGTGTGTGTGTGTTCCCAGAGTTCACGTGTGCAGGTGTGCAAGCAAAAACTGGCCCTTGATGCCCAGAATTCAGGGGCAAGGCCATAAATACATTTCGATAATACACATAGGAAAACATTCTGAAGTCGCTAAAGATGATCAAAAAATGTCAAGTTTAAATACTGTTTTTTAGTGTCCTCAATGTACTACGGTCTCAGTGTTCATTTCTTCTCGAGTCGTTTCTGATTCTTTTGCCTCTTAATACGCAGAGAGGACCCTGGCTGTGTTTTTGCCATTTTTCGACTCTGAAATTAGAGGGAAAAGTGCCTCTGCAGGGGCCACGGGGCGTGTGGAAAGGGGGTCTAACAAATGGTCAGCCTCTTCCCGGGAGTGCACAGAGTCCGGGCTCTAGAGCATAGACTCCAAGCCTGAGTCACATTGGCATGAAGGGATTTCAGCCAAAAGAAGGGGACCTGAGTTTAATATGCCATGAAAGTTGGGAAGATTCCACTTCACGTCCAAATTTGACCAATATATCCGTGTGAAATTCTCCATACTGCCTCCTTGGCCCAGGACCCCCCGAACCCCACCAGAAGAGAGGCAGAGAGTCACTCCAGTCCTAGCACACTATCTGTGGTTTCAGCACTGCCGCACGGAGAGAAGGTGAGGCCGTGTTCAGATGCTGCCGGAAACAGGGCAGAAGGGAGCTCTGCACTTGTTAATGGATGGTTCCACTTCTAGAATGTGGACAAGACGCACTGCTGGGCTTTAATGTTGCTAATGGCCCTGGAATGGAACTTTAAAGGCTTATGTTTATAGTTCAAAGCCAATTCACTGCCTTCTCATCATTCCCTGTTATTGGAAAGTGGATAACCAGGAGACAAAAGAAATTAAAAGTGATGACCTTCAGAATGGGAAATGAAAAATGTCACTTGCTTAGGCAAATACATGTTAAAATCCCTAATATCCCAAGCTCATTTTTAATAAAGTTGCTTCCTTCATATGCCAGGGATTTACTAATGGTTAGCAGATAACTGGAAATCTTTTTGATTGTGTATCTTTAGTGTGTGTGTGTGTGTGTGGGTGGGTGTGTGTGTAAGGAAACCCGTCTTTATCCTTAGACATTGTTTTCTCAAGATGAGGACTGTTCTTACATAAGACAGTATCATGTTAAAAGCAAAACAAAACTACTGTTTGATGCTTATCATTACAGCACATTATCCTTTGTGCAAAATGTGGGAATGATTCTTCCGGGGGATCCCTTAGCCACAGAGAAAGTGACATCACTGAGGTTGGAACAGGGCCAAGTGTATCAAGGAAAAAGTCTTGTAAGTGAAAAGAGAGCCTGATTGGGGGTGATCTGGCAGCTGTGGCTGGAGGGATGAGGAATGGGGAGAAGGGACAAGGGGGGAGGGCAGGGAGAAGGACAGAGAAGGAGGTTGTGGGGGGTGACAGAGAGGGAGGACGGGGGGGCGGGGGGCGAAGAGGGAGGGACCCCAGGGAGGGAGGAAGGGCAGTACACAAAGGGGCAGGCTGGAAGTGAGGAGAGGAACAGGAAGAGGGAAAAGAGAAGAAAGAGAAGCCTGAAATGATCAAAATATTAACTCAAAATTAAACCAGAAAACCAAAGGCAGGCACATGGTTACATACATAATCTGATTTCACCAGCATACTTACGAAGAATGACGTGGGTGATAACGAATGCAAATATAAAGACTGTCAGAAAAGACAGAGATAAAATAAACATATAAAAAAATCTGTAGTTTCTTTTCCCCACACAGTTGCCTACCCAGGGACAGTGGTGATCAAATCGTTCTGAAATGAGAGGCAGAAAAAAAAAAAAAGGAATCAGTTAATAGACTGTCTTTTTACTTGAGGGAGCCCCTCCCTGCCCCCCCCAATACTCTGACAACACAGCTGACCCTTGAACGGTGCGGGGGGGGGGGGGGGGGGGGGGGGGGGGCGGGTTGGGGGCTGGTTAGGGGTGCGGAGCTCCGCCCAGCTGGACACCCCATGTAACTTTGACTCCCCCGAATGTAACTACTGATAGTCTTCTGTTGCTTGCAAGCCTCACCGATCACATCCATAGCCGAGTAACACATTTTATACGTCGTATGTATTATATACTCTATTCTGACAATAAAGTGAGCCAGACCAAGGAAAATGTTATGAAGAAAATCATAAGGAAAAGAAAATACGTTTACAGCACTGTGTTGTGTTTATGGAGGACTGCCCATGAATCCGCGGCCCCACGTAGCCCCGGCCTGAGTTGTTCAAGGTCAACTGTATCACAAAATCACATCCTACCGCGTATTTCCAAATGCACTCCGAGAAATGCTTAACATGAAGACGTTTCAAAAACAGAATCATCCTTCCAACAGAACTTAGTTGTTTTGAAAAAAACGAGGAATACACCTTCTTCTCAAACAGCAACTTAAAGGAATGGGAACTCAAATTATCATTCCAATGAGAAAAGCAAAGATTTCCTTCCTCTGTAAAAGCCTCCGAGATTCACAGCAGAGTCTTCTATCTTTGCGTGCGTGCGCTGGGGAGCGTGCGTGCGTGCACGGGGGTGCGTGTGTATGTGCGTGCATATGTGTGTGTGCGTGCATGTGCGGGGGAGCGTGCGTGCGTGCACGGGGGTGCGTGTGTATGTGCGTGCATATGTGTGTGTGCGTGCACGTGCGGGGGAGCGTGCGTGCGT
>CM053608.1:6829224-6844603 GCA_028646535.1 Procyon lotor
TTTTTTATAACTGTTAGTTATAAAATTAGTTTTTTATAACTAATTTTTTATAACAATTTGTACATTTAAACAACATCTCTCTTGGTCCCTTACCCCCATTTTACTCTTTATGAGTATGGCTTTTCTAGATTCTACATTTAAAGGGTATCACACACAATTTGTCTTTGTCTGACTTATTTTACTTAGCATAATGTCCTTGAGATACATCCGTGTTGAAGCAAATGACAGGATTTCCTTCTCTCGAGAGGAGGAATAATATTCCACTGTGTGTCTATACCACCGCATTTACCCATTCATCAGTTGACAGGTGCTTAGATTGTTTCCATTTCTTGGCTATTGTGAATAATGCCACAGTGAACATGGGACTGCAGAAAGCTCTTCAAAATTCAGTGACTTTAAACAACACAAATTTAGTGTCTTGAAATTTTAGTGGGTCAGGAGGCTGGCTCAGGGTCTCCCAAGGCTAAGATCAAGAATGCAGGTGCCATTGGGCTTGGGTCCTCTTCCTTCTAAGCCTAGTGCAGTTGACAGGATTCATTTCTTCCTCACCTTTTCCACATGGGACCCTCCATCTTCAAGCCAACCATGCAGGATGGATCCTTCTCCCAACTGGAGTCTCTGTTGCTTGTCCTGAAGGGCTGTTGTGATTACCCTGGGCCCAACTCCTCTAATAAAAAAATTACTTGGAGTTGGTTAATTAGTAACCCTACTGGCATCTGAAAAACCTCCTTGTCACGTGAGGTGGCCTAACTTTGGTAGTAATACCATGATGGAGATCATGGGGCCCAAATTCTGCCTACCAGATCTCCCAATCTTGGTTTACCAGGATTTAGAGTTAGAAATGGGTACCAGATTTTATTAAATCTCTTTTTATTATCTATTATCATGATCATATACCTTTTGGCCTTTGACCTATTGATATAGCATGAGACTTACTAACATTTTAAAAATTGTATTCCTGGGATATGCCCTTCTATGTCAAAATGACGAATTCTCTTATTATTATGCTGTTAGATTAAATTTGCCATGTTTTCATGCTGACTTTCATATACATTTATTAAAGAGAGTCTTCTTTTTCTCATGTTGTTTTAGTCAAACGTTAGGGTTAGGTCTATGCTATCTTGGTGAAATGGACTGAAAAGCTGTCCAAGCTACTCTAAGATCTGAAACGCTATTCAGAGCACTGGAAGTAAGATTGTTTGGTTCTGGCTTTTTCTTGGATGATTCTCTAGTAAATTACTCAGTTTTTCATTATTAGTAGTCTATTTAAGTTTCTACTCATCTTTTGAGTCATTTTCCATAATATCATGGATCACTAAGATTTTCAAAGCAATCAACGTAGTCACGTAATATGCAAACTAATGTAATTGTTTTCTAATAACTAAAAAATTCACCTATATTTGTCTTATTTGAATCCGTTACTTCTGTTTTCTTGGTATTTTCTCTTTCAGTCTTACCAGAAGTTTATCTTTATGTTGTTTATTTTCCAAAGACTTAGAGGTGGTATCATATTTATTCTGTTTTCGAGGTCATTAATCATTTTCTTCCTGTTTTTCTTAAGTTTATTTTGCCATTCTTTTTCTATTTTCTTGAGATGGATGCTATGTTCGTTTATTTGTTTCTAAATTCAGTTTTGTTTTTTGTACTAGATTTTTAAAAACTTTTTATTTTACTGGCTTTTTACCACCTAAGTAAACTTCCTGTTTTGGGGAGACTCCCAAAATAGGTGGGAGGCAGGACCCCACCCTTCCACGCCCATTATAGAAGCTGAAAGTGGGTAGTTAACCTCTCCTACCTTGCTAGCTTCTTCTGTGGGGAAGTGAAACAGGCCCAGGTGCTCCCACACAGATGTCTGAACCCACAGCCCTTGCTGACAGACAGAGTCACAGTTTTAAGCTGAGAGCAGGAGCAGAATTAGAACTCGGTGGTGTAGCAAACACTCTGCTTGTTGCGCTTGTGCCTCCCGTGACATCCTCTTGCAGCGGTGACTTTTGCACTTAGTCACTCACCCTTCCCTGGCTCTTCTTGGTTTCCCAGCCTGGTTCTCAAGCTTCTTTCTCATTCCTATGAGCTACCTGACAGCTTTCCAAATAACTCCTCTTCTGCTTAGGTCAACTCTTTTGTGTGTTTATAATGTAGAATTCCAACCAGCATACAGTTACCTTCGGCATGTTTTTTATTGTCATTTTCTAACTAGTCCACAACTGTGATTTTGAGGTTTGTGTTAGAAGTTTAAAAAGATTCTTAAAAAAAAAAATCACAAATGGTCAGGTTTGTATATTTATCTCTTTGTGACTGATTCTAGTTTTACTGTTGTTCCATCAGGCATTATGGTCTGTGCAATATCTGTTCTTAGAAAACTAGGGATTTTTTGTGGCCTAGTATGATTAATTTTTGTAAATATTCCACATACAGTTTAAAAAAGGTAAGTATACTTTGTAGAAACAAAGTTCAGCATATACTTATTAATTACATATTAGTATTCTTTATTTCCTTACTTGTATTTTACTTACCTGAACCATCAAAATGAGAAGTATGCAATTGTTTCTCATTAGCATTATGTCTATACCAAAGTATCCTGGTCTCCTCTAACAATTTTTACTTTATATATTTTGATGCAATATTATTGGGTACATATATGTTGACGACTGAATTGTTAATTGTACTCTTTACAGTGTAAAGAGTACAATTAACAATTGTAAAATTGTAAAATTACCAGTGTAAAATTACTCTCTTTGGCTTATGCAACATAATAAATATAATGATTTCAATCTTGAATTCTCCTTGATCTGTTCTTAGTAATGATCTTTGAAAACTGTCTTTTACTTTGATGCATCTAGCTACTAGCACAGGGTCTGACACATAGATCCTTACTAAATATGACTAAAAGGAAAGATATTTGAAACTGGTGTGGGGGGGTAACAGTAAACCCCTGTTTGTTTTGGTTCTTGGGAAGATACAGATGCCATCTCTCTCCATTCCCCTCAAATGATACACTTCCTTATGGGAAATTAATAGCCCTCTCACCATACCTAATAGTTAAAAAGAAATTCCAGAATGCAACTCCACACCAGAAGGCACCTGCAATTCCAAATCTCAGATATTTTTAACCTTTTAATATTGAGCACAATCATGAAGCAGTAGCTCTAACGAATGAGCTCTAATATACACAGAGTGTACACAACAGACAAAATATCAGCAGCTGAGCCCAGAAAACCACATCACAGAGGAAGCAGCCAGATCAATGGGAGGGAGACACTGTGGGGTAGGGTGAGAAGGGGAGTGTGTACTACTCCCAGGATAGGGAGAACACAGCAGAAAAGAGGCAGGGATATGAGAAAAGGAGTTTATAAGGATTTTTAAAGATGGTGGTACAGCCCTACCAAAAACAAGAGTCACTGAACACCAAGTCCCTGTGAAGGGCCTGCAGAGGTTCTTTGAGCCCCCTCACCAGAACTAATAGACGAGGACAGAACAAAATGGGACCAGGGCACCCCCTCTGTGAGGAAAGAGGCTAGCAGTGCTGAGTGCTCCCCAGGGGCTGACACAGCCTGACGGCTTCACAGCTTCACGTCCCCTTTTCTTTGTCTTCACAACACTTCCAGATATGGCACTGCATATGCAGATAGGGTCCTTCTTGCCCACATAAGGCAGCAGGTTGGGACCTGGGGGGCTGCTGCCACTAAAGGCCACCTCTGGGCCCCAGGCTAAGCTGCCTTCTGCCTGGTCTGAGCTAGACAGACTTGAGGTGGAGCAGGCTTACAAATGATCACAGGCGCCATGTCTTTGTTTATTAGAAAATTCAACTTAGTCCACAGTGTGTGATTAAACTACTTTCAAGTAAGTCCCTTTTAATTACAGGCTTAGATTGTGTTCAGAATACCCAATTCCGGTGAAAGCTGTTGGCTTTCATGACAGGAGACTGGAGACCATCAAAGCATAGACTTCCCTCAAATGTGGAGCGGACTCACTTAGGGGCTCTGGGATGTACACAGTGAGTTGGAGAGGACCTCCCAAGCATGCAGTGTGCTTTCCAGCACCTTCGGTTGGTCTCACTTTAATCATGATCTGAGGGATCCTGAGGATCAGAGAGAGCAGAAGGGGCTCCATGGCCCCAGATGTGAGTCATTTAAAAATACTGTACAACTTCAAAGATCGCCTGGATTAACCAATAAGCCAGAATACTCTGTTCCATCTGTGCAGAAAAAATGGATGGCAACAGAGAGAAAGAACTAGAGTGAAGACAGAGAAAGGTTCTGAGAGAGAGAGACAGAAAGAGAGGTAAACAGAGACAAAACCAGAGGGGATATGTTCGCTTCTACTATTGCAGGTCCTCTAAAGCCCGCCAGCTTACAGGAAAGCAAGGTGATTCCTATCACGTTGTGAGGACAAACCCTGTTCTGTGCAGTGACTTGGGAGCGTTATGGCAGTATTTCCCTGGTCACCCATGATGACACTGATGGCAAGCACGCACTGACCCCCCAGTGTTCACCAGGTCTGTCCGTGGTCTTTGCCAGACACTATCTCACCTGATCCTTAAAAGAAACCTCTGAGGTAGTACTAGGGTCATCCCATTTCACAGAGGTGGTAACAGCTGGGGATAACTTACTGAGGTACTAATATCATTCAGTGACAGGACCCGGATCCAGTGTTGGGCTGTAGACGCACATTGCCAACCACTAGGCTCTGCTAACCCGTTCCGTATTTGTACCAGAGTCCGCTCTCCATGGATGCTTGTCCCTCAGTCCTCAACTCAAAATACAGAGCCCCTCCCAGTATGCTCTCATTTCAAACTTATTTAACAAAGAAAAATAGTCTTCTGGACCACCTGGGAAACTGCATTTTTCCTCTCTCCTCTCCCAGCATAAAGCAACATTTAGCTGTGTACGTAGGAAGTACCAACCCAAACCTACTCATTACAAAGGACGGGAAGCACCGACCATGGCTTTCAGCACATCATTGTACATTCCTCCCTGGCTGCAAAAAGTATAATTCTTTCAATAAAAACTCTCTATCTACAAATAAAATCATGGCATGCTCTGCAATTACACTTCTCAGTGAGACATTTGCTTTCCACTCTATTTTCCCGAATGCAGAAGAAGATCCAATTTGCTGGTCTGCTAATGGGCCACCCCAAAGGCCCAAATGTAGCATAATGGACGAGAAAACCAAAGCTATGTAGGTTTGAATCACTGTGTGGTTGTTCCAGGAGTGCTGTGAGTAGCTTTAGTTTAAATCATGTATGCTTACTGTATGCTACTTATCTCACCAGTCATGTGTACACTGGTGCCCTGGCCAAGCTTTGCCACACTCCAACCCCAGGACCAGCAGATGCTGCTTTGAGGCAGATGCTGGCAATGTGCTCTTTGGCCAGTTCTGCTCTTGAGCCCACTCCCAAACTTTCCTCTTTCCTTGTCTTCTTCTTTGCTATTCTGTTTCTACTGAATATAGGACACCACCATGCTTATTTGGGGGGTGCCGGATAACTACCATGACTTGGATTTATCAGAAAGGTTGCAGAAGGACTCCTAGACACTATAGACAGGTGGCTCTTATTTTCTCAGCTGGTAGTTTCCATAAGACATCATAGTAGTGTAAATAGTTACACTCGAGAAGTTTACCATTAATTGGGTCCCTCTTTAAGGGACATGTATTTACACTGCTGGGTGTTGGGGGAATAAATAAGATGATGATAGGATCTTTTATAAAGTGTTTTACAATAATCTGAAGAGAATTTTAAAACACAAAGAGCTGGGAAGGAAGTTTTATCATGATCTGGAGTCTAGCCCAGAAGGCGTAAACAGAAAATTGAGACCAGTTGATATAAATGAACAGTCAGATGTCTAGAAATGGGTACATTTTTTATAAATAATAAAGAGAAGGAGGTGCCCAAAACCCAAACAATTCTTTGGGTTTGTAGATATCAACTCCCTACCTATAAATGTCACCAGACCTTCAGGAGAAGGCAAAGTAACAGAAGAGTTTTTGTGAAATGTTTAAGTTACATCATACAATATTTCATCATTCATATCAAAATTACGACCCAAGCGGGGCACCTGGGTGGCTCAGAGGGTTAGGCTTCTGCCTTCGGCTCAGGTCATGATCTCAGGGTTCTGGGATCGAGCCCCACATTGGGCTCTCCGCTCAGCGGGGAGCCCGCTTCCTCCTCTCTCTCTGCCTGCCTCTCTGCCTACTTGTGATCTCTCTCTGTCAAATAAATAAATAAAATCTTTAAAAAAAAAAATTACGACCCAAGCAAGGGTCTTGAGAATCCCTACAGGTTATTCCCTGAAGATATTTAAGCCATTGCAATGCTTTGACTTAAAAGCCTCCTCTAGATGGTCACCGGGGCTGAAGTCACCAGAAAGCCTATCAGAAATCTAACAAAGGGGGCGCCTGGGTGGCTCAGTGGGTTAAGCCTCTGCCTTCAGCCCAGGTCATGATCTCAGGATCCTGGGATCAAGCCCCATATCGGGCTCTCTGCTCAGTGGGGAGCCTGCTTCCCCCTCTTTCTCTGCCTGCCTCTCTACCTACTTGTGATCTCTCTCCTCTCTGTCAAATAAATAAATAAAATCTTTAAAAAAAAAAAGAAATCTAACAAAGGCTGTCGCGTGTCCTTGTGGAAACCCTGGAAGCCCTCACACAGGATCAGGTGTGGTTTTGGTCATCACACACACAGAGGGCTACAGTAGATCAAGAAACTATCCAGAGAAAGCTAATCAAAAATATCAAGGGAGCAGAAGTAAGAACAGGAGAGTAACAATAATTACAGATACGACAATAACGTTTCCGCTACACCGGGCACTCTGCCAGGCACTATTCCTCGTATTGATCCACTTAATTCTTTGATCATCCCATGAAATAGTTACTATTATCAGCCCCATTGTACAGATGAGAAGACTGAGGCATAGAGAGTTTAAGTAGCTTGTCCGAGTCACGACGCTAGTATTTGCAGCCAGGCCATCCAGTGCCAGATTCCTGGATCTCGAGTCAGGCTACTTGCAAAATGGGAAAAGACTGAACACAATTCTATGCTCTTCTGCTTGGGGGAGGGGGTGCACAAAGCTAAGTTACCTAAGTTGATAAAACCAAGATGAAGCCTGATGGTGAAAACAGGGACTTTCTACCAAATTGTAGGGTTTTTTTATTTTTAAAGATTTTATTTCTTTATTTGACAGAGAGAGATCACAAGTAGGCAGAGAGGCAGGCAGAGAGAGTGGGGGGAAGCAGGCTCCCCGCTGAGCAGAGAGCCCGATGTGGGGCTCGATCCCAGGACCCTGAGATCATGACCTGAGCCGAAGGCAGAGGCTTTAACCCACTGAGCCACCCAGGTGCCCCCCAAATTGTAGGTTTTTAATGTTAGGATGGAGTAATTTTCAGAGAAATAAAAGGAAAACAGTTTTGCCCAGCAGAAGTGCATTATAACATTTTATCTTCCTCAAGAATTGAGACTACAAATTCTCATAGACTCAAAAAGAGTGCTGGCCATCGATGATGTGTTACTGAGGGAAACAAGGTTGGGTCTGAGCAAATAGAGGATTCCTGTGCCTAATGCCCAGAATTATCCGTGGGCATTTCTATTAGAGGCAGGCTATAGGACTGGAGGAATGTGGGTCTTTCCTGGGGCACAGGGCCTCTGTGTAACCCACCCTTCCTCTGACTTGGGTCTTCTGCCATTGCCAACTTCATCTCTAAGAAGCTTCAGACCAGGAAAGAAGATGGTCTGTGGGGGTGGCCAACAGCTCTGGGGCTGAAGTATCAGGAAGCCCTTGCCAAGTAATTCCAAGGGGCCGACACCCATGTCAGCTGTAAAAATCCCGCGCTGGGCCAATGGTGGCCTAACCGTAGAGCCACATCTTAACAGCAGAGGACCTCTGTGCTGCCCATTCCCTCTCCCTGTTTCTCTAGTCTGCCCTGGAGAAAGCAAGTGGACACAGAGACAAGGTCTTGGTCGTCTCTGGGAAGAGCAACGATCCTAACTGTGAGCCCAGAAGTCTTCCGGCTTCTGCCTCTTTTCCTCTCCTTGAGCTTCAAGGGGCCTCCCTCTTCCCCACTAAGTGCGTCTCCAAAGAGTTGGGAGAACTGGACAAAGCACATCCGGCTACATTTGGGCAACCGAGGGACCTCGGGGTAACATGGTTTTATTTCTAGTGCCTGCCGATCTGGAAGCTCCAGAAACAAAGAATCCCACTCTGGTGTGTGTGCTCAGGATCCAGGATCCTAGAGGATCTAGGACGCTGTACCTGGAGCAGAGGCGGCGGAAAACGGAAGGAAAACAGAGATTTGGTAACACTGGGCTTGGTGGACGCGATCGGCGACAGGAGGCGCTTGACCTATAACCAGTACTGAGTTGTTCAGTTCCGGAGGATTAGAGAGACACACGTGCTCTCTTTAGCGCAGCTAAAGGGAGTCCTCCAAGGAAATCAGCCACCCCAACAGCGACAGACACGTGACCCCCGCGTGAGGGGCGGAACAGACGGAATCTCCGCTGCTACTCACCTACGCAGTTATCGCAAAGGCTACAGTGAGAGGCACGAGGGGGCCGGAAAATCTTGCAGGTGAAACAATACTTAAGTTTCACAGTCTGGCCATTGATGATGACTTCTTTGGTTCTGGGAGGCGGGCGGTACCCCCCTGAACTGGTGCCGTTTGCGATATCTGTGGAGAAAAGAAAAAAGAGCGCACGCCCTTAACACGGTCACTTGTCCTCTGCAGGCTCTCGCATCTCGGAGGGAGGCGTGGGGTCTGCATTTCTACGGGCAGTGGCCACACTTGGCCTTGGGACACCTATGCCTTTTGGGGAAGCACCTGACACATGAATGTTCCCGAGGCGCTCAGGGCCGGCTGTCCTACAGCCTTCCTGCTCCTCGCCAGGACTGGGGATGGATGCCTGGACTACTTCACACGGGTGGGAGCGCCCACGTGACTGGACTCTGGCCAATGGGGTTCGAGCACGCATGGTCGGGCCCCGCCAGTGGGTACCTCCCCCGGGGAGCCCCGCCCACTCTCTCCCCTCCAGGCAGGGGCACCTCGGACCCGCAAACTGGGGACCCTGGATGGTTGTGCAGAGTAGAGCTGCCTCTCTGACCTCCTCACTCTCCATACTGTTACACGGACACCAAATGCCCACCGTGTTAGATTGCTGAAGGTCCGGGCTTTGTTACAGCAGATAGAGTTGCCCTAATTAGTACGGTGGGTGACACCGATATCAAGATCTTTCTCCCATGGTGCCTTTCAAATCCGGTTTGAGAATCTCCCACCTTTTACACCGGCCTCCTCAAAAATCCCAGGTACTGGATGGAGGGAATGTAAGCTATATTCAAAAATATATATGTATATACATTTAAATATATATTTAAAGGCATATTATATATTCAAAAACATATCTGTTTAAAGGGATGTTTAAAAAATGATTTCCATATTTTGTTTATTGTCTAGCTAGCATCTTTTTTCTGGCTGTTTTTTTTAAATGTTGAAGAAAATATAAATATGCATATATGTTTTAAAGTTTCATTTTATCTTACAATCTGGTTCACATTAGAATCACCCAGGGAGCTTTTAAAGTTCTTCTAATGCATGGACCCCTGCTCTGGACCCATTAAATCCAAATCGCCCCCAGGGTGATTCTGATGTGCTACAGGGATGAGAACCGTTGCTCAATAGGAAGATAGAACGTGGGGGTTTTATTCTCATCTAGACCTCTCCAAGCCCTAGGAAGCCTGCCAGGAAGACTTTGGGGCAGCTAGCTGTGCAGCCAAGAGCAGGAGGCCATAGGGGATGAATAGCAAGAATATCTAAGGGCATCAGCAGAGTCGCTGCAGCCAATAAACAGGCAAGGCAGACCCTAGAGGCTGGAGGAAATCTCGGGAAACTTCATGGTGTTCTCAAAACAAAGCCAGGAGCATTAAAGGTAGATCTCCCTTTTAATTCATACACACTGAACGTGCACACGATCAGATAGTAACAGTTGCAACATTTGGTAAATTTGCCAAGGGGTAGCGGGGAGTCCCATCACCCATGGAGGTGACCCCCCTCTTGCCCCAATCCAGCCAAACAGCCTGGAATTGAGTTATGGGAAGAGCCTCCCAAACTACTAGTCTTTTCATCCTGCCCTCGGACAGTCTGATTTCATTGGCGGGGTGCAGTCTGGCATGAGCGTGGTAAAAACTCCCCAGGGATGGTGGGACCTGCAGAGCAGCACCCTCTGCCCTGGCCCCCGGCACGGACAGAACCCACTATGCATGCATCGTGATTATCAGGGGCCCCTCACCCTTCACCCCAATCTTCTTTAAGAGGACAGAGGCTTGATAATTTGCCCCAGCCCTTTGGCCTAAGTGTTGGTATTTGTGAAAATACCAACCCCAGTGGTAGGGCAAGCATTTTGAGGGGTTACCAGCCATTTTCATTTTCTATTCATGGAGAATGAAAGTTCTCCAAGCAGGTTATGGAAGGAGAGGACAGAGAGTTTTGGAACACCTGAGGGAGAAATGGCGGGGGGAGGCAGGGAAACAGGAAGAGTAAGGAGCAGCCCTCTGCTTTACCCCCGGGCTGAGGACAACCCTTCTACTTAGAATAATTAAACAGCCGTGGAGCCATCCCAAGGAGCCTGGGTGACCTTGCAAGCAGGATACCCTCTCTTGGCATGTGTCCCACCTGCCTGGTCCCCCAGTGGCTGACCCATGGGACATCTCAACGACTTCTGTAATAAGGAAAAAGTGAAGAGATGACACCGCTGTGTACTTCCCTAAGCATCTGAGTAAAAATAACTTGCTTTGAGTACATCAAAGATGAGGTCAGCTCTCCAGAGACCGTGCCAACTGGGTGCCAGTGAGGCCTCAATTAATGATGACTTGGTGCCTCCCTGGCCTTACGTCAGCCTGAAATCTACTGTACCAATTCAGCTCTTGCAAACATGGGCAGAAACGCTAGAAAGCCGGATCCAGATTTATACACATCAAATCCAATTATTATTAAAATAATAATCCAATCAATAAGATTTGTGTTGATTTAGTCAGAAAAGTTAAAAACTAGACTGTCAAGTACAGTGTTGAAAAAAGTGGGGATGACAAACTCATCCACACTAGAACTACTAAGAAATGCCTGGTCCGAGTAGCAGTGGCTTGGAGAAGGATCTGCTCACACTTCTTAAGACAAACTAGTGACCTGGTAGTTCCCAAGTACACTTTGGAAAAATTAAAGCTTTGATACAGTATGAATTGAAGGCTAGAATTCAACAGACATGGTCAACTGAAGCTTAAGACTTAAGCTAAACCCCCAAATTCTTTGATTAAACATCTGGAGAGCTTTTTATGTAAAAGAAATGGAAAAAGTCAGGAGACCTAGATTCAGGGACCAGCTGTGCCATCATTAACTGACTGAAGGTCCACAGGACTGAAAAAAACAAAAAATTAACTGACATTTAGGACATATGGCTGATCTGAGAAAAATGTGGGGGTTGGGGGGCTGACCCCTTGACAGCTGAAAATCCAAGTATAACTTGTGGCTCTCCCAAAACCTAATTATGATACCCTATTGTTGACCAGAAGCCTTACCAATAACATAAAGTTGATGAAGATGTATTTGGTATATCATATGCATTATGTACCATGTTCTTATAATCAAGGAAGCTAGAGAAAAGAAAATGTTATTAAGAAAATCATAAAGGGAAAATACATTTACAATACTGTTCTGTATTTATCGAAAAAAAACCAAAACCCCAAAAACAACACACGTATAAGTGGCCCCAAGCAGTTCAAACCCGTGTTGTTTGTTCAGGCGAACTGTATGGACTCTAAGCAAAATACCACGCCAGAGACTGTAGGGGTCCCAAACATGACCAAAGACAGATGTGGGTGCAAAGGAGTCAACAAGGGGGTGCAGCTGGGCTGTCTGATGAGCAGTGAGTCTCCTGACCGCCCACACGGTCTTCCACGCACCTGAACTTCTCTTCCCGCTCGGTCTTACAGACAGCCCGTGCTCACGGCACAGAGGCCTCCTCGCACCCCCTTGGCCAGGCGATGCTGTTTCCTACTTCGAGGAATGATGCCTTCTCCCCCTGGGCCTCCCTTTCCTGCTATCTGTGTAGACATCCATCATTCTTAAAGAACCAATTCAAAGTTCTCTTTGTAAGCTGAGCTGTTTTCTCCTTTGGATTTCTACCATGTGGTTCATGTATGTATACATGATATTTGATCAACAGACTGTGTTGTGCAGGGCCCAGTGCTGTGCTGGGAGTAGGGGGAGACTCCTTCTCTCTGGTGGCCCTTCAGAGGAGGTCGGAGGGAGGACCCGGGACCTCACTAGAGCAACAAGTACCAGGATCTGCTTTTGTGTCTTTCCCCACATGCTGTTGGACGGCAGGGACCAGACCGTCCCCACTTGCAAGTTCCCACTGTCCAGCACAACTCCCAGCACACAGTAGGTCCTCAAGGCGCATGCTGTATGGAAGGCTGGTAGTTCTGGAAGGTGGGCACCAAAGATGCCTGGATGCCCAGGACCAGTGTCCTTCCCATGCACACATCAGTCAGATGTGTCAGAGTCCTCCTGCCCTTTGTCCTCTGAGCCGGTGGCCCTTCCCTCCCTGGGAACGCCTCGCTCAGCATCTTCCTGAGGCTGTTGCTCCTCTCAAACATGTCCCTAGCCGCTGCTGGTCCAAAGGCCCATCTCATGCAGCTCGCCTGCGCCACCAGAGAGGGCCCGGCGACATGGGAGGCCCAACCCCTCAGGGCACCCCCAAGGGGCCATTTTTTTTCACCTCATAAATTCAACAGTCACCCCAGCCAACAGTTTTCAGGCATGCTTGCATCCAAGGTAGATGTAAATAATAGGGCCTTGAAACCCAGGGCTTCAAATGGTCCCCTGAACACAAAGGAAGTTTCTCCTCAGCATTCAGACGGATGCCAGTGGCTGGTCAGAGAATCTCTTCCTTGTCCCCGGGAAATGATGAACCGCCATGGCCCACCCCATGTCACAGGGCGCAGAAGGTGGTTCTCCTGCTCGAATCTTCGATTACTCTGTTTTAGGGGTTGGATTTTTGTTGTTGGCAACAACCGTGCCTCTGCTTCTTGGGGCTGCTCTTTGCGATTTAAGTATAGCTGTGGAAAAAAGAGTCATTGAAGTCTGCAATACCTAATGGATGAAGAACACTAGAATTTGGGGGGATAAAACTCTAACAGTACTTCAAGTTTACACGAGTCCATATTTTTTTTTTTTTTTTTTTTACGAGTCCATATTTCTTAAGGACATTTTTTATACACGAGCGTTTTGAAAGAGAGCTTCAAAGACTGAAATGGTCTTTTTCTTCATGAAGAACCACCCCTCCCCCGCCTTGCAAATGGTGGGTACCTGTGGCTGTGGAGGCAGAAACAGTGACAGAACCCTCATCTGGCAGCAAAGAAAGAGGGGGTCTGGGGGGAGGGGGTGCCATGCACACAGTGTGAGTCCAGGGATGCAAGGATTTTCACGCGGAGAGGAGACCAGGGCTTAGCAGAGGTCTTAAGTAAGTTGTTTGTTAACACATGCCTAATTCAAAGCCACTCTCTGGATAAGTCTTGTTCGCTTCTTGAAGGAAAAATAAATAGGTCACATCCCGGGAGACCCATTTGTCTACTATCTCATTTATTCCTGTTCCAAATTCAGGGTGAAAATGGTCGAACTTTTATAACCGTTGAACTTCACCATATAAAGCAACCAAACTCTGCTTTTTTGAAACACAAAGGGCATCAGGCGCCTGGGTGGCTCGGTCAGTTGGGCGTCTGACTCTTGATTTTGGCTCAGGTCATGATCTCAGGGTCGTGAGATCAAGTCTTGATTGGGCTCTGTGCTCAGCGGGGAGTCTGCTTGAGATTCTCTCCTTCTCCCTTTGCCCCTCCCCCTATTTGGTGTTCTCTCTTACCTAAAATAAGTAAATAAAATCTTAAAAAAAGAAAGGCAAATGGAGGGGTGCCTGGGTGGCTCAGTTGGTTAAGCGTCTGCCTCCCGGTCACAAGTGTCCCTGCTCAGTGGAGAGCCTGCTTCTCCCTCTCCCTCTCCCGCTCTCCCCACTCCTGCTCATTCTCACTCTCTCTCAAATAAATAAACAAAATCTTTATTAAAAAATGCAAAGGGAAAAATCCAAACTTGCAAAAGATGCACATTAAGATTCTTATCCTTTACCCAAAGGATTCGGAACACTGGAATTCCCCAATGCATTGAAGTTTTATAGACAATTCGGCACAGACAGTGTCCTCGAGAGAGGGAGGAACCTCTACTAACAAAGGTTTAGCTGGAATGAAGGCAAAGCTTCTCTGCACTAAGATACAAGTCGTAGGGGAAGTGCAATTCGCTATATATGTGGGTCTTCACGATTATGTCCTTGTATGAGCTGGAGGACAGCTGGTGGATTTGATACCCCTGAAATTTCATGAGGCTCATTTCTTTGGTGTTCTGCGGCATTTGGGACACAGACTACCCAATCTCCAAATGGTTATCATGAAGGCAAATGGCTAAGAACCAATTAACAGACTTTGGCTAACAGTCTGCAAGCTTCCAAGCCCATAGGAAAATATTCCAATGATTCGACTTTAGGCAACTCAACTATTAATGCGTTAGGGGGAAAGATAGAGAAAATGCTGATCTGTCCACAGACGTTGGTTGGGTTTCCACCAGAGGGTAAAATGTGATTATTTTCTCACTGCTATACTGGAGGGCAGTAGCTTTGCCCTTTGCAGATGCTTAGGTACAAATGTGCATTTGACGGCTCATGAAGGGGTGACGGTCCCCAGCCCTCTCCATCCAGTTGAAATCTCTGCTCAGTTTGCCTTAAGTGTTTATCTTCCAGGACTAAAGCTGATGCCCGAGATGAGGCTCACGAAGGCAGAGTTTCAAGCCTGAGCTACACGGGCAGGTGGGCAGACAGGCAAGTCCCCTCTGCTCCGTGGGGCACACCTCCAGGAGGAGCAGAGAGGGCCTGTAGCCGGGAGCGAGAGAACAAGGAAAGCAGGAGGGGGGAACCCGTGGACAAGTGTGGGTCCCCTGTGGGACTGAAGGGGTCCTACCGGGAAGAAAGACCTATGGTATTCAGGGCCCAGCTCCTTCAGTCCGTCAACATCTGTGAGTGTTAGAGGTGCCCTGGCAGGCAGCACAGAGCTGGTTCCTACCTTCGAAGAGTTTACGGTCTTAAGGCCTTCAGGTGATTGGACGAGGCCCACCCACTGGATGGAGGACACAGATAATAATTACATAATCGTACAACTTAATGTGTCGTTAGGCATTCTGCCGTTTGGAGTCAGAGAAGCAAGGACGTCCAGTGTGGGGACTGGTGTGGGGGCTCTCCCCAGAAGAAACAGCACTTGAACCAGGGTCTGAAGGATGATGGAGGGGGGGCTTCCTTAGGCAATGC
>CM053608.1:6845103-6877571 GCA_028646535.1 Procyon lotor
TTCTGTTCCACTGGTCTATGTGTCTGTTTTTGTGCCAGTACCGTTCTGTCTTAGTGATCACTGCTTTATAGTAAAGCTTGAAATCAGGCAATGTGATGCCTCCAGCTTTGTTTTTCTTTTTCAACATGCGCCTACTGCTTCTTTGACCAGAGCACATTCTCTAAGTCTTCTCTCTTGCCCAGAGAGGCCCCTAGTCCTTGGCAGGCCCCGCACCTGCTCAGCCCGGCTCCTCCCAGCCCCGCCCCACCCGCCTCCTCGCCCTGGTCCATTTCCTCTCTCCTCACTGGGTGCTTTGTTTCCTTTTATTCCTGCACTGCCTTTCATGCTACGCTACACTTGTAATAAGAAAATGCCTCCCACTTCCAGGCACAAAGAGCCTGCCCACTCTTCGGATTAACCTCCTCCAGTGGGATTTCTTTCCTGAAAAGCCATTCTCGCACTGCCCCTCCCCCTCGTGCCCTGCACACTCACCAGTGTGCAGCCTTGCTGTATCAGAGCCCTTTTGCAGAACATGCCCTGCCCATTCTTGGATGAAGTGCCTTATCTCTGACCTCCCCCTAAAACAGACTGACTGACTGACTCGGTCAGAAGAGCTATTTCCCTTAGTCGGAAGAGCTATTGTTCCATCATTTTGCTTCATCCTCCTAAGGATGACCAGTTAAAGGAACAATGACAGTAATATTCCAGGAAGTCACTTATCTCTTGTTTCATGCACCTACAGTTTACTTGTTGAATTTACAGGGGTGTGAGTGCAGCTTTGCAGTCTAAAACTATTCCCAGAATATGTCGTTCTTCTTGCTTAAGTAGTTGAACACGCTAAATCACTTAGAATGTTCAGGTTCCTGGATTTTCATGGTCAAGCCAAGGAGGAGGAAGGATTTATTTCTAGTCTCACAGGGTGATAACACTGGAATGGATCTTTGCACTCAGAGGGTCTGTATTAAATGCACTAAAATCGGGGCTCAGAGAAGTTAGAACTCTTCTTAGGGCCACACAGCAAGTGGAAGTGCGGGGATGCCAGCTCAGGCAACTCAGCTCGAGAGCCTGGGCTCATAACCATACACTTTACTGATAATAAAAATGCACAGGGACTTGCAAGGAATCCGTAAGCACTACCAAAAGAGAAGATATTTATCCTACTGTTATCGTTAATAAGTCATAAGGGGAAAAATGCCACTCACAGGCACTGCTAGGAGACTTCTATGCCGAACGCTCAAAGTAAATGAATTTGTAATTAGCCAGACTCCTGAAATCCTGACAGTCTCGGGAGCTTAGGAGGAGAGGAAGCAAACACTGACTGGTGGAGAGGAACGGCACAGGCTGGGTGCCGGTCCCCGGGTGAGAGCGAGAGGGATCAGGGCTGTGCTTCTCGGCTTTCAAGGGTCTTGGTAAAAATGCAGATTCAGAGTCGGTACGTGGGGTACCGCCTGAGGCTCTGCATTTCTACTAAGCTCCCAGGAGATGTTGTTGTTGCTGTTGCTCCTCCACGGACCGCTCTTCGTGCAGCAAGGATTTAGGGACTCGGTTTCAGAAGGAAAAAGGCAAACGATGGGTATCTGCACCCAGGGTGAGCTCCACGATTGCTGAGGTCCCTCAAGCTGGAATGTTCTATGACTCAGAGCACAGCTGAGGACCGGCCTACCTGGAGTCCGGGAGGTGGGTTCCCCAAGCTCTTTTATCGATGGGATCTGTGCATCTCAGCACCCCTGGCTGGGGAAGGGCGGGCCTCCAATGTCCATGAACACACGCCGACCTTTGCTCTTTCCTCCAGCTCTGTTCTTAAACCACGTGGTCCCAATTTCTCCATAGCTTTGGTGCCACTTGAGCCTTTCTTTCCCCTCCTTCCAGCTTCTGGCTTCCTCTGCTCCCTTGCACTTGACCCGTTCCTCATCCTGGTGTCTTCATCATCCTCTGCCCCCCTCCCCCTTTCATAGCCTTGTATATGAGAACGATTGTAACTACAATACCTTTCTTCTTTTCTTTTTTCTGTTCTTTTTTCTCCTTCCTTCCTCCCTCCTTCCATCCCTTCCTTCTTTTTCTTAAAATTTTATTTATTTATTTGACAGACAGAGAGAATGAGCACAAGCAGGCAGAGCAGCAGGCAGAGGGAGAGAGAGAAGCAGGCTCCCTGCCAAGCCAGGAGCCCAACACGGGCCTCGATCTCAGGACCCTGGGATCATGACTTGAGGCGAGGCCTTTGCTTAACCAACTGAGCCACCCAGGTGCTCCTCCTTCCTTCTTTCTTTCCTTCATTTTCCCCTTTCTTCCTCCCCTGTCTTCTTCCCTCCCTCTCTCCCTCCCTCCCCTCCTTCCTTCCTCCCTCCCTCCCTTCCTTCCAGCAACGCCTGTCAGTATTGCTCTGTGCCATCATTTTGATGCTTTAACAGACTCTAAAGAATGTGACATTCATGTGGTGAGAGACAGAGTCATTTCCCCTCACCTGCAATGAATGATACCTTTGCTTTCAGGGAGGGTTCATTAATTCTCTAGAAGGGATCCCAAATCTATACATACGGACACTAATGTAAGCAAGTCAAACCTTCAGCTTATTAAGACTTATTAGACACTCAGTGGCTTCAGGTTACCAAAATACCTATGTGGATTTAGGAATTCAGGTCTGGAGGCTCAGGGAAGCGGGGACGAGAAAGTGTGATCTCAGCAAGTGAAAGAGTGCCCCTCGGTTCAGTTTCTCCTCCTGTAAAAAGGAGGAAAATACCACTGGCCCCCAAGCTGTCTGGAGGATGGTGAGGCAGGCCGTTCTGTAACACGCACCCCCAGAGGAGGGGATGCTTTTCCCCATTGCTATAATTCTCCACTCCAACCATCACAGAAAACTGCCCTAACCTCACCAACAACCGAAGGCATTTACATCCGAAACCGGCCTGGGGTACAACACATGGTACATTCCCACAAGTTCGCATTTCTACAGGAAGAAGAAATAATAGAGACTTCAGTGAACATCCTGGATGAAAAACACCCAGCCTCCCAAATCCTTCGGAAAAACAAAAATCTCCGGCTCCTTCCTTCCCTCAGAACTAGAGCCTTCAAAATCTTGTGGTATTTCCCCAAATACCACAATTTTGAATTGTGACATCTGGTTCCCAGCTCTCTCTCAGGCTGGATTTTTTTTCTTTTTAAAGAGACAATCATGAATTTTGACATTCTGAGTTGCCACCACGCGTTGGTGTGGGAGAATCACTGCCTACCCTTCCCTGGCATCCATACGCACTAGATGATTCTAGCATTCTCCCTCAAACAAGGGAATCTACTCTTTGTTTTAGTCCTCAGATGCCATTTTCTTCAAATGCCTTGTCTCTTCCAGACTGTATTTCAGACATGGTGGGACACCCTGCTCTCCCCTCCCCGGAATTCATTCCCGAGCATCACGGGACATCAGCCTGAGTCCCAATGAACAAAAGGCCCCTGGATCCGCAGGCGGTTTCAAGAGTTAGATCGTCTGGACTTTCCCTGTGTTTCTACTCTTTCCACTGAACTGGGATTTGAGAAGCAGGCCCTGTGGCTACAATGTGCTGGACACGGCTTTCCGTTTCTAGGCCATGGGTGACAGAGGAGTCAGCCAACAGGACGGGAAAGCTGGATGATGTCGACAGTCTGAGGGAGAGAAAATAACTTAGGGGAAATGGAAAGTGCTGCTTGCTCCAGGAAGACCAGAAATCTCTCGCTCGGGACCTGGCTCCCCAGAGCAGTGAGATGGTGGGCAGTGGTTAAAAGCACATGGGGGTTGATGGGGGGCAGGCCTGTGTTCCCAGTTCTGGCCAAATGACCTTTAGCCAATCACTTCCCTTTCTGAGCCCTGGCTTTCCCGTGAATAAAACAGGAAATGAACAGGCCAGGAAGCAAGCAGCTGGGGAGAGAGGATGGCAAAGGCGGAAGGAATCCCACCCAGGCAGGTGTAGTTCAAGTTCAACAGAGTTCCCAGAGCCTAGCCGAATATTCGTGAAAAGCTGAAATGTCCATGGCAGATAACGATTACATAGAGGATACACAGCGGTAATTTCGGAGGTGAGCAGGGAGATGCAAACAGGATTTGGGGGAAAGGGGAAGAAAATATCACCTTCTGGAAAGAAAACTGGCCAAAGCCAATCAAATTAATCCCCGATGATCCTGCCCCTTCTCTTTCTGTATGTTCTATACTGTGGCCATCTAGTGTGCATTACCCAAAGTGACTCCAAGCGTCAGGAAGGTTTAACCACAAGTCCATCACAGACAACAGATGTAGCCTGACGCCAAAAATAAATGGAACCATCATCACACTTTAAAGCAATTTTATGGTGAATATTACCAGTAGAAATAACCAACACAAAAAGAAACCAGTATTGACTTCAAAACATGAAACCACCAGGAAAATCCGTCTCAGTCGAAGTTATAGTTCTAGAAGAAATTCCTAATGGCAACTTTCAGGATATAAAAAACCTGATAAAAAAAATTCTTAATTATAAATTTTATGCAGAAAAGAAATTTCTCCAGTTAAAATGATTTTCATAAAATGAACACAGAAATGGGAAAAAATTGGAAATAGTGGAGCTTTACAATAGAGAACATTGATTAAGGTCTTCAATTGGCTTAGAGTAATCTCAGAAAGTATTTTCTTCAGCAAAAATCCATCAGTGTTGTTAAAAGTCCAATTAAGGGGCGCCTGGGTGGCTCAGTGGGTTAAGGCCTCTGCCTTCGGCTCAGGTCATGATCTCAGGGTCCTGGAATTGAGCCCCTCATCGGGCTCTCTGCTCAGCAGGGAGCCTGCTTCCCCCTCCCTCCCCACCCCGCCTGCCTCTCTGCCTGCTTGTGATCTCTCTCTGTCATATAAATAAATAAAATCTTTAAAAAAAAAAGTCCAATTAAAACGTTTCTGCTCTTAAACATGGGATTAAGATGTGTCTAGGGAAAAAAAACTCCAGCAAGTCGAGTTGGCGGATGACGACATCCTTTGCCGTGGAACTCTTCCAGGAATCACGCTCAGTGGGATGGGGCATAACGGAGGCTGGTCGGCCAGCATTTCCTCGGGATCAGGAAACCACCCTGCTTCCTCAACATCACGTCTAAAGGATGTCCAGTCCAAGGACTAATTTGGGAAATAATGAAAGACAAACTTTCATCTTAGAAATGGTGATTGGTTCTGGGTACTTCAAGAAAAGTTGTTGGTGAGAGTCTGACCAGAAGAGTTGGGGGTTGAGGATGAAAGAGAAGAAGAGGAAGAGGAGGAGGGAAGCGGGGGGGAGGAGGAGGGGGAGAAAGAGTAATTGGGGAAGGAGGGGGGAGAGGAGAAGGGAGAGGTGGAGGAGGAGGGAGAGGAGGAGGGGGAGAGGAAAGAGGAGGAGGGGGAGGAGGGGGAGGAAGAGAGGAAAGAGAGAGGGAAAGAGACAGAAGGAGACGGAGAGAGAAGGGAGACACACTCCCACCCAAACGATCCAGTAAAAGGCGCAGAGTGAGGTAATAATTCTTCAAATTCTGTCCCTGCCGCACCCCAGGTGAGTTTTTTGAAGACTGCCCTGCTTCCTTTGATCGGATTCCAACCTCCCAAGCAACCATTTGATCTTTGATCAATTTATCATCTTTGTCCTTTACAGATCCTGCTTTCGGTGTCGTACCCAAGAACTCCGGGTGTCAGGGTTACCGTGACACAGGGACAGAGTTTCCTAAGGAACCAGCCTCGCTTTGAGAGCCCGACAAGCTGAGTTCGCATTTCAGCTCCTCCTGGACTCCCTCCCTTGGGGTCCTCTGGACCATCGGGGGTGGGAAGAGACAATACGCGTAATGAAAAATAGAGAGGCAGACCCGCTGCTTTCCCCCATTTTGATCCCTGGAAAGGTCTGTCCCTACCTGAAATGCTTTGACCCTGTGATTTACAACACAGTGTCTCATCATTTCTTTCGAGCTCCAAATCAGTTGCATAGTATCTTATCATCCCTGAGTAAACGGAAAAAACAGAGTTTCCCAAGTGTCATGTTTCCAGGCAGGACGCCAGTGACCCCAGCGAGACCTCCCTGCACCCCCGCCCTCACCACTGCCATTCTTGGATGTCTTCTTAGCTGCAACATAACGAACCAGGGAAGGTCTTTCAGAAAAAAAAGAAGGGTAAGGCGTTTCAAGAGAGGTAACAGACTCTGAGACACAGAGCCTCCTCCTCTTGCTCACCACCTCCTCCCCTTCCGAAATCTGAAGACAGGGAAGCTGGTCCCCCCTTGGCTCAGCATCACTCAGTTACTCAGAAGGCTGGTTTCAAGTGGCTACCGTGGGCTTCTACAAGGAGAGATCTGCAATTAGAATTAATAACTAATAATAAATTTCCAAATCTAATTTCCATTTTCCTTCTTCAGTTTTTTTTAAAAGGTTTTATTTATTTATCTGACAGAGAGAGAGACAGCGAGAGAGAGAGAATACAAGCAGGGGGAGTGGGAGAGGGAGAAGCAGGCTCCCCGCTGAGCAGAGAGCCCGATGCGGGGCTCGATCCCAGGACCCGGGAGGGTGACCTAAGCTGAAGGCAGACGCTTAACGACTGAGCCACCCAGGTGCCCCTCCTTCTTCAGTTAGATAGCACAAAATAAATGTGCTAAGATTTCATTGAAACATAATCTTATTCTCCCCAGCCAAGTAATACAGGGAAGGTACTCCTAATAGACCAGCTCTGCCATTTAGTCCTATCATGTGGCAGGTGGAGAATTCTTCTGACAGTCTATATATGTGGGAGGTGAGGAGAGAACTGGCCAGGAAAAGAGAATTTTTCTTTTTAAAAACGCAAAAACAAAAACCCTGACCATTTACTGAGCTGATCCCGAGAAGAACCTTATAGAACACGGGGCCATCATTCCTATTTTAAAACCAGCCTAACGTCATACAACTAAAGGCGGGTACGCTCTTCTTCCCCTTCTGCTCCATCTTCCTCCTCTCCCCTTCCTCTCTTCCTCTTTTTCAGACAGTTTATTGCGCTGTCACTTACCAACCTAACAGTTATCCTCTGGAAGCGTGCGATAACACAACCTTTCATAAAGGTACCGGGCTATGCCGCCAGCACCCCAGTCTACTCTTAGACCATTTTCACTCTTCCAGCAAGTTCTCTCACGTCCAAGTGCGGCGACCCTCAGTCCCGCCCCCACCCCAGGCAATCACTCCTCTGCTTTCTGTCTCTGAAGACATTTCAGACACATGCAACTATACAACAGGTTGCCTTCTGATCTGGCTTCTCCCACTTAGCGTGTTTTTAACATTTATCCATGTTGTAGCATATGTCCTCACGGGGCTCCTTTTTGTTACTTAATGGTGTTCTGTACATATGTATTGTTCATCGGTTTGCCCACTGATGGACATTTGGGTTATTTTCACTTTGGGGGGTATAAGGTACAATGCACATCGGGGGCATAGGCTTTCATTTCTCTTGGATACATACCTAGAAACAGACTTATTGGGTTATACGGTAACCTACACTTAACGTCTTGAGGAATTTTGAGGACATGTTTTCCAAAGTGGCTGCACCATTTTACTCCATCAGTGATGCACGAGGGTTCCAATTTCTCCATGCCTTCACCAACATTTGTTATTGTCAGTCCTTCAGGTGAGAGCCATTTTAGTGGGTGTGAAGTGGTACATCATCGTGGTTTTGATCTGCATTTCCCTCTTTTCATGGGTTCGTTGGCCATTCATAGATCTTTTTGGGAAAAATGTTCAAATCCTTTGCTTATTTTTAATTGGGCTATTTTTCTTATTATTGAGTTGTAAGAGATCTTAATATAATTTAGATACAAGTAGAAGATATTTTTTATTTTTTTACAGATTATTTATTTATATTTTTGACAGAGAGAGAGGGACCACAAGTAGGCAGAGAGGCAGGCAGAGAGAGAGGGGGAAGTAGACTCCCCGACGAGCAGAGAGCCAGGACCTTGGGACCATGACCCATGACCAGGCCTTAACCCACTGAGCTACCCAGGTGCTCCAGTAGAAGATACTTTAATCAGATATATGATGTGGAAATACTTTTTCCCAGTCTGTGGCTTGTCTTTCTGTTTTCTTAATGAAAACATTCTTTTGAAGCACAAAAGTTTTTAATTTGATGAACTCTATTATTTTTTTCTTTCTACAGATCATGCTTTTGGTATCTACATAGAACTCTCTCTCTTTTTTTTTTTTTAAGATTTATTTATTTTAGAGAGAGAGAGAGAAAGCATGCGTGAGCATGAGTGGGTGTGGAAGGGCAGACGGACAGGGAGAGAGAGAACCCTCAAGCAGACTCTGTGCGGAGCATGGAGCTCAGGAGGGCTCAATTCTAGGATGCTGAGATCATGACATGAGCTGAAATCAAGAGTTGGTCCCTTAACTGACTGAGCCACCCAAACATCCCTATGTAAGAACTCTTTGCCTAACCCAAAGTCATGAAAATTTTCTTTTTGTTCCCTTCAGAAGTTTTAGAGTTTTAGCTCTTACATTGAGGTCTATCATTCATTTAGAATTAAATTTTGTGTGTGGTATGAGGTAAGGATTCAAATTCATCTTTCTACATATGGATGGCTGATTATTATTATGTTATGGGTTTCTTCAGCTTTTCTATTTCTTTTTGAGTCATTCTTTTGGTAATTGTGGCTTGCTGAAAATTTGTCCATTCATCTAAGTTGTCTAATCTGTGGTGTAAAGTTAAAATCCTTTTAATATCTTAGGGTCAATAGTGATGCCTCTGATTTCATTCCTGATTTTCATAATTTGTACCCTCTCTGTGCCTTTTTTGGGAAGGGATGGCAAATAATATAGTTAAAGATTTGTCAATTTTGTTAATCTTCTAGAAGAACTAACTTTTGGTCTCACTGATTTTCTCTGTTGTTTTCTGTATTCTATTTCATTGATTTCCACTCTCATCTTTTTTTTTTTCCTTTTAGAGATTTCATTTATTTATTTATTTGTCAGACAGAGAGAGAGTACAAGCAGGAGGAACAGCAGGCAGAGGGAGAAGCAGTCTCCCCCCTGAGCAAGGAGCTGGACTAAGGACTGATAAAGGGCTCAATCCCAGGACCCCGGGATCATGACCTGAGCCAAAGGCAGACGCTTAACTGACTGAGCCACCCAGGCTCCCCTCCACCCCCTCATCTTCAATACAATCTTACTACAGCTTGCTCTGAGTTTAGTGTGCCCTTTTTCTAGTTTCTTAAGGGAAAGTTTCGGTTACTGACTTTTTTCCCCATACTTCACTCCAAAGCAAATTAGCCCCTCAGACAGGTAAGCTGTTGGTTTTCAGAGTCTGCCCTGTCCAGCTAGAACTTCCTTACTTTTGGAATTTAGGTGGGGACTGGAGCAGCCCTAGGTGAGACTGTCAGACACCCACTATTCTTACCCAAAGTCCACTAGACTTTCATGAATAACTGTCCCTCAATACGATTGAATTCTAGAGCCATGAAATGGCTGTAACTATTTTGTCCAGTTTTCTTATTGCTTCTTGGGGATGGGATATGCAGAGTGACTCAAGTCCACCATGCTGTCCTGTCTCTAAAGACCCTTTACTCTCCATCATTTGAAACAAGATTTGGTTCCATCCTTTACCCTATCTAGTACCTTCACAGTTTCTGTGTCTCAGGGAGCATGAGGCAGAGCTGGTTTTAAAAATACTAATGTTGAAAAAACCACTCTTAGGTTATCAACTCAAAGCCAAAAAAAAGCACTTTAGTGGATCACTCAACTTTCCCAATATTAACAAGGATGAACAGAAACTCTTTGGCTCTTAGAATCTTCATTTATAATAGAGAATTTCAATGGCACTCTTTATCATCCCTGGTTCCCAATCTTGCTGATTTCACAGATGCTCCTTGCACTATCTGAGAGGCAGGAAAGGAAACAGGATCACAGCAGGAAAATGCTTCAAGGCCAGTGTAAACAGCAAGGTACTCTACACATGCTTGAGTAGAGGATTTTCAGGCTGTATGCTAAGGTGATGTGAGTACAGGCTATGCAGTTTCCCTATGCCCAGTTTCTGTTTCTGAAGGAAACTGGGCCAGTCTCTTCCCCAAGACATGACACCCTGGAAAGAATAAAGGCTGAGACCATGAGACCTGGGTTCAAGGCTCTGGCTGTGCCACTTCCTCCCATTTGATCTCTTTGGGGCTCTGTTCCCTTATTTGCAAAATGGATGTCATAATAAAGTCTTCTTCTCAAACGTACTTGGGTATGATCAATTCAATAATAGCCATGGATGGCCTTTACAAATGATTCACATGCTACAAATGTAAGGCTTTAAATTATGAATTAATATGTAATTAATATCTTGAAATCCCAAGATGCACTGGCTAAGAAAGAGACTGTCTCTCCACTGCTGATTCTTCCTTCCTCTGCTTGCCTGCCTCAGCACACAAGAAGGCTGCAGCCCAGCAGACCACCACCATACACTCCCATCATGAACTCTTTTACTGCCCTCCTCCCACATGGTCGGGATGAAGGATGGGGCAGATGCCCAGAGGATACAGCTATGCTTTGGTACCTGGGGAGGGCAGCCCACAGCACATGCTGCCTCTTAGGACCTACACTCCTATCTCTCGACACCGGAAAGCCAGGGTCTTTTGGCTGAGTGAGGCTGGAAAGAAGCCCACGGAGTAGGAGAAATAGTAGGAGGGAAGTGTCAGGTGGGTTTTCATGCTAAGCTTTACATTCACACAGAGTCACCACAAGCCCTCTGCCACGCTTGTCAAATTATCATCACATCACTGCAAAGCTACACGTCCGTAAGTGCAAACTTCTAAGAGTGAGAAGAAGCTCTCTTTTTAACTAAAAATGGAACTTTAAAAGTTTACTCCGTGGGGGATTAGGATTTGTTTTAATATGTTTAAAATGGGTCCCTGTAAACTTTTTACATTTCAGTACAGGGTTCCAATATCTAAGGAAAATGAAAGCTCTTCTTCTCCACATATATCATGAACGTACATCTTTGCTGCCTTAATAAAGGAAGTTCTGGGTCCCAGGCTGGATCCGTGAGACAGCAGGGGAAGACCTAACCTCCCCAGGGTTCTGTCCTGAGAAACCAGCTGTAAGTAGGATACTCATAAAGGGAACAGAGAGCGGCCGCCTACAAGTGATGGGTCATTCAGGACAGAGGCTCCTTTTCAGCCAGGATTGGGTTTCAAAGACACATCAGGATCCAGAGCATGGTGAGGGAGGCACCTCTGCTTAGTGGCACCGCCAGCCCCTGGCCTGACCTTCAACCACTTCACATCCCACCTCCTACTCAGCCCGTCCTGCTGCCAAGGGAATAAGGACTTCCTGGATGCCTCCCTGGTTACTCGTCACTGTCCAGCACCTGGCCTGCCTCTCCTGCACCAGCACCTGTGCCCGACCCCCCACACGGCGGCCGAGCCCTGGTGGGAAGGGACCCGAGGCTAAGGGCAGGCCCTCGGGGTTACCTATTTGTCGCTCCAGGTCGGCGGCTTCATCAGGCGTGGCTCGCGGGAGGACTCCCGGGTCACTGAAGCTGGTGCGAAGCAGAGTCCCCATCACGAAGAAGAAGAGGATTCCACCAACCACAGGGATGGCGGGGGTGATTTTCACTGCTAGGTACGGGCAGCTGCCAACAGGTTGGAAAGGCCGGGAGGGGAAGGGGGAAGGGGGAAAAGAAAGGAAACGTAATGTTAGTAATCGACAGGGAGCAGTCTATATCTTCCAAGAAGCTGAAAGCCTCGTTGGAGGAGCAAAATTGATTTCCATTAAAAATTCATCTATGTTAAGCATTTCCATTTGGGGAGGTCTGCAGTTCTCTCTTGTGGATAATTGAACCCTCCCTTACCAGGCGCAATAACCTAGGCCTTCTGCTCCCACGGTGCTCCTCGGGAAAGACACAGGCAGGCAAGTGATAGTCATCATGCTCGGTAATCACCATAGGACATGCAGGGCTTGAACCCTTTGCGGTCAATACAGCTCACGAGTCTGCATGGCCTGCCCGCCCTTCCCCGGAACTGCATCATAAAAGAAGGCACCAGCTTAGAGCTGTCTTCACTAGACCCAGCCTGTGCTTCCTGAGTCCAACACCTTTGTAACATAAAAAAAGCTGAGAACCGCAAATTCCCCCGTTAAAGGCAAGAAACAATTTTTCAATCTTTTAGAATTAATCTATCCAAAAGAGGTTAACGAGTGATGGAAATGAACTTGCAAGCAGGTGTGTGAAGAGGCTTAAAGGAATTTAGGCAGCGGGATATGATACACTCCTACTTTCCAGAAGGCACTGAACTACCAACTGAAGAACATGGCCCAACTCAGTTCTATGAAACCTCCTCTCTGTTCTTCCGTCCTGGGAGCTGACGTGAAGTGGGGACTCGGATGAGTCAGGGAGACTAACTTTCTGTGCCAGCTGGGCTCTGGGGCAGCTTCAAGCACTGCCCCCCGGCCCACTGTCAAGGTCCCTTGATTCCATGGAGGTGGCGAGAAGCAGAGTGAGATCTAACTCGATGTCTGGAGCTGAGTGAGAGTGGGACCTGTAGTGACCACAGTCCGTCTATTGTCATCACATTCAGTCTCATCATGGGCATCAAGAGACACAACACGGAATCACAGAATCATATATTGGACACGAAAAGCACCTCTGAGATGGTTCACCCCATTGAGTGATGCTTGTAGTCATACTCAAGATGAAACGAAGAGAAGGAGCTGGAGAGGACAGATCTGCCCAGGACAAGGAGGTGGACAGGGGGTTCTATGCTGGGAATGTTAGGGACCAGCACCCTATTCCTGTTCCGTGTTTGCAGAGCAGGTGGTGAGGTCACTGATAGGATGGTAAGGGGATCTCAGAAGGAGTCCAGGACTCGAGGACCACAGGGCATGATCACCCCTTGTCTGAGGCCAGCATCAGGCCTGTGGGAACATCTGATCTTCTAGGTGCCTGGCGAATTGGACAGATTTCTTTTTTAAAAAAAAAATTTTTTTTTAAAGATTTTATTTATTTGACAGAGAGAAACACAGCAAGAGAGGGAACACAAGCAGAGGGAATGGTAGTGGGAGAAGCAGGCTTCCCGCTGAGCAGAGAGCCCGATGTGGGGCTCGATCCCAGGACGCTGGGATCATGACCTGAGGTGAAGGCAGGCGCTTAACGACTGAGCCACCCAGGCGCCCCGAATTGGACAGATTTCTGTGGGATGGTTCCTGTGATCTGAAGACCAGAGGCCTCTCCCAAGTTCCCTGTTCAGAAGGAACCCAGAGAATTTCCATCAACTTTAAGAAGGTGGAGGAGTGACGAGGCCTGTGGTTTCCAGGAGAATCACCTGATTTCGAGAGACAAAAATACATGGAATTTCTAACACCTCTTTCATCTTCTCTCTCATGCCAACGACTCTGCAGAAACAGAACAAAACAAACATCACCAAAATCACGTCACACTTAACTTCCTGGGTTGTCGGTTGTGACTTCACTTCATTGGACTCGTGCGAAATCATGGAAAACTGTTGTTCCTGCACCACTATGACCCTGTCCAAACTCCCAGACACTCAGTATCTTTTTGAACATCCTCAGAGTTTCTCGTAGGAAAGCGAATTTGGCAAAAAAAAAAAAAAAAAAAAAAAAGCCAGCAGAGATAAAGAACTTACTGCAGAAAACAGGAACATAAGACTATCTAACCTAAAGACATCTGCTCAGTGAAAAGTATTCTGTTAAATTATGGCAAGGGCTTTTTTAATTCAACTGATTTTGCTCTGCATTTAAAAAAACAAAACACATTGCTTTCCTCCAGTGTTATCTGGCAAATACTGACATAATACCCTTTAATGGGCTTCCAGTTTTTGTAAAAAATGTGAAAAGCTTCAAGTTGAATAAACAAACATTTAAGAGACTGGGGACACCATAATCTGGCAAATGGCACTTAGTTTCTAATCCTGGATTTGTGAAGGGAATATTTTCTTGCAATAAGATTTAGACAATTAGGAGATTTTAAAAGATGGCCCCACTCAGGGATTCAGTATAAAGTGACAATCTAAATCATATTAACTACTGAATCAAAGTCGGAATCTGAATGTTCATATGGGGCTGAATCCCAGCTCACAGTGTGGGGTGGTGCGGTGGGCTCTGGGGACAGGTGACTCTTGGGTGTGTCTCTGATGTTAATTTGGCACATCTGGACTGTGATGTGGAGCTTCTATGAAGAGCTGGTAATAAAAATTAATTGCTATAAGTCTGTTGAGTAAATCTCTGAATGTGATATCAACCTAGAGCTAAGAGCAAGAAACTCAAACTCTAGAAGGTCATTAAGAGGTATTTGTGTCATAAAATATGACATTATCTTTGCTACACTTATTGTCATATAAAAAACAACCTCCAGGGGCGCCTGGGTGGCTCAGTGGGTTAAAGCCTCTGCCTTCGGCCCAGGTCATGATCTCAGGGTCCTGGGATCGAGCCCCACATCGGGCTCTCTGCTCAGCAGGGAGCCTGCTTCCCCCTCTCTCTCTGCCTGCCTCTCTGCCCACTTGTGATCTCTCTGTGTCAAATAGATAAATAAAATATTTAAAACAAAACAAAACAAAACAACCTCCACCATTGTGTTAAGCCTTGAAAATGTGTTAAGATACCACAATCAGAAACAAACACCGTCCATATCAAAGGCATAAAACTGACCTTGGTACTACTAGCTCTCTATTTATATTAGCCCTAAAATATTTCGTTTTTTCCTTTTCAAGTTTTTATTAAAATTCTAGTTAGTTAACATATATGGCAAAATTGGTTTCAGGTGTAGAATTTAGTGATTCATCATTTACATACTACACCCAGTACTCATCACATCACATGCCCTCCTTAATGCCCATCACCCATCTAGCCCACCCCCCACCCTCCTTCCTCCATCAGCCTGCAGTTTGTTTCCTATCACTAAGAGTCTCTTATGGTTTGTTTCCCTCTCTCTTTTTTCCCCCTTCCCCTATGTTCATCTGTTTTGTTTCTTAAATACCATGTATGAGTGAGATTATATGGTATTTGTCTTTCTCTGACCAACTCATTTCATTCAGCATAATGCCCTCTAGCTCCATCCACATCATTGCAAATGGCAAGATTTCATTCTTTTTGATGGCCGAGTAATATTCCATTGTGTATATATACACCCTACATCTTCTTTATCTATTTGTCTGTCAATGGACATTTGGGCTCTTTCCATAATTTGGCTACTGTTGGTAATACTCTGATAAGTATCAGGGGACATGTCCCCTTTCGATCAGCAGCCCTAAAATATTTTTTTAGTCTAAAAGAATCTACTCTAGGTGGACTGTGTGTGTGTCTGTACATATATGTATTTTATAAAGCAGGGAAATTATTGTGTAGAAGAGGATTTTTCAGAATTAAAATTTCAGGCCAAGGTTTCTCCTCTTTCTCATTATTAATGAGTTTGGATAGGAGACGGTTGAAAGAATCAACTGACAAAGAAGCACCCAGGGCAGAGCTGGATGATGGGGCAGACCAGGCAGTACGACGTGATCTGCCATGGGTGTCGAGAGCTGTGATTTATTTAGATCCCTTTGGCTTCTCCAAGGATGGAGGCTACTTCAGTCCTGCAGGAAACCCCTTGTGAAGGTGGTTTGGTAGATCTTAGGTGACGGCACATTTGTCTTTCCTTTTACTTGCTTGACCTCAAACATGACCTGCTCCAAGTCCCACAGGGTGCCTCCTTTGGGCAAGATGCGGTTCATGAGTAAGCCATGTCCTAAATGGTTTCTTGCTGTCCCAAGTACACTGGTATCTTTATGGACCACTTCTGGCTGCTTCTTTAGGCTGATAGCTCCAGAGGTCTCCCCTTGCCTCCATCTGCCTCTCCTTATCTCCTGCCAAGGATGCCCACTGCCCTTGTTGGCTAACACGTGACATTCAAAATCAGAGAGTCCCTCTGTTTTCTTTTTTTATAATTTTATTTATTTATTTGACAGAGAGAGAGAGATATCACAAGCAGACAGAGAGACGGGGGTTGGGGGGAAGCAGGTTCCCCTGCTGAGCAGAGAGCCTGATGCGGGGCTCGATCCCAGGACCCTGAGATCATGACCTGAGCCGAAGGCAGAGGTTTTAACCCACTGAGCCACCCAGGCGCCCCGCATCCCTCTGTCTTCTAAGTCTGCTAGGTATGAGCTTAAGGGAGTTGCAAGTAACTTCCTCCAAACAGGTGCTGAGGAGGCTTTGCCCAGGAGGCGTCCCTGGCCAAGAGAAGGATAGGTTCTCCCCAGTTTGCAGGGAGGGTCAAGTGTGAAATATGTATGCATCCTGTGAAGATTAACTAGAGCCTTTAACCCCTCCATACCCTGATCCTGGCAGATAAAGCTCCTTATGTTGGCACAACTTTGGACAGACCATCCCCCTGTCCAACCAACCTCTGTGAGACAAAGCACAGTGTCTAGTTTCTCTTTGAAATCTCCGTCAACACTCTATAAGAAGCAGCAGAATTCACACCCCTAAGCGCACGACGAGATCAGGGCACCTTCCAACGGCTGCTCCAACAGAGCAGAGAACATGTGCAGTCCTTCTGGGAAAGACAAGGCAGTCAGCAGACCCTGCCCCTGATAGGGATCTCTAGACCTCCCTCTGGAAGCAGGCAAGGCCAACGGGAAATCCCAGCCAAGCCACCACGACCAGCATGGCGTCATAGCCCAACCACAGCAAGCGGGAGAGAAAATTCTTAGCCCGAGCTCAGACAACTGGAAAATGGCTCCTTCGTATTTCCGAGCAACTGTGCCTGGGATCTCCAACTCTGGGAGCCATGTGTGAGGAGGAAGACTCCTTCCCCCCAGGGCCCGGATATGATACAAGACAATGCAGCTGCCAAAGACACAAACACCAAATGGAGGCCTCTCTCCAGCAGAAGAATTGTGACCTACATACAACCCAGGGCCTGTGGAAAACAGGCTCCGAATGTCTTAGTCTTCATAAAGCTCAATGGGAAAGTGACGGGGGGGGGAACCCTAAGAATCTGGAAGCATGCATTTTCATAACATGAAGGAAATGAGCCAATTTAGCACCAGATCAAAGAAATGCTAACCTGATAAAGAGCCGTCCCAGGGCCCCCAACAGTGCACATCAGTGGGGGCCGGTAGGCTCTGGCTTGTGGTGACTGAATACCTACGAGAGACGGTCACCTTGTCGTATGTCAGAGGTAAAGAGAGGTCCTTCCAGGTAAAAATTAGAAAATGTTGCATTGCCAAAAAGGTTAGAAGGGATGTTTTCTCTCTCTCTCCCTCCTTTCCCTCCTTCCCTCCTTCCTTCCCTCCTGAGAGAGGGATGCCTGGATGACTCAATCTGTTAAACGTCTGCCTTCAGCTCAGGTCATGATCCTGGGGTCCTGGGATCGAGCCCCCCATCGGGCTCTCTGCTCAGAGGGGAGCCTGCTTCTCCCAATCCTCCCTGTTCATGCTCTCTGTCACTAACTCTGTCTCTCTCTCTCTCAAATAAATGAACAAAATCTTTAAAAGAGAGAGGGAGAGCAGGGAGAGCAGAGGGGGAGGCAGAGGGAGAGAGAGAATCCCAAGCAAACTCCGTGCTCAGCGTGGAGCCCGATGCGCGGCTATATCCCATGACCCTGAGATCACGACCTGAGCTGAAATCAAGTCAGATGCTCAACTGACTGAGCCACCCAGGCACCCTGAGAAGGAATGTTTTCAATTATACCAGTAATCTTCTCAAGTCTTTATGAAAAATAATGATTTGTGCTGCAGTGTTTATGGACGGGGCGGGGCTGTTGTCTGGGCGCTATGTCCCACAGTCAGGGCGTCTTGTCCTTAATTCTGACAACATTAGTTTATCATCAACCAGATACTGACATCCCAGAATCAGTGCTGTCTTTAATTCTGCATTCCTACTTAGAGACTGGCTCACAGGTTCGAATGTGCCATACAACTGATTGCTTGGACAAAACTCCTTGGGCCACGTTAATTTCGGAGACATTTCAGAGAAGAAATCTGGATTTCATTAATGCGAAGCCAGGTCTCTGTTTCTCCATGGGACATTCTCTGGGGTGGGGGGGTTGGGGGAGAGTAGCTTTACTTAAAAAGAAAAACAAAGTAAAACATTAACAAGATGTGGCAGAGACATTAAAACCAGGTGGCCTTCGGAATCTTTTCCCATATCAAAGCAATTCGAGTCATTCTTTAATTTTCGCCTGCAAATGGATACACATACGGGGAAAAAAAAATCCTATTCTGTAGCTCATGACCCCCGACACAACACAGCCTACATTTGATGTTTGGGTCCCATCTTGGATGTGCGGACGCATAAACACCGGAATCACTATTCTTTACAGAGAAACGAGGGCCGCCATGGGAGTTTGTACAGGAGGGCGGAGGCAGCCTTGGCTCTGTGATGCTAAACGCCAACAGAAGACATTTCTGTGTTTTGGACATCACAAAGCGAACCTATTATTTTACATTCCAGAACCCTAATTGCAATGCATTTCGGTAACGGATAGTTAGGGCAAGTGATCATAAAATGAAATAATCTGAGCCAATGACTCACATGTCTGAAATAATAACAGAGTAGCCTTGTGAGGCATGGAGGTTGCAAGGGTTGTAATAAAAATGATCTTTTTCCTTTTCATATGAGTCACTGTAAAATAAATGTATTTTTCATTTACAGGCAGGGACATAAACGCCATTCATTGTATGATTTGTTCCTTAATCATGTACTTAGAAATAAATGTACCACCACAGGGCAAAGATAAGCACATTACCTAGACACAAAGAGAGAAAAAAGTGGATGCAGAAATAACGTCCGCTCACAACTCCAGAATGGGGGAAAACGACGATTTCATAGAACTCTTAAGTCCAGCATTTTCCTGTAAGAGAATTCCAGCTCTGAAAAGATCCTTGCTAATTGCATATAAGGATGAATCTGCCAGTATGATCTGGAAGGAGGGAATTTTTTTTAAAAAGATTTTATTCATTTATTTGACAGAGAGAGAGAGAGAGAGCGAGAGAGAGCATGAGCAAGTGCATAAGCAGGGGAAGAGGCAGAGGGAGAGGGAGAAGTAGGCTCCCTGCAAAGCAGGGATCCCAAAGCGGAACTTGATCCCAGGACCCTGGGATCATGACCTGGGCCAAAGGTGGACGCTTATCTGACTGGGCCACCCAGGTGTCCCTGGAAGGAGGGAATTTAAATATACGAATCCAGATACAAAGGGGGTCACACAATAAGAGAGAACTGGAAGGAAAGGCTCAGAGCTGGAGAGAAAGGCTGGGTGAGGGGACAACTCCACATACACATCTGTCAACTATACAGGTGGCTCACAGTGTTATCAGAGACCCCGCAGGCTAATTTCTATACCCGTCTACTTTCTTATCCGAGAACTGTAGCTTTCAGGCTTTCCGGGGGGCAGGAGGCAGGGGAAGCTCAGAGACCAAGGAGAACACAGTCGCTGGGGAGCCCAGCTGGCTTCTCCCTCAGGCCTCACGGCCGGGCGTGGTCTCTGCAGGGATGTCCCCGAACAGCACCATCTCAACCGAAGCCTCTCCAGCTCCTCGGTGACAACAGCAGTGTCATTGTTCTAAACTCGGGGCCTCCCAGACTACCCCGAGAGGTCCAATGATGGACCTGGAACCTGGGAATCTGTAGTTAAAAATGCACAGTGTGTAAACGGCCCACAATCCCCACCCACTGCTGAGGAGGGGCGAGAGCTTGTCCGGAGAACGGCAGCGTTTCCAGGTTTCTGCTGAGTGATTTTGAACATGATTTAAAATTCCAGGAAGCCGAAGGCTAGTGTGTGGACCACAAGGAGGAAAGCCAGGATTTCCCTGCCCTGAAGACTGACTCTGTCATGACCTACGTGATTACTTAGGCATGGAGACCCTACGTCCCAGCTTTTCCGTTGGGGTCGTGACTCAGATGACCTGTCATTTTTGGGTGGGGTATGGCCGCCGAGGTACCGGGCCATGGGAATGCCGTCACCGGGCTTCCCGTGTGTCCTGGGCCGGAAGAAATGGCAGGACCCGAGAGGCCCCAGCAGGAAGCTCCCTACCCCAGGACGTGCTGAGAGTGACAGTGGGAAGCAGGGCCGTGGACCGGGTGCCGGGGGAGAGACCCCTCCGCCCTGGTCCAACCCAGAAGGTGAGTGTGGCTGCTGAGATCCCGCGTCACACGCCACAGCGTGTCCCCTCCAACTCCATTCTGGCAACTCTGTCCAGGAAACTCTCAGCAGAACTTCTGCTCTATTCCTAATTCTGCCTTTCATCCAGCCTAAGGTACCAACATGCTAGGATGACTCATTAAGTAAAAACGTGCCAAATTAGGCAATACTCTGTGGGGCACCTGGTGGGCTCAGCTGGTTAAGCATCTGCCTTCGGCTCAGGTCATGATCCGGGGTCCTGGGATAGCGCTCCGCACAGGACTCCACACTCAGCAGGGAGCCTGCTTCTCCCCCCTGCTTGTGTTCTCTATCAAATGAATAAATAAAATCTTAAAAAAAAAAAAAGAATATTTTCTAATCACTTAGAACCTGTATTTTCCACTTATGGAGAAACCTACTTTAGACTGATTTAGACAGCAGCTTGAAAGTCACAAATCACTATTGTGCATATATATATATATTTTTAAATGTGAATGAAATAGAATTACTTTTCTACTTAGAGGGGTCTGAGGCAGGTGGCGCAGACTGGTCCTGATGCCCTCCCTCCGAAGCAACAGCTTCTGGACCCCCCCACCCCACCCAACCCCCACCAAGCCACCTGGCTTGTTAACCTTGACTTCCTCTTCTACTCGCCTCCTTTGCACTCTGCTCCCTCCTTTGCACGCCCCTTTGCAGTACTTGGAAGCTGCCCGTCTGGCCTGCCTGGGCAGTGCCCTCCGCCTAGAAGGTGCTCTGCTGGGAGCCACAAAGCTCTTCTGCTCTGCCTCCTGCAAGTCTTTGCTCAAATATCACATCCTCAGCATAGGCTTTTCTAACCACACTAGATAAACTCCCAGCCCTCCTTCCGCCAATGTCCCCCGCGCTCCTGGTCCTTTCTGGACTTTATTTACCTCCAGTCACTGAACCCTGCTCGGCCCAAGGATTGTACCTACTGAGGTCTTAACTGTCGATAGAGAAAAACTCAAAGGCGTGAAGAATTTTGCCTGCTTGGTTCATAGACATAACCCGCACTGCCTAGAATGGAGAGGCCCACACATAGTAGGCCTTCAGTAAATATTTGCTGAATGAACAGAATACACATCTAAAAAACACAGGGTGCAAAGTAGACGTGAGATGATCCCATTTTAGTTTCGGGTGCACATTTACATTCACAGCTGCAAGAATGGGCCCTAAGACATTAGCTCACTGTCCACGGTGGAAGACAGGAGGGGGATTTTGTGCATAGGTGCTTTTCAGGAGTTTCTAAATTTTCTTAATTAAACATGGCTTATTTTTGCAGTGGAAAATAGATGATTAAAAATAAATGCATAAATTCTCATTGAACTGAAAAAAAAGGGGGGGGATTGTCAAATACTAAAATCTGTCTCTGCTGTCAAAAAAAATTTTTTTTTCTATTTCTAAAGAAGATGCTTGACAATAATGCATATTCCAGGTTAGAATGAAACCTCAAATGGCCACAGCCCCAGATTTCTGCAGGTACCTCTAATGAGGTCAGTATGGTAGGAGGGGCGGAGTAGCATCTATTTAAAGATACAAAAGCCGAGTTATCTCTGTACAGTTTCTCACAGGCGTGTGATGGGAGAAAGTTCTCCTTTAGCTGCCCTCATGCGTTCCCCTCTTAAACTGGACATTTGCATATCAACAGCAGAGACGACTATGCCCTGGTGCTCCCATGCCACAGCGAGAAATAAAACCAACCCCACGAGGCAGCTGAGAAGGAGGCTGGAGGTGCAGGCCCACGGGCACCGTCATGGCCAGGCAAGGCCTCTGGAGCCCCGGGGTCCCAGATGCATCATGTGTCTCTTCCTATCCTTGGGCTGGGGCTGGGGCAAGGATGGCAGGATGGGGAAGCAGGCCTTCTGGAATGAGAAGGGATGGAAAGCTACAAGATTAAGCTTCCCAAATGTGGGCCATGTTCACGGAGTTGAACCCAAATGGCGGATGGCTCTGTTAGAAGCATTCTGGCTGAAGGGACTATTCCATGCAGAGACATTTTCAACACAAACTGGTGTAATCATTATATGTTCAGGAAAACCTTTTCTAGGGTGAAATTTTCTGCCTTGTTTTAGACTGCACAGTGGACATCAATGGGCCTTGTCTTCTGTCCCAAGACGCTGGGGGGCATCGTGCTCTCTGCTGGGAAGTGGCCCCATGATGCCCGCCGGTGCAGCGCTGCTGGTACCACTCAGCGTGTAATTGTTTCCCCGGTCTGGTCTCTCTTCCCTCCCGCCAGCTGTTGTCCGCAGCCACCCCACCCCAGGGCCTCAGCTGCTCTCCCAGGTCTGTTAAATCAGGAAACACAGCTCTTCACATCACCGAGGCCTCTGCCGCAGGGTGACCCCAGCCCCCATTACACCGGGCAAAGTCCTTTCCTTCCTGCCTCCAGAAGCTACTGCTACGGGAAAGGGGATTTGAGTGTTATGAAGACCACCTCAGAACCCTTCGGCCTTTGTGTGAGTTTTGGGAAGTTTCTACAGACGGAGAGCAAGTACTGTGGATACTGTGGATGTCCTATGTCACCGAGCATCACTCTTTCCTTCATCCAATAGCTCCTCACACTTTTAGTGAGCACGTACTACATGCCAACACATGCGGCCAAATGCCAGGGATACAAGAAAATCAAGACAAGATCCTTGCTCTCAAGGGGCTCACCTCCTACTAGAAGAGACAGACCCCCCGTATCAGGTAACTACACACACGACAGCGAGTCTGGTGACAGTGGTACAGAATACACGGAGGGAATGCTGAAGGGGACCAACAGGCCTGGGCCTGGATGGAATCAGCGAAAGCTTTCTAGAGTGGATATTGACAGCTAAGCAAGGGTTATACCAGCACAGAGAAGTTGCATCTACAAGAACACGGAGCCACAAAACCCACACCCCCCACCCCCAAAAATTCACTGTGTCCTGACCTTCCATGGTCGGCTGCCAAGCAAGAAGGTGGGGCCTTCTCAGACCTACCTGGACTGGGCTCCCCTGCAGGGACAAGTCCAGCAGGAAGGGACCTTTGCAGGCTGTGGGGTCATTCCTCTATCCCCAGTATCCCAGACACTTCCTGCCACATGGCAGGCACCCTGCAAATATTTGCTGAATTGAGTTTAATGGAATCATCAGAGCAGACCCGAGAGCTCGAGGTCTACACTGTGGCTGGTGAGCTGCAAGGCGAGGCGTAGCAAAGATTAACGTGGAGTTCAATGTTAAAGAAACCATGCACGAAGATGAGCAGACCCCCATCTCGGTGTTTTCCCTACTTCTGCTGACAGCTCTCTCCTACCCTGCTTAAAGCTCTACTCACCCAGAAGTCATGGTTAATTTTCTCCTATTCCTGGGGGGAGAAGGAGGGCCACATGCTTCCTCTTGCAGAGGAAGGATTACCAAGTAAATTTCCTTTATGGTATTTCTCTAAGATCAAGGAGGAGTTGAAGATTTGGTTTTTAACATACATACTCATCATCATAAAACGTCTTAGAAGGAAGACAATGGATGATAAATCCAGTTGAGAATTGAGACGGAGACGCAGGTGAGTTTGGATGGCGAAGCTACTCCGTGCATGAACTTACAGAACAAGGTTGTTTTCCGTAGCAGAGACACCATTATTTGAAAAAGAGTCCATGAAACTTAAACAAAATGGAAACACAGTGTTTTTGAGGAGAGAAGAAAAAGCCTACACATGTATTTAAGAAAAAAAAAATCTATTTCCCAAAAAGAGAGCAATAAGAACAAAACAAAGTGAGCCAATTAACAAGCCTGTGAACCTTTTGACACCAAATGGGAGCCCAGTGGGTAAGGACAGTTTCGGGAGAATGTATTCAGTAGAAATAAAAACAAAATGAAATTAAAAATGAACAAAATGCAATTCCCCAAGAGTTTCTGGAAACTGGGTTGCTGTTTGGGGCTGCTGATTAATTTTTCCCTTGGTCTAAAGGGGCAGCGCTTAGTGTTCATTAATGATGATTCCTTTTGCTCCCCCCTAAAGGCTGCCCATGCTACTGAATGTTCTACTGTATAAAGCGTTTTTGCACTAAAAAATGGTGAAGGCATTTCTCTTCCCTGATGGTGGGGAGGACTCCTACCATGTAATTACCCAGCCCGTTCGAAGGTGAGGTCAGATCAGACAGATACAGAGGAGAAGTCCGTCCTTGTAAGGCACACAGATGTGGTCACACGGTTTTTAAAGGAACAGTCAGCTAGACAGAGGGATTGCAGGGAGAGGGTGGAAACTTCCAGTTTTTGATCCAGAACCTACATTTCAAGAAGTCTCACATACCGTATTTCATGAATTCTCTACAAATTCTCTATGGCCTTGGCATTATTGAGACCATTTTACAGATGAGGAGACTGAGTCATAAGAGGATCACTGATTTGACTGAAGACACCCAGCCCCGTAAATTTCAGAGCAAGAATTCACATCAGAAGTGGCTGTCTTCCAACCGCACATGGCCAGGGCACATTCTTTCAATCACATCACCATGAAATCTGCATTTCTTTTTTTTTTTTTACATTGAAGAATAATTGACATACAATATTGTATTGGTTTCAAGTATAAACAGTGTGATTTGATATTTATCTGTATTTCAAAATGATTGCTACAATAAGTCTAGTTACCATCAGTCATCGAAGTTGTTGCAATATTATTGACTATATTCCCTACGCTGTACATCACACTATCATGTCTTATCTATTTTATAACTGGAAGATGGTACCTCGTAATCCCCTTCATCTATGTCACCCATCCCCCCACCCCCACCCCACTCCCCACTCCCACCCTGATCTGCACCCTCTATGTTTTCTTAGTAAGATACAGTAGCTGTGGTCCTTGTTTTTACCTTCTTATCATGATCTCAGTAACATTCAGCATGTGTAATTAAAAATGCCTAGAAAACTTGAAACTTGATTCTGCCTGCAGGTGCCTTGCCCGGTTTGGGGAGAGGAGGGGCCCAGGTCATGGGAGACAGCACCTCCCAATGATGGATCACCAACAGATGGACAGGAAAGGAAACAATTCACAGACCTGCCAAAAAGACAGCTCGGCCAGGATCCTGTGCTGTGAGCACGGGCTGGAGCCCCGACCTGTGGGGTGAAGAGGGCCGCTGCGAGGGGCCGGAGAGCCAGAGCCCCTAACGCGTGGGACACAGGGAAGGGGGTGCAGGCCATATTTCGGTTTCTGCACCTCCAAGGACACACAGATCTTTAACCGCTCAGGGTGCCCCCTGAGCTTCAGGGAAGACTAATGAGGGAGGACACCTTAGTGCTCCAAGGTCAAGAACACTGCTCTTGGGCTCTGCTTCTCAGTTCCATTTGATATGTAACCGGCTCCATAATTTCTACCTAGAAGAGTGCTTGTATCCCCAGAGTCCCTGCGAAACAGGCGTTGACACTGAATGGTGAAGACACTCCTGCTATTTCTAAATGTGCTCATGCCGTACACACCCAGCCCTGCTTAGTCCTACCGTAGTACTGGGGGATTCTGAGGGGTACGCTGCTAAAGCAAAACTCTCATTTATGAAAAAAAGAGAAGCTCCCTAAAATTCCAGGGCTACGCCCAAGGAGTAACTTGTTTCTCCTGAGAAGTTGGGGCACAGAAAGTCCAAAGCCCCCGCTTCCGAGAAGCCAGAGCGGGATGGAGTCTACTGCTCTGATTTAGACTTCTGTCAAGCAGGCGAGACAACGACCCTCAGGTGAGAACAAGTGGAAGGTGCCAGAAGCCCGGGTATTCTTACAGATACTATTGAGTACAGTGATCGACTTTTACAAAACTCTTTGAACTCATTGGAAAAAAACGGAAAAATACCATGCTGACCAATTAATGCTTCGACCACCCCATTCAACCACTTGTTCTTTGCCAAGTGTATTCTTCTGTGGCTAACTTTTCATACTGTTTCTTCCTTTTGAGCCATGCACTTCCGAGATAAAGATCTTCTCGGTTCATTTTTAAATAGAACGGGTTTCCTAAGGACTGCCCAGTGGCAAACATGACCCTTAATTTCTTAAAAGAGGAGGTCAAAAGGCAAATAGCATTCAGTAGTTCTAGGGAAAATCACGGAAATAACCTTACGGGATGTGGTGGGAAGACATCTGGGAAAAGCATATTTAATGAGAGCTCAACAACAGGGGTTTAGGCAAAGGAAGTCATGCCTGGCTATCTGGATGAAATTTTTGGAAGATATTACTGTCGTGAAAAGCACAATAAATTAAATCACTGCCACACATTCCTTGAATTTTGCCGAGCAGATGGCAAAGCCGGAGAATGATACCATGGACCGGGGGAGAGATCGGAAGGCGTCTCCCACAGGACCAAGTCCTCATTCATCCGGGGCTTGGGCCAGGCATCATCCACTTGGTCGAAGCAGTCAGTAGGATTAATGAAGTCCAAAGAACTGCCAAGTTCAGAGGGTGACCTTTTACATTTCCAGGGACAACTACCTGAGAGGGCGGTCACGTGACTGCCAAGGAAAACCACTCCATGTCTTAAGTGCTTGTGAGACTCTATGATGTCAAGAAGCAGAGGTCCACCCACCTGGCCCTTGATGCTCTTGCTGTGTCTATGGGCTCAGTGACAAAACCCTGTGGCTGCAAGGCTCATTCTGGACAGTTCTCGAGGAAGACTTTTTCAAGCAGAAGTCTCCATCGGTTTGGGTTTCGCCTCCCCTTCTTCCCTAAGTGGAATGTGTGCCTGCTGGAGCCCCGAGCAGGAGGACAGGATTTTGATGTTGTCTAAATATAACAGCAAGCTTCGCAAAAATGTTTTTGCAAAGAGAAGAGTTGTTGGATAGGACATCTGGGTTGGAACCTAGGAGAATGCGTGAGCTGGACTGAGTGGTATCAGTCACTGCTGTTCTACAAGTGAGCTGAGAAGTCGGCCTCTCCTAAAGAGCAGACAAGTGGAGCCACACGTCTGGAAGGGGTGGGGGCTCTGAGGGAGTCAGCCCTGCCCGTGGGAACCTGCTCTCAGGTGGTCTGGAAGAGGCCAAGTCTCACCTTCAGCCATGTCTTAATCTAGAAGTTAAGGAGTTCCCAGTCTACTAGGAGAAGATCCATGGGTTCTTTAAGGGGTTTGTGACCCCAAAAGTATTTCAAGCTACTCCTCTTAGGAAGGCAGATATGTACCCATGTACCTACACAGAAGTACATTTCTGGGCTGCTAAAAATGCTTCCCAACTGTCTCTGTGTTCCCCAGCCACCACTCACCACCCTAGACCCTCTCCCCGCACCCCTCAGACCTCTTCATGAACCAGCAAACAAAGCTAATGTCTGCTTATGTTAGAGGCCTCCAAGTCCTTGCTCCAGCAGTTGGTAAATAACCCGGTTATCACCTCTGCCCACAGGTCTGAAGAATGGAACCAGCCTGCCCAACTGACACTTGGGCATATGCATTGGTCCAGTGGAAGACGGGTTCACAAATTATGAAGTAAGGAGGAGAAAAGGGGCCACTTCAAGGCTGGTGCCAATGTGGGGACAGGTAGTGAAGCTCCTTCTTCATTCAAGAGGCCAAAGGTGGGCAAGATGCCTAAATGATAAAATACCTTGCCCTCAGCAAATGCAAGAGTGCAAAGAAGGTTCTAGAAGAGACTGAGGAGGAGTACCATCTTATCCCTAGCCTTGTCTGGAGTCTGAGAACGTCACCCTGACAAGACCAAGTAGACTGACAGCTAAGACAAGAACTTGACTCACTGCTACCCCAGAATCCAGGGAGTGGGTCCAGAGGGCTGTGTGACAAGTTGCATGGTATGCGGGAAGGCCTTAGGCACTGGAATCAGACCCAGTGGCTTCAGATCTTAAATCTGGCACTTAGTCTATGAACTTGAAGTTACTCACTCTTGCTGAGCCTTCGTTTCCTCCTGTTTGAGCTGGAACAATGGTAAATTCTAGGTTTATGGCCCCAGTGTAGTGTTGTCTTGAGAACTGACGGGTTACTGTTTGGAAGACCTTCCACAAAGCCCTGGTGGAAGGGCTTTATATATATTGGGCCCTCCCTTAACATTATTCCTTCCCTCCTTCAAGAGCTAGTCTGGCACTTCTGTGGATTTCTGGTCATTTCCCACACTTCCCTGTTGTTCCTGGGTTTAGTTTGGTCCTATGGCCTCCCTGTGGTTTAAAGCCCATGAGGTCATGTGTTTGTTTCAGAGGCCAGTGAGTTGGGAAGAAGTTTGGCTTCAAAGCTCAGAGAAGAACTCAAGAAGGGACTGGAAGTCACTGCAAAAGAGGGTGAGTGAGCATTCTGCGAAAGAGAGGTGTGGCGGGGAAAGGAGCTTGAAACCAGGAACTGGCTCTGTGGGATTCGCTGGCAGGGAACGCTTTTCCCCCGCGGCCACTGAACAGCAGTGGGACCAGAGCGGGCACGACTGTCATGCTGTTGGAAGCCCCAAATCGTTTTAATTGAAACAGCATGGAAAGAAGTCCTTTCACAGGAGGGGAGGCAGCCTGCTGGATGGCTTGGGTGACCCCTGCCTCCTGGGATTCAGACCCACCTGGAATGGAGGCTGGCCTTGACTTCCGGAAAAAGGCCACAGAAGTGACGGGTTCTCACTTCTAAGATCAGGTCACAAAAAAGACCGTGGATTCCCTCTTGCCCACTTTCTCTTGCTCTCTTGCAGGGAGGGCTGGCTGGTGTTATGCGGTGAACGGGAGGCTCCCAGGGCAAGGCTCACAAAGGGGGCCGCTGGCCAGTGGGCCCAGGGGTGGAATTAGAGGCAGGTCCTCCCCCAGTTGAGCCTTGAGATGACTGCCACTGGGCGGGACACCGGAGCCAGAGGACACAGCTAAGCTGCATGGGATTTCTGACCCAGACGCTACTCGATAATAAATGTTTGTTGTTCTGAGCTACAAAATTGTGGGATAATTGTTAAATAGCAGCAGCTCACTAACACACACAGGGCTCCATCAGGCACAAAGTACTTTTGGAAATTACATCTGCCAAATAAAATGGAATATTCTTCTTCCTAGAGTGAACGGAACAGAATCACTTAACGGAGTGAGTCCTGAACATCCTTTCTACCTGCGATTTTGTCTGACCAGCCAAGTGGTATTTGGAGCTCCCTCTTGATGCTGGGAGAACTTGTGAATTATTAGTTGGGCTCTGTCACTAACTAAAGCCCGAGTTTCCTCTCCACGGTCTACAGGGCTGTGTTCGAGGTAATGTGAAAATTTTACAAAAGCACTGACCCTCCAAATCTGACTTCTCAACATGTAAAAAAAGATATGTAAGGAGTTAAGATGGGAAGAGAAGACAAGCCACAGAAGAGACCCTAAAATTCAGCAGGGAACCTGGAAAACTTGTGCCTATTAAGAGGCACAAACTTGTGCCTATTATTTGCCTATTGCAAATAAACACAAGTGAGGTTCTGTTAAGTGAGCGCAGAGAAACCTCTGCATTTCCTAAAGGTCCTCTTACATCTCTGTTTTCACCCACGGCGTTTCCTTAATCTTGTGCCACGTGTCACCAAGCATCTTGTGTCCCTCCCCTTTTTATTTCCATCTTTTATACAAAACTGTAAGGGACACACATTTACCAATGAGTCTTTGTTTCTAAATGACTTTGAAGAATATTCTTTCTGAGGTGAATGGGGGGAAATCAGAGGGGGAGATGAACCATGAGAGACTGTGGACTCTGAGCAACAAACTGAGGGTTTAGGAGGGGCGGGTGTGGGGGGTTGGGCGAGCCTGGTGGTGGGTATTGAGGAGGGCACGTATTGCATGGAGCACTGGGTGTGGTGCATGAACAATGAATCTTGGAACACTGAAAAAATAAAATAAACATATTTGGGGGGGAAAAAAGAGTATTCTTTCTGGAATCTGGCTGTGCCAACTTTTGTGCCCCTGTGGTTTGACAAGACTGTGAGAGGCATAAAAATTAAAGTCAGAAGTCTCCTTGGTGGGGTCTGCACAGCCGCTGACCGGACACGTCTGGTACCCCTTGTCCCAGCCTCCCGCTGGAACCCCCATAGGGACACCGCAAGAAGAAGGAATGTCAAAGGCAGTGAAGACTGGAGAGAAGAGGACACCACAGGCCAAAGTTCAGGGGGTTCCATCAACATACTGCAGATAGAGACAAGCCGAGGAAGGCATTTTTAGATCACACATCACCCATTATATAAGTTATGAAACAAAACAAAGCAGATGCCCCCCTCAAAGGGCAGGGAAAGATCTTAACATAGAAGAAATTAAGATGGCATCACCCTCACTAGTGATCAAAGAAAGGCAAATTGAAAATACCACTTGTAGATTCACATTGACAGATGCCCCCAAGGCTCGAGAGAGAGAGAGACAGAGAGAGAGAGAGAGAGAGAGAGAGACCAGGAGAACGCGGGGAGAACTATCCTCCCACCTGCTCCTGGGAGGACAGACAGCGGTCCTGCCAGCACCCAGAGCCCGACGGTGTAAGGCCTCTGCTCTTTGAAACACGGTCTGGATGGAGAGAAGGAAGGGGGTGGAGGAAGGAAAGGAAAGGAAAGGAAACCAAAAGGAAGAAAAGAAAAACAGAATTTACAGTGAGCAAATTTGTAAAAATCATTAAAAATAACTTTTAAATAACTTTTTAAATAATAAAAAAAACTTACAAAAAATGGTTTTCAGGGGCGCCTGGGTGACTCAGTCGGTTAAGTGTCTGACTCTTGGTTTCTGCTCAGGTCAGGCCCTCAGGCTCGTGATCGCAGGGTCATGAGATCGAGCCCCCGGAGCGGGCTCCTTGCTCAGCGGGGAGTCAGCTTGAGAGTCTCTCCCTCTGCTCCTCCCCCCTCAGTGCTCGCTGACACTCTCTCTCTCTCAAATAAATAAATCTTAAAAAAATTAGTTTTGGTAACTTTTGGGGAGCAGAAAAGAAATAATCTCCTTAAAATCCATAGCACCAGGAAGTAAATAGACTCCTGGATTTCCTTTCCTACGCCCATGCTTCCTATGCCGGTTACTTCCCCAAGATCGCAGTGGCAGAAAATGCGGGAGGGGAAGCCAACAAGGCCCATAAACAAGATGACATTCCCCACAGTTAATGGAAGAACTAGTGTGAAAACCAATACATGCTGTCAAATCCATTCCCGTGTGCGAACGCAGATTTACTGGCTTCTCACTAACGTTTGAATTTAATTTGAGATTATGTATTGAGTCTAAACTCTAATTATCTGATGGTGGTATTTCTCATTTTTTGCTGTGAAAGCCATTGTTATCTGTTTGGCTTTTGACATAATATGTGCATTTATAAAGGCTGGCAGGATTGTCCTGCTTGGATAGGTCCAGGGACCTAAAACAAAGCCTGCATTGAATCTTAAAAAATCCCATGGTAGGTACTGGACTAGATGAGCACACAGAGCCACTAAACAACCTGTCAAAGGTCATCTAAGTAGTGAGTATAAAGGGCAAACCTAGGACCACTTCATGCCAGAGTTCGGTATCTTTGTGCAGTCCAGTTTTGTGGCTTTTTAAAGACAATTTATTACATATGCTGGCAGTTTAGAGGTTAATTTGGTTAATTAAGATAACCATCTTAAAGGCTGTCCCTTTATTCTGGGGCCTTACATTCCTCACTGTGGACTAGGAGACTTGACGCCATCAACCCTCAATGAAAGAATCAAAGCTGCTCCTTGTACTTTGGGTAGGGGAGAGGTGTGGCTGAGGGCCCGGTGGCGCAACCAGGAATTTCACAGTCAGCACCTTCCCTCCCCTGCTGTTCCTGTGCACGGTCTTTCCAGGAAACAGACAGACCTGTTCTGATCGCTAAGAAACCTCTTGCTTCAGAGTGGAAAATGCAGGAGTCCCTTACTCAAGGCTAATTTCCAGAATTTTCTGAGCTAAATTACATGATGGGTAGCGAGCCAGATTACTGTAACTTTATAGTTAGCTAATATGTCGGAGTCCAAACTATAAAACAAAACAAAGATCTGACTCACTGTATGAGCTCCTGATTCTACCAACCTGGGTCCCTACTTCATCTATAAATGAAGTTGGACTAAATCCCTAAATGAGCCTTTCAGCTTGAACATTCCATGGTTTTAAATATATATCTGCACGTACATTTCATCTTTTCTCCCCCAATTCACAGATATATTGGCAGAGGGCAGGTACATTTTATGTAGATTTCAATTTATGTGAATTTGAAATATGAAGATTATAGAAGTATTGATAAAGCTTCATTTTATGTGCAAAACTCCAAAGCCCTCTAAATTAAAAAAATTATCAAGAACCTTATCATTTCAAAATTAGCAGGAAGTGAATTGTCAACTGTGTCACACTACTGTCTCATTCCCTTCTTAAGAAAGAGTATCCCACGGAACGGGAGAAGATATTCGCAAATGACATTACAGACAAAGGTCTGATATCTAACATCTATAAAGAACTCCTCAAACTCAACGCTCAAAAAACAGATAACCACATCAGAAAATGGGCAGAAGACATGAACAGACACTTCTCTAAAGAAGACATACAAATGGCTAACA
>CM053608.1:6878071-6905339 GCA_028646535.1 Procyon lotor
GGGGGGTCGGGTGAGCCTGGTGGTGGGTATTAAGGAGGGCATGTATTGCATGGAACACCGGGTGTGGTGCATGAACAATGAATCTTGGAACACTGAAAAAATAAAACTAAATTAAAAAATAAATAACAAAAAAAAGAAAAGAAAGTATCCAGTACTACCTTCCCAGGTCAATAGAAATACCAGCTTTCTTTTGTACCAGCATCCTATGACCAACACTTTTGCTCCACGTCTCAAAGCATGTATAAGGGATTTTAGTGATGATTGTGTGATTTAAATATCTACTGCTATTAGAATTGAAAATCTTTGGAAAATGTCCTGTAGAAATGTCATTTACATGATCATTAAGAGGTAGGTGCTAGTGCTAATATTGGAAAACACTGAAAATTTAATAACTTTAGAAAGAAAGATATAAAACACTATTATTATGTGTGTACAATTATGCTTTCAAACATTTTGTTCAAAACAAGCACAAATGTCCTTTTAATGGCTGTAGATTTGTCTTTGAAGATCACATCCCCCTTCCTATAAACTTACTTCTAAGGAAAACGAGTCTCAAATTATGTGTTTTAACTCATACAAGATCTTTAGGAACTCGTTTCTTGCATAAACTAAGACTACCAAGTAATCTCTAGTTAAACATATTCCAGTAGAACTTCTGTGCCATGAGAGCTGGGTAAGAAAGACCTAGAAGCATGGGCCGCCAAAGTGCATACAGACAGGAATGCAGGGGGAACAACAGCTGAGTCTCCCTGCGGGTTCCTCCACCAGTCATAATGGGGAAGGGACTCTTTCCAGGGCCACTGCCCTAGGCCAGGACACAGCTGGGATGCAGAGGAAAACCCATCTGCCCAGAGTTCTGCATGGATCATGCACCTCAATTAGACTCAACACTTTCAGATCTGGAAGTGACCTTGAAAATGATCTCTTGTCCTGCAAATGCCCTTCCCTTCCTCGCTCCTTGGTCAAGTGCTACCCCCTCCAAGAAGTCCTTCCTGAGCTACCTACCCTCCCAGCTGTTTAGTGCCCACCTCCGGGCCACAAAGCCCCCTGGGCATCCGTTCACTCCCCTGCTGTGCTCTCATTGCTGGTTTTGTTACTCTTTCTCAACAGGACACTGAGTCCCTTGGGGGCAGTGACCAGCTGGTCGGCTTTTTACTCCCAGGACCTAGCCAAGCGAACAGGCTCCAGTGGGCACTCTGTAGATGTCTGCCCGATGGAGCCAACCAGCTGATACCTTTCCTTCTGCAGGGGAAGAGCGGAGAGGGAAGGGACTTGCCCAGGGCCACAGCTCTTGAGCCAGAGCTGAGACTAGGACTCAAGGCTCCAGGACTCAAGGCTCCTGTTGGTCATCTGGGACATGGATGGTTCTGAACCTTCAGTGGGCAGCTTACGCTGCTTCCAGAATCTAGGTAAAGGCAGTTATGCTTCTAGAACAACCAAGCCTGTGCCTTTTAGAAAGTTATCTCACTTAGGTCTTCTCTTCCCTATGGGCTCACCATTCTGGACAGGCAGGTACCCGATGCTCCGCACACACTAAGCATCTTAAGATAAAGACTCACATAAGGAAAGTATCTTGTTTTTTTCCATGTGATGCCCTACTTGCCTTAGGGTGTATTAAAATTACATATTATTCCCTACGATTGATTCAAAGCATGCATGCATGCATAAATAAATAAATGTCAAACTTTGTCTTTCTTTGCTTCTAATTTAAGACCTTATCATACTTTTAATACCAGGATTGGAAAAATGCAATATACCCAATATGCCCGAAGCTTAGGGGCTACTTTGCTGAGTTTGGATCCCTTTGCTCCAGGAAGAAAATCAAAAACTGGCTCCACGTTCCCTGATGACTCTGGAATGGCTCATGCTCCTGTCGTTAGCAGCACAAGTGAATCAGGCAACAGCCTCCGGAACCCGGGCCCGAACACCAGGGGACCGGCCGGAGGACTGGGGCCTGCACAGAGCAACAGCGGTGACTTCCACGTGGCTCCCTCCAGCCCCCCAAAACACGGTCGTCACCGCCCGGATCGGCTCACGTGGGCTGCAGGGTGGCTGGTAGCGCTCCTTCTGGAATGTGTCCCCCAAGGGCAGGGGAGGGCCCAGGCCACCGGGATGTAAAGACTGTGCCCATCACCAAGCTCGTGCCTGGAGTTTTCAGTGGAAATAACCACGGGGACCAGTACAGGGTGGGGGGTGGGACACAAACACCAGGCCTCTCTGGCTCCCGTCCAAGGCCCAGGAGATGCCTCTGAAGGTAGATCCTAAAAACCCCAGCAGCCATGGGGGAGAAGACTGGGCATGGGAGGAGGTTTGGGGCCCGGCATGGGAGATGGAAAGGTCAGCAGGAGAGGCGAGGGACAGGTTCGCAGAGCTGGGGGGCCGGGGCGTGCGGGCATCACACACGGGAGGGGCTCTCACAACTGCGACGCTTCGAATTCCTTTTCTGTCTCCCGTGCCTTGTAGCTCATCCCTCGTCCTAGCTTTCCCAGCCTTTCCTCCCCAGGCCCTGAGCCCACCACCAGCTCGTTTCAGGGTGTCTGTTGAACACACCCTTCAACTCCCTGCAGCCCCAAGAAGCTCGGCGGCCACACACCTTGCCCTCTGATGCTTGGAAGTGACCGCCGTTAGGAACCACTTGCTTGAGTCCCAAACTTAGCTAGGGACGAACATCACCATGGCCTGGGGAAGATCTAGCAAGTGCCACATTCTTTTTTTTTTTTTTTTAAAGATTCTATTTATTTATTTGACAGAGAGAGAGATCACAAGCAGGGGGAGCAGCAGGCAGAGGGAGAGGGAGAAGCAGGCTTCCTGCTGAGCAGGGAGCCCAAGCGGGACTCAATCCTACCACCCTGAGCTGGAGGCAGATGCTTAACTGACTGAGCCCCCCCAGGCTCCCCAAGTGCCACTTCTTTCACGCTGAAGCACAACTGGACTCAGGGCTGCTGGAGATTTAAAAAAAAGAAAAGAAAAAGGAAACCAGGATGGCAGGTGGGTGGTCTTTGTTGCCGCAGGGCCTCCCACGCAGGGGAGGGAGCCTCAGACTCCAGGCAAACAGAGCTGCAGCAGACTGCTTGTGTGAAGAAGCCAACAGGGTCACTGCCCTGCCGTCCTCCTGCCAGGCTGTGTGTCCACATCCACGGGTGCTTGGGCACGCACACACACATTAACACACATGTGTCTGTGCTCACACACATTCTCACGCATGCACACGAAAACATGCTCACAACACAATGCACTCACGTATGCACACACATGTGTGCTCACACATGCACATGCATGCACTCTTACACGTGTGCACACACATGCACGCTCACAACACACATGCATTCTCATATATGCGCACACATGTGTGCTCACACGTGCACGCTCACACGCATGCACTCACACGCGTGCACACACGTGCATGCTCACAGCACACATGCATTCTCACGTATGTGCACACATGTGTGCTCACACATGCACACATGCACGCTCACACACATGCACTCACACACGTGCACACACGTGCATGCTCACAACACACATGCATTCTCACGTATGCACACACATGCGTGCTCACACATGCTCACACACATGCACTCTCACACGTGTGCACACACGTGCATGCTCACAACACACATTCTCACACGTACGCACATGCACAGTCACATACACTTGCACACACGTGTGCTCATACACATGAACAGGTACACTCACATAAACACGTCCATGTGCACACATACATGCACACAGATGCTCACAAATTCATACGTGCATACATATGCACTACATGCATGCATGCTCACACACATACACACAAGTGCACACACACAGTATACACATATGCTTGAGCAATATATGTGCACACACGCACACTCCTTTTCAAGCTGTCCACAGGCAATCCCCTGACGACTTTCCCAGCTGACCCTTTCGCAATCACCCGCTCAAGCTGTGGCCGACATGAGGGCTTTGCTAAAGAACACAGGCATTGCCTTCAGCAACATTTTAAAAAAATCCACCCTCTCTTGGTGATGACATTATGTTCTTGATAAATAAAAAAAGGAAAAGCAAATGCCAGCACTGCTTTTGAAACACAGTAAGTGCTAGGACCACCAGCGGCTCCGTGGACCAAGGATTCGGTCTGGGGTAGGGCAGACGCCCCCCGACAGGCCCTCGTTCAGCTCTGAACCCCGCTGCTGTCTCAGCTCGGGAGCGGTCTGGGTGTACCTGACAGTTTTCTGATGCACAGTGCAGCTGACCACTCAGGAGACACTTAAGGGCTGAAGGTTCTCTGGGGCATCCCCACCCCCCCACCCGCTGCAGAGAAAGCAGCCAGGGGCTGGGTGGCCCAGCCAGCGAAGCGGCCGGCTCTTGGTTTCGGCTCACTTGGTGATCTCGGGGTCCTGGGATCAAGCCCCCAACAGGCTCCGCACTCAGCGGAGAGTCTCTCTCCCTCCCCATCTCTTTCTCTCCCAAATAAATAAGTCTCAAAAAATGTTTAAAAAATAAAAAAGAAGAAGGAAAGAAAGCAGTCAACCCCACTAGAAAAACTAGTTCCCCAGTTTTGGGGACAAGTTCATGGCTCACAGTCTCCTGAGGAGGGGTTCAGTGACATAGTGCTCAAGGTGACAAAGATCTCCACGGGCCTGAAGCTCACTTCGGTGCCATAGCATCCCAGATGCCTAGGATGCCTGCCTCCCGGGAACCAGTAATCCCATTACCCTCCCCTTGGAACTCTCAGTACTCATTCTCACTACTTTGCTAGAACTTTCCAAAAGGAACACAGAAGAAACCCTGCCCCCGCCCTCTCCCGTTGGCACCGCCACAGTGCAGTGTCCCTGTACGAGGGATGGCATGGGCGCAGTGGGAACAGGTTTCTTCTGGAAGATGAGAGATGCAGCTGGAGTGGTTTACATAGTCATCAACTTAATGCATCTCATTGTGTCTAGTGACAAACACACCCCTGGGAGGAACCACAGAGGGTCCCCATTTATTACCCTTCGGTTTCCGTTTGATTACATCTCAGACTTGAGCTTCTTTCTCTTTCCTTTGTCCCTCCTTGCACAATTTTATATTGCACTGCAGCCCCCAGATCTCGGTTCCAGTCCCTCATCACAACATTCAGTCCACTAATAAATACGGATTACTTAGTAGGTGGATTTACAGTCTGGCTGGAGAAGATTGGTGAAGTCCACAAATAGCATCGAGGTAGGACAGGAAGAGCACGGGCCACGCCCTCGGGTTCCTAGAGCCTGTCCATGGGAATGACAGGAACATACTCCCAGAACCTTGAGAGAAGATTGTCTTAAGAGAGCAAACCTAGAGAGATGCAAAATGTAGCTGATTCAAAATATACCTAATGCCGTATACAAGATGTTCAAGCAGCACTATTTAGAATAGCGCCAAACTGAAAACAAGCCGAAGGTCCATCGCAAGAAGAATGTAGTAATAAATTATTCATTATTATAATGGAATATTATACAGCAGTGATATTAAGGTAGTTAATTGCTGCACACAATATACACATGTCTTACAAATCTAATGTGAAGCAGAAAGTACACTGTGAGTTTCATTTATATAAAGCTCAAAAATGGGCCACGTTAAACCCGTAATGTTAGAGGACAGCAGTTCCTTTAACATATATAACCAGTTCCTCATATATATATATATATATATATATATTCGCTTTAGGGCTCAGTCAGAATCAGTGGTCTGTTCCTTGTCTCAGGGGTTTCTTCAAGGTATTAGGTATTAATACCTAATAATACGCATTAGGTATTCGCATATATATATATACGCGGTGGGTGAGTGTAGGCAGCTCTGGAGGTAACATATGCCTAGAAATGTGCAGCTAAAGAAACCAGGAACCTGGGCTGCTCCCCGTTCATTGTGCATGATTTGGCATGAGCTCAGAAAAGAAGGCCTGAATGTGATTATAATCATATGAGCCAGAATGCAGTTACACTGTGCTCAGCTCAAAAGGCAGTGAAAAAGATTTGGAGAGGGACAAGTGTTTGTCGTCTCTGTCCCTCAGAGAGGTGCTCCCTCGGGAAGGCAGGAATATTCTGGCTACTAGAGATATGCTCAACTGTGGGTGATTCATCAGGCCTCGCCATTCTCCGCTGACATATCGTTTAAGGTCATTTCTCCATTCTTGTTCCCCGCTCACAAATAGCCTTCCAACCACAAATGCAATCTCCCGAGCTCAGGATATGCTGGAGATGCGAAAAGAATGTTCTGGTCACTATAAATGGCTGCACTAAACCCACTGGCACGCTACTGGAGACACCCGCAAGGCCCCTGCTACAAACACTTCGGAAAATGCTGGGACACCATCAAGTCCCTGCACCTGCCAAGTCAGGAACCGGACCTTGAACTGTGGGGGGACCCCCGGAGCACAGCGTCCCTCACCCACAGCCTCAGATCTCCCACGCTCTCGGAATGAGCTACTCGGGCATGGGTTCAGAGCCCATACCATCGGCGGCCACTTCCCAGCCCCCTGCAGGAAGAGAGCCTGGTCGGCCTTCCTGAGGTCAAGGCCAGCAAGACTTTCCAAAGGTCAAGAGGCTTCAGGGCTCAGTCAGAATCAGCGGTCTGTTCCTTGTCTCAGGGGTTTCTTCAAGTTGTGTGACATCTGTCATAACTCGCTCCTCTCTGTCCCTCCTCACTGCCCACTAATTAACACAAAAGTGAAGTACAGTGGGTCCCTCCCAACTGTGGATAGTACCGACCCCGGCATATACGATGTATTCTCCTATCCGTACCTATGGTAAAGTTTAAGTTATGAATTAGGCACAGTAAGAGATCGCCAATGATAATCAAAGAGGAGAATTATAACAAGAGACTGTTATAGAGGTCATGGGAATGTGTTCCGGTCCCTCAAACTATCCTGTTGTCCTGTATTTTCCTTATGATGACAACGGGACAGGATAAAATGCCTCCATGACGAGCGGACGTGAGGGGACCCATGTAGGCATTGTGGTAGTGTTGGGCTACCACTGACCTTGATGGCAGGTCAGGAGGAGCACCTGCTTCTGGACCCCAGTTGAACACACGCAACTGAAACCACAGAGAAGGGGGACTACTATCTACACTGAGGGTCCTGGGGACCCTTTCTGATCCGACTCCTTGGTGAGGTCCAAATACTCTGAGTCTCATCAGAGGACAGTTTTGCTCTATTGTCCCCATCCATCCCTCCTGCTTATAGGAAGCCCAGGGCCTGGCAGCCACGGGGTGGGGGTGAGGTCCTGGAAGGTGTCCCCCATGGATAAGGAGCAGGGACTACTGTATTTCAGTTTCGGTCTGGGGCCTCCTCCCTGCACAGCCGACAATGACCACAGGCGTGCAAGGAGAGGAAGGAAAATTCATGTCGTACCAGACTTTTGGACATGGAAGTGAAAATCCCTCCAGGACATGGCAGGACACCCCCTTGCTCAGACCAGTGATTCCATGCTGCCCCCCTGGGATGGGAGGACAGCGGCAGGCCGTGCTTGGCCCTGAGCTTGCTGGCTTGCTCATCCCAAGAGGAACCGGAGAGCCCAGAATCTTTATCCACTTGCCTTCAACATGTCTTTTCCCGGCTGTCTTTTTCTTTTAATCTCTGAATCTACATGTTGCACACTTGCTAATGAAAACTCAACTCATTTTGTTCCTGTAGACAGAACCAACCTGAATGAGTAAACTCATCCAGGATGACCCGTGTGAGTCATCAGTCACTGTCGGAGAGAAAGGGTGAGGACTGACGGGCCGTGGGTCACGGTCATGGTGGGAGCATAGTGGTCTGAAGAGCGCTGACGGAACTGAGCCCCTGGGTGTGTCAGTCCCCCTCTCTGAGCGGCGACTTGCTCAGCCATAAACTGAGGGGCCGGAAATCAACGTTTCTAAGTTCCCTTCAAGATCCACGATGGGCGGCTAAGGAACCACATCTTCAGATCAGAAAAGGCCTGGATTCTGATCGCTAATTCCACCACTAGCTGTGCGACTCAGACAAGTTACCCAGCCTCTCTGAGCCTCTGTTTGTTAATGTGTAAAACCACAGTAATAATCATCCCATACTAGCATTACAATGATCATAAAGAATGATGATATGGTATGCAATATACCAATACTACACTAATAATGATAATGATGATGATGATGTAAGCGAAGTAAATGGACGTGCAGCATTTGGTCGGGCGTCCCTTCCGGCGTAAATAACAAATAGCAAAAGGCAAAAAGAGCCGTGAGTCTGTGTTTCCGTCGACAGAAGCCCAGATGGGACATAGTCAGCAGTGAGGAACGGTAACGGCTTAGGTAAGGGTGTGAGATGTTCAGAAACGATTTAATTACCATCCGATCCGACCCCGACTCTGGAAACAACCTGTGCCGGCTTTAACTGGCAAGTTCGGGCAAGCTGCCCCCGCACTCACAGCTGTGAAACATCTCGTCTAGAGGCACATGGATGACAACTCCTGAGGTTTTAGTGCGCATTTATGGAAGCTAATGCCAGAAAGAGAGGAGAATGGTGCTGAATAGTCAATTTTGTTTACATCTTACAGAGAACACTGAGCCATTAAGAGCAATCTGTGCTTAAGAGCGCGTTGGAAGCAGCCAGCGGGGGCTGTCTCTCCTGGCGTCCTCAGCTGAAGGATGTCCTTAAGGGTAACAGCACCAGCTCCACTTGATGTAGAAGTGGGTGTTTTATTTAATGAAGTACTGCAGAAACAGTTTTCGGACACCGATCTGACAGGTACACACACGTCTTGTTTGATGTTCCCCGAAACTAGGATTTCATTTCTCTTCTGGGTACTTTTGAACTTTCTCTCACTGTTAACGACACACTAATTCATACAAGGGGCACCTGGGTGGCTCAGTCGGTGAAGCGTCTCTTAATGTCAGCTTAGGTCACGATCTCAGGGTTGTGAGATCAAGCCCCGTGTCAGGCTCCACACTTAGTGTGGAATCTGCCTGAGATTTTCTCTCTTCCCCCCTCGTGCTCTTGTGCACGTGAGCTCGTGCTCTCTCTCAAATAAATTAATTAAAATCTAAAAAAAAAAATACTAATTGCATACAAAGGCAAAAACCCAGGCTTTTCCTGAGGTGAGGAAAAATATTTAACTGGCATATGTAAAGTATTTCATTCTTCAATAAGGAGGAGAAGAATGTTTCAAGAATACTTAGAGTAGCCCAATCCTAAATTCTGATGAACTTAGAAATTAGAAAATAGGGTGCCTGGGTGGTTCAGTGGGTTAAAGCCTCTGCCTTTGGCTCAGGTCGTGATCTCAGGGTCCTGGGATCGAGCCCCGAGTCAGGCTCGCTGCTCAGCAGGGAGCCTGCTTCCTTCTCTCTCTCTGCCTGCCTCTCTGCCTACTTGTGATCTCTCTCTGTGTGTCAAATAAAGTCTTAAAAAAAAAAGAAATTAGAAAATACAAGTATTAAAAGACAACTATGTTTTCATCTGTTCCAAAAAGTTCACCCATTTCTAAATAAGCCATTTATTTATTATTGGTCTCGTTCCACAATGAAACCCATGGTGTATACATGCTTGGATGTGTTATGAACCACAGACCTTGTCCCACGTCCTGCAAGAACGTTGCACCATCTTTGAAAGATGGGTCACAGAGATCCTAAAGGAGGAAATGACCAGATCAAGAGCCGAGCTGCTGCCATTCCAGAGGGATGGAGAGCTGTGAGCGAAGGAGAGGGTTTTGGAGTGGGCAAGGTGGCCTGGCTGGGAAACCCCCCCCACCGACCCTCGAGACAGCTGGCGGTGGGGCACGGACCCTGCATCGGCATGCCTCCATTAACACCCTGCTCTGTGCTTACTTGCTCTGTGACACCTAATTCCTTAACTTCCCCCTGCTTGAGTTTCCTCTACTCTGAAATGAAGATAATAACAGCAGGAGGGAGCAGTATATTATTATCTGGGCACCATTTCACACGCATGGGGCACTTGGGATAGTGTTTGTCATTCTTTTATTCAAGGTAGATTATTATTTTTTTAAATTCTCATTATTTATTAATATATTACGATGTTGGGGTAGCCTGAGTAACAGAGTAAACTGTTTTTTTTTAATTTAATTTTATTTTTTCAGTGTTCCAAGACTCATTGGTTATGCACCACACTCAGGGCTCCGTGCAATAGGTAGATTATTATTACCTTTTGAAACACTCCAGTTTACTTCTCGATCTCGAGCTTGCTGTCTATGCATCTGTTTCTAGTAAATCAAGACGACTAAAAGGCAAAACTGACATCTTCCCTGCTAGCTCTCACGATCCAATCAACAGCACAAGCATTGTTAAATATCATTTGTTTATGCCACTGTGCCTGGTGCTAACCACACACACGAGTGCACACACACACACACACGGGTCCTCTAGAAATTCACAGTATGGGAAGAAAGGACAGTAACACTCAGAACTTGCGTTAAACCAACAGAGAAACGAAACCTGCTAAGCACTGACCATAGGAACAAGTGGACGTCATTTACATAAAAATCCTCTCCTCATGCACCCTGGCCCCCACCACTCCGCTCTACAGGTCGATCCGCTCTGCACAGCGGTTAGCTGTATTTCACAGAGAATGACAACAGGAAGCAAATATCCTGAGATAAGTATGGGGGAAGGGGCAATTCCTCTCCCTGTTTCACACATGAAAAATCCTTTCTGACTCCAGCAAAACCTGGAACCACCATCCAGGTGGAAGCATGAGGTAAGCAATCCAGGCCTTTTGCCCCCACGGTGTGGCTCTGGAACTCACACACAAAAAGAATCTGAACTTCAGAAGCAGACATAGACAACTTTGCATTAAAAGAGAGAGGCAAGCGGCCTTGGCACTGAGGGGAGATTGGGATCGGCCAGGGTGGAATTGGAGACAATGGCTGTCCATGCTTTTATTTTAAACCACAAAGGTCAATTTTGATGAAAAAAATTATATTATTTGTTTCATTCTTAAAAGATTTTATTTATTTGCCAGAGAGCGCGCGCTCAAGCAGGGGGAGCGGCAGGCAGAGGGAGAAGCAGTCTTGCTGCAGAGCAAGGAGCCCCATCTGGGATTCGCTCCCAGGACACTGGGATCATGACCTGAGCCACCCAGGTGTCCCCTTATTTGTAGCATTTAAAAAAAATACTTCAAGGAGAGAAAGTTTCAAGGAAATGGCAAAACAGCAACCAGCAGCCTAGGGGCGGAGACAAAGCCTCCAAAGTGCCTGCAATCTGGTGGCCCCACCCACAGAGGTGGATGAATAACAGCCCCCCCTCCCCGCCCCCCCAAGCCTGGCCCAGCATCCCTAGCAACCCTGAGCTGTGGCTCATCTGGGCTTCCTGCAAGGCCCTTCTGAACAGCTATATCTGCTTCTCTTGCAGACTGCAAAGAGGGCCAGTGGCAGAGAAATAGCAAACCCTGGAAGGCAGGTGGCCCCGGGGAAGATCAGAAGTGCCTATGGAAGAGGAGTCAGAAAGTCGGAAGAGAATCCAAGAGAGCAGAAAGCCAAGAGGAGAAAGTTCTGGAGCAGGGCAGGGTCCATATTTACTGCCAAGCGCTGAGGGGTTAAGTTACCCGTGGCCTAGCCGTATCCTGAGGGGAGACGAGGAGAGAAAACTGAATGAGCAGATAGTGCCTGTGTGTAGGTTCATGCCCAGACCTGCAGGACTTTGGACACGGAGGGATGGGGACCTCTGAAGCATAGGCTTCTCAGGGCAAACCAGACGTCAATGGCCTCACTCTCTCTGGGTCTAAGGATCCGGGTGTTTAGGAAGCTCGGGGAAAGCACAGTGGTATCCATCCCACAGTATCCAGAGAGGGGGCTCTCCCTTAGCTGTAGACAACAGCTCACACTAATATTTCCCTTAGACCCGTACAAAACGTATCTATTGATAAGTTTTGCATATGTGAGCTCACTAAAATTAATGGGCTTTTCCGTGCACCATCTAAGTACTATATTTAATATGTCCTGGACAGACTCTGGAAAGTTCTAGCTTGTCATTGCTAAATTTGCTCTCCTTTGCATGGTGCGGGGAGAGATACCTGGAACATAATACAACTGAGAAATAACATTGTAGGAAATCAGAGGTTTGCATTATAACTCACAGATTAGGGGTTCCCACCCAAATGAAGCACAGATAAAACAGTGTGAGTCAGAGGACTGGCCACGTTGGTCTCTGCTGACTCTAGGAGAGGTGGGAGCACGTGTGGTTCTTTACGAAGAGACGCCCAGAGTCACAGAACATGGGATCGGAAAGAGACATCAGAAATCATCACCTTTTCCTTTTACTAAAGGGGAAACTGAAAGAGGCTGACAAAATCGCAATTGTTCAATGTACTCACTGGTGGTTAGACACTGGGCTCCGTCTGTCTTTACATTCTGAGTGAGACCCAGCAAGTTTCTCGAGGGGTGTTAAAACACTGTGCTGAATCAAGCGAATGACCCAAGTCCTCCCTTTACCAGAAATGTAACCACAGGAGCCACCGAGCATCGATGCCCAGAGGGGAACTGAACCAGAAGTGGAAATCACCAAACAGCTGTGCTGGCCACACTAAAGCTCATTCGCTGTGTTTCTGAGTCACACGAGCCCTGACCTTGACCTTCAACCTCATGTGCTCAGCGTTTTACCACCTGGCCACACGTGGCCTTCCCTCTCACCAGGGGATTCTCTTGCTCATGCGTTCCTCTTCCAGATTACTCATTTAAAATATGCAATGAGGCAAATATTGACTGATCACTACAGAAACAAGCAGCTTACACCTCTACACACAGATGAAGGCTCAATGAATTCCTATTTATTTATTACTTCTGATGCCTGCCTCCCTATCCATGAGGAAATATTTCTCCAACCCATAATGACGTCAGGGTTTTAGTGACTTATGATAGAGTTGTTAATCAGAGACTTTTTCAAGGTCTAAATAGATTCCAACCACTGGTTCCCCCAACCATATGATGATTTGTTCCCTGATGGGATATTAATTGATCCATCAAACACGGCTTCCTCTTACAAGAATCCTATTACTTTGGCACCCAATGGCAATGAGTCACATTTACTTAAAAGCTCAGTGAGCCCCTACTTTAAAAATTATTATGTGATATGGGGGCGCCTGGGTGGCTCAGTTGGTTACACGACTGCCTTCGGCTCAGGTCATGATCCCAGTGTCCTGGGATCAAGCCCCGCATCCGGCTCTCTGCTCAGCAGGGAGCCTGCTCTCCCCTCTCTCTCTCTGCCTACTTGTGATCTCTCTCTGTCAAATAAATAAATAAAAATCTTTAAAATAAAAAAAAAAATTATGTGATATGGTTGATGGGTGGATAGAGAGGAGGTTATGAGGGTCCAAAGAAAACATCCCCCCATCCTACCATCCAACTAAACATCTGAACTCATTACCGATTATCATTGGAGTCAACTTGGTGCTTTTCCCATATCCCACCTTCCGGACTAACCCTCTCTTGATAACCACCCTTGCTTTTAAAGATTTTATTTCTTTATGTGAGGGGGGGAGGGCCTGAGGGAGAGGGAAAGAGAAAAACCTCAAGCAGACCCCCCCGCTGAGTGAGGAGCCTGACCCAAGGCTCGATCTCATGACCCCGAGATCATGACCTGAGCCAAAATCAAGAGTCAGACGCTTAACCAACTGCGCCACCCAGGCATTCCAACCACCCTTGCTTTTAAACAGTTTTACCACCTATGAGTGCATCCTAACAATATATTGCTTAAATCTACTTGCTTTTCAGTTTCATAAACATGGCATTGTATTGTATGTGGTCTTTGGGAACTTGCTTTTCTTTTTAATTGAATATTCAATTTTGGAGATCTATCCCCGTCACTGCATGTGGCTAGTTCCTTCATTTTCACTGCCACATGGCCGTCCATTGTGCAAACACACCACAGTGTATTTATTTGTTTTGTTCTAGGACATCGAGCTTGTCTCCGGTCTTTTGTTATGATGAACGTTATCGTCAAGAACATTCTCAAACATGTCTCTTAAAGAAATCATAAGATACATGTGTTTCTTGCGTCGAAGGGTGCAGGCACGTTCTGCTTTACAAGATAATACCAACTTTTTATCCAAAGTAGTGAGACCAAATGGCAACCCCCCCAAGCAGTACCTGAGAGGTCCTGTTTCCACACACCCATCACCGCTGACACTTGTGCTGTCAGATGTCTTAATCCTTTCCAGTTTACTGGGAACAGAATAGTATGTCATCGTGATCCTGATTTACATTTCCCTGATTACTAATGAGGCTGAGCATGTTTTCATGTTTTCAGATTGTCTACCACCTGGCTCCCGATAATTTTAGGCAATTCATTTTGTAGCATTGCGTGTCAAACTATTCACCAGCCCCAAATCCTACTTGGGAGGGGGATGGGGTTGGAAAACAAGACGCACAGTATCTCACAAAACACTGGGGGCTCTGAGGCGTAGGCAATGGATACAGCCTTTGGCTTTGTGAGTCATTAAACTCTGCCCACACTAATCAGCAGCCTGTGGCTTGGGGACTTGAGCTCAGCTTAAAAGGTAGGTACACTTGATTGAAGGGAATCCTCTCCTGCCGGTCAGGGTGCAGGAATGGCAGTGTGAAATCTGTCTAGAGAGAGGCAGAGAGAGGCCCACTGGAGGCCTCTGGGAAGATCCTTCCCTATTCTTACAGGCAGCAACAGCAAGCCAGGCTTTGTCTGACCCTAGAAGTGAGAGAGGCAGTGGGCAGGTCCACAAGCAGCAGCCGTCCTAAGTCTGCAAGGAGAGCCATAGTAGAACGACATTATGTTCTGGAAGGCAGAGCAGACCCTCGGAACAGCCCGGGCCTTTGATCACACTGCGGAGCTGCCAAGTGAACCAACACTGATCCACTCTGACCCAATGTGCCGACTTACGCAGACCGATAAATTTCCTTGTTGCTTAAACCAATTTGTGCCTGGCTTTCTGTGACTTCAACCAAAAGCATCCTGATAGAGGTTACGTGGTCAATTATGTGGTTTATAAACAAACGAACTAAAGCAACGAAAGACCATGAGCTGTGAAGAGCATCCCTGAGATGCTAGTGGGTGTTGTGCTTGGAGAGGGACCAGCCAGCAGCACGAAGAGGAAGCTTGTGGGTGAACCCAAGCGGCCCTTAGCGCATGGTGCTGGAGGACAGGTGAGCGGCGAGGGGGGACTCAGGCAGCAGGGACAGCTTTCAGAAACCTGGGACTATGGGCACAAGCTTTATTGCCAAGACAGGTTTCGGAAGCCCAGAGTAGGATCATTCAGCATAGTTGCTGTTAATCAAATTCCCCTCAAGGTATCTATCTCCTCAAAGAGCTGACTCACGCCACCCAAGGCTGATGGTTCTCTCGCTTCTATCGAGTTGTCCTCTCACCGTTTCATGTAATTATCTCCTTGGTCTTCCTTTCTATCACATATGGACCCTAAAGGAAAGCATTACACGGTCTTCTACTTTGTAGCCTCCCTGCCACCTGTGTGAAAATTGGTCCTGCTGGCAGCTCCGGTGGGCCCTGAGACAGCCATCTCTGATCTCAGTTTCTTTCTTTGTAATAAGAGCAACATTGCAAGACCATTGATCAGATGACAACAGTGCATATCACGTGATTGATAACTGGCAGCCATTACTGTTAATGACGCTGGGTTAAGTGCGTGAATGCCCGACATTCAGGGTGGCCCCGTGCGGTCAAAAGGTGAATTTTAGCCACAGGAGCTCTTCCAGCCTGGAACAGAAGAGTCCTATATCCTTTTCTTTTTTTTTTTTTTAAGATATTTATTTATTTATTTATTTATTTATTTATTTGACAGTGAGAGAGAGAGATCACAAGTAGGCAGAGCAGCAGACAGAGAGAGAGAGGGAAGCAGGCTCCCCACTGAGCAGAGAGCCCAATGCGGGGTTTTAATCCCAGGACCCTGAGATCATGACTTGAGCCAAAGGCAGAGGCTTTAACCCACTGAGCCACCCAGGTGCCCTGAAGAGTCCTATATCCTAAAGAGTCTAGAAAACTTCTCCCTCTTGGGAGAAGTAAAGCATTATCGTGTCCTTACTAATAAGGGAGACTCAGGGCCACTTGTGTCAGCTGAAGAGTAAGGATCTTTTTTTTTTTTTTAAAGATTTTATTTATTTGACAGAGAGAAACACAGCGAGAGAGGGAACACAAGCAGAGGGAATGGTGAGGGAGAGGGAGAAGCAGGCTTCCCGCTGAGCAAGGAGCCCAATGCGGGGCTCGATCCCAGTACCCTGGGATCATGACCTGAGCCGAAGGCAGATGCTTAACTGAGCCACCGAGGCGCCCCAAGAGTAAGGATCTTATTATTAAATCGTAGAACCAACCACTGACATTTCGCTACCTGCAAAGCTACCGGCTCCGTGAACCAGCAAAATGTTATATCTTCATAGGAGGAAATCAGTCCCCGGGTGCTAGTCTTGTCTTTGTATTCCAAAATAAAACCAATATTGGCTTTAGAAATGTAGAAACACTCTGAACATGAATACGCTTTTTAATAACTTCATGTGTTCATAGATACAAAACAAGAGCTGACACAGTTTTAATATCAAAGTTTAAATTTCAGTGCAATGAAATACATCTAATCATAGGCTCTAAGTGTAACCTTAAAGAACAAGAAAATATCCAGTAATACAGCTAATTTAGAGTAGAATAGATTCCTGGAATAATTATTCAATTTCAGGAAAAGATCAAGAAATGGTTGGCACCCCAAAAAATCACATTATTCCAATTTTGCAGAGTTTTTTACAGCAATATCCTAGTTGCAATAACATAATTGCCTTAGAAAAAATTAGAAGCTGTATAAAGTATGACTATTTTTTTGCCGGGGAAAAATCTGATAAACAGCCTTAAAGGAAGGAAGAAATGATAACAAAACAAAAGGAAAGAAAAACAGAAAATCCAAAATAAGTCCACCCAACACTGAGTATTATTTCTACAAAAAAATTACTTAAAATTTCAAATACCAGCACGGAGGAGAGGAAACCCTGAATTTTTATTGTTTGCCTCCTTTACACCATTAACCGTACTGATTTTGTCTAGGATTCCTCTCTTGCAGAAGAAACTGTAAATTAAGCCCCATCTTTCCAATACACTAAATAATGAAGTTCATAATGAGCCCATGATAATGGGTCTTATTTTGCTGGAAGTTGCAATTTAGTTTATTTTTCTAAGGAACATCTGCTATGGTTTTGAAAGGTTGCTAAGGAAAGGTTTAAGAAAAGGTGATACAAAGCAAGCGACTTCTTTATTCTATTCCTCACCAAAAATGCAGCACATTTAAAATTTAAACTTGTATTTTAAATTATGAAAGCCATTTAAGCTTTTGATGATTCTTCACCTTCATGACGGGTCACATTCATTCTGGGGTGATGGGGTCAGGCTTGGGGTTGGTGACTGTGGCCCATGGGCATCTCTAGCTGGAAAATTAGAAGAGAGCTGTTCTCCTGATAACCACATCCCAAATTCACCCATTAGCAAATCACACCAACTGTCAAAACATTGTTCATCACAGTTGCTTCCCATGAGTCCATTAAGGACCTCAATCAGATCCACACTAGTCCGTATCTTGAAATGACTTCTGCATTTCTCTATTTGTTCCCATGCTCTTACATTCCATTCTGCCTACTGCTGCTAATGTGATTATGTAAAAGCGACTTCCTGTTGTACTTAGAACATAATCTAATATCCTCAATATAGTCTAGGAGGCCCTGCCTGATCTGCCTGGCTATCTCGCTGGCCTCATCTGCTACCATTTTTCCTCTTGTTCAGTGCCCTCCAGTCACACCTAACTTCCTACCATTCCTCAAATATGCCAATATCATCCTACCACAGGGCCTTTGCACTAGCTATTTCCTCTCCCCCAAATGCCTTTTACCAGATATCTGGAAGCCTCTATTCCTCACTTCTTTCATATTTCAACTCTTCAAAGCAGAAAGAGGCATCATCTCTTCAAAGATGCCTTTCCTGAATATTCTGTCTAAAACAGCCTAATCTCAATACCTAGGACTAAACAACCAAAGTAAATAACCTGTACTCTGAAAACTATAAAACAGTGATAAAAGCAACTGAAAATGACACAGACAAATGGAAAGAAATTCAATGAACATGGACTGGAAGAATTAACATTGCCAAATGTCCATACTACACAAAGCAATCTGCAGATTCAGTGAAATCCCTGTCAAAATATCAATAGCATTTTTCACAAAACTAGAAAAAATAATACTAAAATTTGTAGGGAAACACAGAAGACCCCAAATGGCCAAAGCAATCCTGAGGAAAAACAAAACTAGAGGTACCACAATTCCAGATTTCAAGATCTATTGTAAAGCTCCAGTAATGAAAACAGTATGGTACCAGCACAAAAACGGACTCATAGATCAATAGAACACAACAGAGGGCGCAGAAATAAATCCACATTTATATGGTTAATTAATCTATGACAAAGGAGGCAAGAATGTAAAATGGGAAAAAGACAATCTTGTCAACAAATGTTGCTGGGAAAACTGGACAGCAATATGCAGAAGAATGAAACTGGGCCACTTTCTAACACCATGCACAAAAATAAACTCAAAATGTATTAACAATCTAACCAGAGACCTGAAGCCATAAAAATCCTAGAAAAGAGCAGATGCAGTAATTTCTCTAACATCAGTCATAGCAACATTTCTCTAGATATGTCTCCTGAGGCAAAGAAAACAAAAGCAAAAATAAACTAATGGGACTAGACCAAAAATAAAAGGCTTTTTTTGCACAGCAAAGGAAACCATCAAGAAAATAAAAAGGCAACCTACTGAATGGGAGAAGATATCTGCAAATGCCATATCCAATAAGGGGTTAATATCCAAAATATATAAAGAACTTACACAACTCAATACCACCAAGACAGACAATCTGAATGAGGGAACAAAAAAAAGCAGGGTCAGAACTATAATTCCAGAGAACAAACTTGAGGGTTGCCAGGAGGGAGGGGGGAAGGGGGTTGGGCCTAACAGACAAAGGGGAGTGGGAGATACCAGCCTCCCATTCGGAATGAGTGAGTCACAGGAATGAAAGCAGAGTCTAAGGAGGGATATTCTGATATTATAACACCGATGCAATAGGGCAGATGGAAGCTATGCTTATGGTGAACACAGCAAAGTGCATAAATGTGTCAAATCATTAAGTTGTACACCGGAAGCTAATGTCACATTGTGTGTCAACCATACTCAAAGGTAAAAAAACCAAAGAAACACATGAAACAGCATAATCTCCCCAGATCTACCGCCTTACCCTTCTCAACTTCCTCCCAACAGTCAGAATTATCACGTGGTACTACATTACACACGTATTTGTGGATTTGTTTCTGGTCTGATTGCCCTATTAGGATGTAGGTTCATTGAAGGCAGGGACCTTCCATTATTCATTGCTAGAACAATCCCAGTCCCCACTAAATATTTGTTGAATGAATCCATGAACGGATTTATTGGTTTTCTAAAAAATGCAGACCTAACAAATCCCTACTTCTTAAATATTATATTAAACCATAATTACAATTAAAATTGTACACTTGGGATAATCCAAGAAGCAAAACCAGCACCTAGTATGACACGCCCACAACCTTCCTGTCGCTCTCATCCCAGGAGCCTGCCTCAGTGACGTCCCCGGGGAAATGTCAGGAACTTCCTCCTCCTAGTGAGCTAAGTCTGGCCGGACGGACGAAGACCAAATGCTGCTCTATGACAAAGGACCTCACAGCAGTGGCCACACACCACAAATATCCTCTGATCCCCTGTGGAAGGTTAACTATAAGAGTTTTATGAGCTGCAGAAGGCCAATGGGATGAAAAGCAGGCATATTGTCAGCATTTTCTGGGAGTTTTTTTCCTTCCAGTTTTCAGAACGGAATATATTGTCTAACCCCAAATAAAAACTGTGTTAAACACAATTCTACTTTACCAAAGCCATCGGGAATCCATAGGAATGGAATTGATATTACGCAGAGGGAGTCAAAAGTCTGCTTGGTTCTCCCTGCATAAGAGCCATGGAAGTCAACGTAAAGTAGACACGGACAGAAGCGATGGGTGGCTTTCATCTATTAATAAAGTCCTAAGTGTAAATTAACAGATTTTTGGGCATCACTTCTTGGACACACTACCACCTTTATCTGAATCTGCTATTTTTTATTTTAACCTTTATACAGGCAAAAGAAATAAACCAAATAGGACAAGAGGGAGAATGAATACAGTGCTAACATCTGTTCCGATAAGCTGCATTTCCTCCCTGCTCGATGGGATAGATATTCGCTAGAAGATTCCAGACATAATGGGCCTTAAAGGCCTCCCCAAAATAAAAATAATAATATCTGCACAATGATCATATCTACATTGATACTTGCCTGCACCAAATCCCTCGAGCCACTCTGGTTCGGACTTGACCCCAAATACGGGCTGGAGGAGACACATTAAGTCCCCATCCCAGCCACTGGGATCAGTCTGCTCCCTGAGTGACACTTTCCCATCTCTGCTCATGTTCCTTCTTCCTGGACATGCACCTCGGCCACCAGTGTCTTCGGTCAACATTCTATCTCTCAGCTCCTCATGACTGAACTCCTCATTACTCCTACTGCATCGGACGGTCTTCAAAATATTTTCACATAACTCGTTCAGAAGACCAATATTCTTCATATTATTATTCCAGGACACGGGTGAAGAAGAGGGGAGTATTCCGAGGTCGAGGACCCACAGGAGGCTCTGCTGCCTTCCACTGCCCCGCTTCCTCAAACGATGCGGGGATATTGGCCTCGTCTCTCCGATTATAGACTATGAGCAGAGGAAGGTGTGGATGCCTCACTGGCCATATGGTAATGACCTTAAGATGCTGGAGAGAAACATGGAAAACAGGATTCTAGTGCTGATTCACCATCTACAGTTGTCTGACTGGCAGCAAGTCTCCGAGATTCAGATCCCCCAGCTGCTGAACTGAGGGGTTTGGGCTGAAAGCTGGTGCTAACTCTCGGCTCCTAGAATTCGTGAGACATACGCTCGCAGACACAGCTTCCCCTTGGCTGACTCCTTCTGGCAGTACTGCCATGTATCCCCACAAATCCCAAATTGTCAAGTCCCCAAACTCAAGTACCCTTTTAAATGTGCTCATGGTTCGGGGCGGCCATGTGTCCACTGGAACCAAGTCCTCATAGGATTCACATTGTGGGACACGCATTACACGTGGGACCCTGACCGTGCTCCACGTGAGGTGGTGTCATGAGACCCACCGTCCTCTTGTGTAGACCACAGTCCTTGGGGAACACTCACAGAACAGTAAAAACGCTTAGTCCGAATCCATGAACGCCAACATGCCACCATCTCTTCAAGCCCATACTTTTCAAGCTCTCTAGAACTATTGAACTGCCAGACATCCCCCAAACTCCACCAATCCCAACTGCTGAAGTTAATCGCGTTGGCGGTGGGACCTATAAGTGTTCCTAAAATGGAAATTCCTTCCTACTCGTCTCATTATAGCCACCACACTCACTCTCCCAAGCAAGGAATAATTCTCAAAATCAGAGAGGCTTGAAGCTCAAAATCTTGTCATTCTGTATTTTGCGCTCAGTCTCCTTCTTTGTCCTATTTCAGGCAGGCTCTGGGCTTCCTCCCATCTTCCCTCCACCTGTCCACCAAGGCCCCTGGGGCCGGGTCTCCCTGAGCCACAGGCTTCCAGCAACCTGCCCCCCTTTCCCTAATCCGTCCCACCCGGAGCAGACAGAACAGCCTCAGGATCTCTGTTTTGCTACACTGCCTTCCCTTGACATCCACAAAACGTTTGGTCACTGCGTTCACAAGAAGGGCAGATAAGAAGAAGAGATAAAGAGGAAGTGATGAAGGAGGGAAATAATGAGTCTGGTTTCTGTGACCTGTGTGAAAGGAACTCCTCTGAGGCCTTATTATGCAAGTTGGCGTGTGTAGTCGTTTCCTGAGCCGACACAACAAAGTAGCATAAGCCGGGTGACAGAAAAAAAACAGAAATGTTCTGTCTGCTGGTTCTGGAAGCTAGAAGTCTGAGATTCAGGAGCCAGCAGGGCTATATTCTCTCCGAATGTTCTAGGAGGGAATCCTTTAGCTTCTGGTGTCTCCTAGCTTATCCTTGGGTCTGCTTGGCTTAGAGATGCATCATTACCATCCGAGGGTACCTTCTCCCCGTGTCTCAGTCCCTTTCAGCTGCTAGAACAAAAAGGACCTTATCATCCACAGGAATTTACTTCTCACAGCTCTGGAGGCTGGGAAATCCAAGATCAAGGTGCCAGTGCGGGCACATTCTAGCAAGGACCTGTTTCCTGGCTCATAGCTCACACCTTCTTGCTGTGTCTTCACATGGTGGAAGGGACTTGGGAGCTCCCTGGAGCCTTTTATAAGGGCACGAGTCCCATTTGTCAAGGTTCTACCTTCAAGTCATACATACCTCCCCAAAGACCTACCTTCTAATGCCATTACATTAGACGTTCGGATTTCAACATGGGAATTTGGGTGGAGTCGGGTGACAAACAGGCCATAGAACCTTGTATGCCTTCACACAGTCTACCCTCTATGTGTGTTGGTGTCTGTGTCCCAATGTCCCCTTTTTATGATACCAATAACACTGGATTAGGGCCCATGCTAATGTCCCCATTCTCACTTGACTATCTTTGTGAAAACCCTGTTGCCAAATAAGATCATGTTCTGAGAGTTAGGACTTCAATATATCTTTTGGGGGGGGCACAATTCAACCCTAAGAGCATGGGAAGGGGTGACTTACTTTCCAGCGGGGGAGTGGACCAGCCCTTGATAGAACTCTTGTACCCACATACCATATGAACCACACAAGGCCTACCTATGTGGGCCCTAGACATTGTCTTAGGTGGGCCCATGTGGCCACCGTGCTTGACTCGACCTTTCATCCCTCCGAACTATACTGGGGAGATAGAGCTGGAGTCCCAGGAGTCCTAGGAGCTCTGTGATTCTTGTCACTAAGAAAGAATATGGCAGGAGGAGGAGTCGCCTTTATCAGGACAACATAAAAGGTGTAGCCATGAAAAGTAAGAGGACCACAAATGCTTTTTCAGGTGTCCTTATCTTTGGCCTGGTCCAGCTGTTTGCTCCTGCCTTCGTACCGAAGCCATCTCATACTGTCCCTTACTACACCGTTCCAATTCAGCGGGCAGCATGGTGATCTGTGTGGCTTCTTCCCTTTCATCAACATTCCCCACTGTGAGTAGAAATATCTAAACTTCCTCCACCTACACACTGCCTGGTGGGTGGGGAACCATCCAAATGGCAAGAAGAGAGCCCCAAGATTGTTTTGTCTTCTCAAGGTGCAGCCTTTGTGAACATAAGAATATTATAGATGTTAATAATAAGAATGTTTGGTATTTTATTTGCTGAGACGTGCAAACTAGCCAAAAAATGCTGATAAATGTAATTTGTTCTTAAAATACCTCATATTAAAAAACTCAATAGATATGTATTACATATCTACCTACCATACACAAATTAAGATGAAGCCATTTAAACATTGCTTTGTGGATTCACTATAAAAAGTTTGTAACAATAATGCAAACTTAGAACTCACCCTAAGCAAAATATTTTTTTAAAGATTTTATTTACTTATTTGTCAGAGAGAGAGAGCACAAGCAGGGGGAGCAGCAGGCAGAGGGAGAAGCAGAGTCCCCACTGAGCAGGGAGACTGATGCGGGACTCAATCCCAGGACCCTGGGATCATGACCTGAGCCAAAGGCAGACGCTTAACCAACTGAGCCACCCAGGCGTCCCCTAAGCAAAAAATTTTAAAGGTTCTCTGATCCTTCCTTTAAAACAAAGACTGAAAAGATACATTAGCTCACCCTTGTCTATGGCCATTCCAGAATACTATACCCAGCAGTCATGCAGAGTTTAAGACTCCTACAAAACATCTACAAAAATGATTGTTGGGAATCTGAGCATTTCAACTTTAATTCAAGATATGTTTTAGTATCTGGAATAAAAATATACAATTTTAGCTTGTAATTAATAGATTTATTTTTGAATACCTGGGTCATCATGAATCCCAAGAATCCAGGCTTCTCTTCTGTCAACGTTTTATGTTGAGAGCTCCTTTGGTTTTTTCCCTAATGAAAACACTACTTTAAAATTATGAATGCTATTTTTCAGAAAAAGCTTACCTAGCCTAAGAATCCAGAGGCCCATCCACCACCCAGCATGCTACAGAACGCTTGTCTCTCTACCCTCCAAGTTCAGGTGCTGAAATCTAACCTTGAGTGTGCTGATGTCTGGAGGTGGTGAGGACACAGCCTCTGGAATGAAATCACGGCCCCTGTACAAGGGACCCCAGGGTTGTTCCCACTTCTGCCATGTGAGGACACAGTGGGCAGAGGCTGTCTATGAACCAGGAGGTGGGCACTGGCCAGACACTGACCTCTGGCCTTGAACTTGCACTTCCTGCCTCCAAACCGTGAGAAATAAATTTCTGTTTTTGTAAGCCCCCCAGGCTATGGTAATTTTGTTCCAGCGGCTCTCATGGACTAAGACACAACATTAGTGAGGACTCTACTGAAGGACAGCACCCAGAGAGGCACTCCCTGTCCAGCCCACGTGCTGCCTGCGCCCCCACGGACCCACCGGGCATGGAAACAGGGGAGAGCGCCACCTAACCCCAAATGCTGAGCACTCACTCAGGCAGGCAGCAAGGTGAGGACCAGCCGGTCAGAGGCCATGTAGATGCGACCATGTAGATGTGATCCCTGTCCTAGGAGGCTCAGCATTTAGGGAACACGCCGCTGGTGTCTGCAGCCTCATATTCGTACCTTGACCTGACCTGCTCCTGCTGTGCCTTCGACCTCCCCCCTTACCTCCTCAGCCCCGCCCTGCTGCTCACGGTCCCAATCCATCCTCGCTTTGTCCTTTGGATCCAACATTTGTCAATGTTTTCCCGCCCTTATCTTGTCTCTTCGCCACCACATTCCTGTTTCTTAGGCCTTAGCAACCCCTTATGCTGGTTCAGCTGGGTCCTGCACACTGGTGTTACCACAGACTCGCTCCCTCTCCCTCAGGCCTGGTCCTGGCTGCAGAGAACTCACAGCCTGGGCAAAGCTCAGGCTTTGAACCATATTTCTCTCACTACCGCCCATGTTAGTTGTTATTCCCCTGCTCAAAAGCTCCGACTACTCCCACCTGCAGATAAGGCACAGACTCCGTGGCTTTTCTATTTCTTTTTAAGATTTTATCTATTTATTTATCAGGGAGAGAGAGAAAAAGCACAAACAGGCAAAGTGGTAGGCAGATGCGGGACTCGATCCCAGGACCCTGAGATCATGACCTGAGCCAAAGGCGGATGCTTAAAAGCCACCCAGGCGTCCCTCCTCGGTTTTTCTTACGCCCCATTTACTTTCCAGTACTGTGCACATAATTAAGGTATAATCCTTACCACGGACCGCTCAACATTTCCCCCAAGTGCTTTGCATAGTTCTCCTTCTATGCTTTATTACTGCCATCCTTTCCTGCTTCCTCCCCCAATTAAATCCTGAGTCCCCTGGGAGCTCATGGCCACTGTCTCCCTCCCCAAACACCTCAGTTCCGGTACATCATAAACGCTGGTTAGGTGAATGAAACAGGAAATGCAGAAGGCTTGTATTCCATTACAATTTTGGACTGCTTTTCAAAAAAAATCTCATAGTTACACAGGACAACAAAATTAGAGCTTATTTAAATGCTCCAAAATATGGAAGCTTGCATGCCTTTGGTGCTTGGCAAGGAATCTACAAGTGGAGGCTTTGAGGGGAGGGCTTTGTAAAAACTCTCAGTCTCCGTGGGGTACGCTTTTCTCGATCTATGTTAAAAGGAATGAAAAACAAACCCAAAGAGGCGCCCTAGGAGGCCCTAGTCTCATTTCATAGCCTAATGCTGCTGTAACAAAAAGATCCCCCTTCCAAGTCCTGTCATTTCTAGAGAAACACAAGGAGGGAAAACGCAGCCTAAGAAGACAAGAAGAAACTTTGAGGTTGTCAATGAGCATTTTATCACTTGCCTATCGGTTTGGCTGTCTCTGGTATTGTTTAAATGTAGAATGTGTATTCAGGATATGAAACGGATTTGAGATTATGCATTCAGGAAATGAAATGGATTTGGGACTTTAGAGCCTACAGAACGCAATTTAACATTTTTCTCTCTTTGAATTTATTAGATTTTTAAAGCGTTATTTCCTTTTAAACTGCCTTAATGAAACAAAGTGAACTGCCCTGGAATGAAAGATTTTATGAGAATGAGTGTCCTCAGAAGGGCCACAATCTACAAGAAAAGCCAGTTATGTTCCTCTGTAAAAAAAAAAAAAAAAAAATCCGCCCACAGTCTCCCGTCTCTTGCGTGGACGCAGAAGGCGCTCCGGGAGCCCGGGAGTCCAGTCCACATGTTGCCTGGCTGTTCCCTCAGGTTCAGGTCACCGTCTTTCCAATGCAAATAATCTCTCCCTCTAGACTGAGAGATCCAGATGACAGAGGACATGCCGGTCATTGCTGTCACTGCCATCGGGATATCTAGCCCTGCGGAGTCCCCATGGATGGAGCAGGAGAGGCCAAGGGTGGGGTCAACATCCAAAGACCTTGCATCACACGGCTCACAGGCAGGGCTCGGCACTCCACGGCCAAATGGCCTGAGAGTGACCTTCCTCTGGCCCCAACCTTTCAAAAATTTAGGGACTTTACGGTACCTTAGTGGTAAAGCTGAAGCAAGCAAGGAAATCAATGCCCAAGGCCAACCCAGAGTCAGTGACTAAGCCGGGACCCCGCGGGGCCCCTCCGGGAGACCGCGCTTCTTTTTTTTTTTTATTAAAGATTTTATTTATTTGACAGAGAGAAACACAGCGAGAGAGGGAACACAAGCAGAGGGAATGGTAGTGGGAGAAGCAGGCTTCCTGCCGAGCACAGAGCCCGATGCGGAGGTCGATCCCAGGACCCTGGCATCATGACCTGAGCCGAAGGCAGACACTTAACGACTGAGCCACCCAGGCGCCCCAGGACCGTGCAACAAGGGCAAGCAAAGCCACATGCAGCACTCCGCAAAGCCATGCTTCTTTGGGCCCGAAAGCTTTGCTATCAAAGCGAGTTGGCACAGCTGGCTGACTAAGGGGAGCCGCTGATGTCAGAGAGAGGTGCAGGGACAAGGACAGCTTGCAGAAGCCACCAGCTGGAGGACAGGGGCATATCATGCACGTGTGCTGGTCTACTGCACAGCTGGGACGGCGAGACCACGAGGCCGCCTCCAGGAGAGGTTTCTCCACCCTCAGTGCCCAAGACCCACAGGACAATGTCACTAGGCTGCAGGCGAGCTCCT
>CM053608.1:6905439-6923821 GCA_028646535.1 Procyon lotor
GTGCCTGAAACCCAGACACAGCTGGAAGGTCTAATTTAGGCTCCAACCCTGACAGGCACACGACACACACGCAGATTTCCTGAAAGCAGATAGCAATGCACGTCACAAGGTGACACATGAATACAAACACTGCCATCATTCAGAGTTGCAGAAAATAACGGGGAGGGGGGAGCAGACAGGGAGGGAGGGAAGGAAGGAAGGGGGAGGGGAGGTTGAGAGAGTGTGTGTGGAAAGTGGAGGTCCCACAGCTCCCTCAGCCCCTGAAGCATGAGGGGGAGGGGACGAGAGCTCCCTGCTGAAGCCTGGTGTCAAAAGGCACTGACCAGCTATGTGACTTGGGTGACATCCTTAACCTCTGTTGGCTTCGTTCACTCATTCATTCATTCAGGCATATGCTGCATTCCTACTATGTGTCTAACACTGCGTCGGGTACTAGAGATAAAGCCAGGCCATGAAGGAAGAGGGGGAGCGGGAGGAGAAAGGAGGTGAGGTAGAGTAAGAGGAAGAACAGGAAGAAGAGGAACAGGAAAGGAGAAGGGAGGGAGAGGAGGAGGGAAGGGAAGGAAGAGGAGAGATGAAGACCTTGGAGGAGGAGTGAAGAAGAGGGGAGAAGAGGAAGAGGGGAGGGGAGGAGGGGAGGAGGAAGAGAGGGGAGGGGAGGAGGGGAGGCTGTAGCAGTGGCGGAGGAGGCCTGGCTCTGATGAGCTTGGTTGTGAGAGTGACTTTAATCAAGCAGTCACACTAATTAACAGAGGCGCAAACCCTGCAATAAGCACCCAAAGGAAAGGAATGTTTCCTTCAGAGGGTGAAACCAAGGAAGCCACCCAGACCAGGGGGGCTCAGGGCACGGGGGGGCTGAGCACCTTCTCTACGAAGGCTTGTTTCCAGATGAAAGACTGCAATAATTAAACAGTCAATGATCTAGATTCCGGTCCTCCGGGACCCCTCTCCTCCACATCCAGAGCCACATCTCATGTCTGAGCCCCTCTGCACCTCCCCCAACAGGGCCCGGTCCAAGTACTGCCATCTTTGCCTGGACTGGTGCAGTAGTACCTCAGTCAGTCTCCTGCTTCTACCCTGTACAAGTATGGGGGTGGGGGAGAGGACCTTTAAAGCCTGCAATGTAACTCCTCTGCTTAAAATCCTCTGACAGCTTCCCTTCCCACTCAGAATAAAATCCCAAACTACACCTCTGACCCACAGGATCCTCTTCTGCCATAATGTCCTTATGTCCTTTCACCACCACCCCCATCACCCCCACTGCTGCCCTTCCCACTGCCTTCCTTGCTAGGCCTTTGTTCTTACAAAGCACTGTGCCTGGAATGTCTTACCCAGAGCATTCCCCCATTCCATGAGGTCCATACTCAACAGCCTCCCACACACCTTTTCATGCCCATTTGAGCTAAAACACATCTCTCCTGACCCCCGACTCCTAAGCTTCTCACTTGCTTTACCCATTGTTCATCCATTTAATTTACGTGCTGAGTCTGTAACGTCTGGGCTGCTCCAGCTACTGGGAAGGCTGCAATGAACCAAGCAGAGCCCCGTTCTCCTACAGCGGATGCCCTAGGACCAGGGCGAAATGATAGCACTTCTATATGTCAGCAGTCCCCCCCCCCCAAAGAGCAGAATCTGCTCACAGGGCCCACTTCCCCAATTCCAGAACTGGCTGTGCCTCCCAGGGAAGGGACAGCCAAAGGGGAGGAGACAGACAGGGTGGGCAGTCAAGCAGCAAGGTTTGTGAAACACAACATGGGGGGGTTGCTGGAGCTCAGAGTGAGGGCAGGGGGCAGGAGGAGGCTGCAGAGGGGTCCATTGCGAGTTCTGAGCTGGGCAGTGACAGGTGGGGCTTGATGTGGAAAGAACCTGTTTGGCCCCAGGGTGAGTGGGGGGGGGCACCTGTGCTTGGGAAGGAGGTGCGGGTGGTTTAGAGGAAGGCGAAGGTGGTGGGCGAGGAGGGAAGCCAGGGCGGGGTTTTTGCTTCTGTGAAGCCCTATAATATAAAGCCCTACTCGCTTGGAGGGCGTGGAATGGGGGAAGGCGGCCCCCAGCCAACAAAGGGGAGGGTGGCCCCCGCGGGGAGGAGCACCCGACTTCTCTGACCCAGTCCCTGTGCTCACACCAGGGAGCCTCTGCGCCTGCGCGAGCGGGTGAGCTCTGGGCGCTTCTGAAAACGGCAAATCAGCACGAGAGATAATTCGATAATCAAAATAATTAATCTTCAGGATTACAATTGAAATGCTTGCCACTTAGCGACCCTATCATTACAATCCCTCGCAGCCTCTCCCTCGTCCATCCAGCTCCGTTCTAGCTGCCAGTTTATGGAGCCAGAGCTGTTAATGGGGTGACGGCCAAGGCCACGTGTCCGAAGGCGCCTCGTTACCGGGCTGGGGCCAGATGCCCGGCCTGAGGCCTGGGGACTCCCCGCGAATACAGCGGCCTCGAGCCTTTGAACTGAGAACAGTTCAACCACTTAAATTTGAATGCAGAAATTCACATTCGGCTCATTCGTAGAAGTTGATTTTAAAAAGTAAAAGAGGAAACCTGTATGATCTCATTAGAAATGTATTCATCACGTCCTAGTCTTTTCCATTTACAAAGCCTCTCAATTCATCTTCTTTCTTTCCATTTCCAGGGACACTAACCTCGTCCAATCCACCACTCCATAAATTTGTAGTGAATCCCCATTAGACGCAGTGGGCCAGGTGCTGACAGGGGTTGACAGAATGACTGTGCTTCCTGCCCTTGACGGGAAGAACATAGAAAACGCTGCACATGTGGGCTCTACACTCACAAGATAAAACCTCACTGAGAAGAGGTGACGGCACCCTCTGTGTACCTGTCCTCCTTCCATTCCCACATCCCCCTGAGGGGTGGGCCCGCAGCCCTGAAGGCCTCAGTGAGGATGGGGCGTGGGCGGGGCACGCCCCATATGGGGCCCCATACCATCTGATGGGGCAATGGTGACCTAGCACCCTCAGGGTGAATGACCGTGACCATGGTCATGGCCAGCAGTGGCTCTGACCCTCAGACACACCCTCAGGGGATGCCCTGGCCCTCCCCCATCCCCCACCTCTCCCATCACAAACCCCTGATTTCTACAGTAAGGCAGGTTCAGACAAAGTGCTAAAAGACTTCGGGGGAGCCGGCCACTATTGCGATAAACAGGGAGGGGTTCGGGGGGAGGAGAGGCAGGGAGCTGTAGGCCTGCCAACAGCATAAACATGATCTCAAGGAGCGGGCCACACTCAGTGCCTGGCACCGAAGGGCCTCGCTGGTCCAAGCGGGGTTTGCTCTGATGCCGTTTACAGAGAACTGCCGGGGGCAGGTACCCACTGGGGGCTGCAGGATAGAGAGAGGTTTGGAAAGGCGGAGGAAGCCCAGAAGGGGGTCATACTGTGTATATTGCTCTGGAACTTGCCATCTAAATACCGAACTGGCATTTGGACTGTTGGGGCATTTTTACTGCTACAAACAGTAATACTTCAGTGAAAGCCTTGCCGGTATCTCTTTGCTCACTTGTCAAATTATAGTATTTTTCTAAGAGTAAACTCCCGGAATCGGACATTAGGGTCAAGGAGGTGCTTTTTCTTGGGGTGCCTGGGTGGCTCAGTGGGTTAAAGCCTCTGCCTTCAGCTCAGGTCATGATCTCAGGGTCCTGGGATCAAGCCCCGCATCGGGCTCTCTGCTCAGCATCAGGCTCTCTGCTCATCAGGGAGCCTGCTTCCCCCTCTTTCTCTGCCTGCCTCTCTGCCTACTTGTGATTGCTCCCTGTTAAATAAATAAATAAAATCTTAAAAAAAAAAAGGAGATGCTTTTTTTCTTTCTTTTTTTTCCAGAACCTTTTTTCCAGAACCTTACATTGCCAAACTGCTCACCAAAAAACCTGCACCAATTTATGTGCAGAAAAGGAAGTGAATGAGGTTAAGCACTTTCCGATGTTTATCATTTCTATTTCTTCTTTTGTGAATTACTCATACATATTCTTAAACTTGTCTTTCCATTGAGTCAATATTTTTGTCCTTCATTCTGTATTAATCTTTTGTCTAACAAGTACCTTGCAAATACTTTTCCATCTTGGTGGTCTTTAAATTTAAGCTGCTTTGTTTTGACCCAAATTTCAAATTTCTGTAGTGGAATCTACTAAACTTTCCTGGCTTTTGTGTGATGCTTGCAAGTGCCTTCTTCACCCAATTTTATACAGTCACTGACATTTGTCTACTGCTTTTACATGTCCACTTATTTAAATTAAAGTATCAATCTATCTAGATTTGATGTAAAGTTTCTCATAGATCCCTATGTTTATAGTACATTGAATTCTTATATATTCTTAGGTCTTATTCTGTATAATTAACCTCTCTAGCTGTCCTGGGATTAGGACCACACATGGCTTTATTATTAAATTAATAACTTATTTTTAAATATTTAAATATTTATTTATTTATTTATTTATTTATTTGTCTGAGAGAGAGAGAGAGAGAGAGAGAGAGAGAGAGAGACAGCGCGAGCAGGGAGGGCAGCAGGCAGAGAGAGAAGCAGGAGCAAAGAGCCTGATGTGGGGCTCTATCCCAGGACCCTGGGATCATGACCTAAACCAAAGGCAGACAGTTAACTGATTAAGACACATGGGTGTCCCAATGATTGAACTATTTTAAACAAAAATGCCCTCATCCTCCTACCCCTCATTATTTACTTTTCAGAGTTTTTCCAAATATACACATACTTTTTTCTTTCAGATGAATTTGAGTTATTTCAAAAACTTCTCCCTAAAAATCACAACTATAATTCAGCCAGAACTGTGTTAAATTTATAAACTAATTTGGGGTAGGATAGACATCTTTACTGTATTGACTTTTCTATCTAGACATTTACCATAATCCTCCATTTATTCAAATAAGCTTTTAAATCTCTCAGTCTTACACTTTTTCCCCCCATGGGTACTGCACATTTCCTTAAAATTTATTCCTACATGTGAACTACTTAAGTATTGAGTTAAAAATGTGAATGATTTTTGGGGCGCCTGAGTGGCTCAGTGGGTTGAGCCTCTGCCTTCGGCTCAGGTCATGATCTCAGGGTCCTGGGATCGAGCCCCGCATCGGGCTCTCCACTCGGTGAGGAGTCTGCTTCCCCCTCTCTCTCTGCCTGCTTGTGATCTCTCTCTCTCAAATAAATAAAATCTTTAAAAAAAATGTGAATGATTTTTATTATGGTTTTAGTTGGTCATTATACTGAGGAAGTATTTTTTTTCAAATCTGTAATACTCCATCTGAGATATCTCTTATTTTATTTCTAATACTTGTGGTTCTCCTGAGTTTTCTTTCTCTTCCTAGAAAAAGGTAGACAATCACATGTTGGCAAATCAAGGTAATTTTGCCTCTTCTTTCCACTATGACATACCTTTATGTCCTCATCTAATTAAATTTGTTATCACTTCCAGAAGAATTTTAAGTGGCAATACCCAAGGGAACATCTGTGTTTTGTTCTTAACTTATTGAGAATGTTTTGACCTTAAGAATGAAGCCGACTGTGGTGTCTGAGTGTTTCAGTCGGTTAAGAATCCAACTCTAGATGTAGGCTCAGGTCATGATCTCAGGGTCATGAGATCAAGCCCCGAGTCAGGCTCTGTGCTCAGTTCGGAGTTTGCCTGAGATTCTTTCTTTCCCTCTCCCTCTTCTCCTCTACCCACTCCTACAAAAGAAAGAAAGAAAAAAGGAAAGAAGGAAAAAAAGAAAGGAAAGGAAAAGATTTACATAAGACAATTTTTGTAAAGCTACCATCAAAGTGCTTGGTATTTATAGAGATTCGATAACTGGTATAATTGGTATTATTTTCACCATTCCTACCCTCCCTTTGGCTAGTTCCTCTCCTCTGTGGCTTTATTCATGCACTTTCGCTCCTGTCTACACAGCCGCATCCAAGTGTCTTGTCTTTCGGGTGCTCTTGTACAACAGCCAGCACTTCCTTCAGAGTCCAACTCATGACTTAACTTTTCCAGGAGACCCTTCTTGACTTCATGAATGCGCCTGAAACTGTCCTCTGTGTGTTCTCCCAACATTTCATATATAATTCATGCTACATTACACACTTGATTATATGTTGCCTTTAGAATTTTCTAGAGAAGTACAAGTGGCAATCACTTGTTGGTTTCATGTAGATACACCTTGCCTCCCTAATTAGATGAAAAGCTTCTGAAGGCCAAGGATTACATCTGCTGCTTTTTTATTACTCACAGACCCCAGTCCCTGAATAGTGACATGAATCCAGAGACAGAATAGTACATGGATAAAATTGCCCAAGTAATTTTCCTAATTCAAATTCAAACATTAAAACAGGATTGGAAAACTGAATGCACAATGATTACAGAAACTCTGAAAGTAATTTCTGAGACCCTCATAAATCTTCATCTCCTATCCGCTCCCCTTACCCCAGCCACACCTTGCCCGGCCACTTCTCCTCCTGCAGCTTCAGGCCTTTCTCATGGATTATCCGATTATCCATCAATTACCTGATTATCTGAGGTGGGTTCCCCACCCCTCACCCACCTATTTTTCTCCATCTCAATGCCCAGTGAGCTTCCTTCCTCACAATCTAGCATTGTGTTGGCTTACTTGCTCACAAGCCCGCAAGCTCCAGACCCCATCTGAGACAGACCCACTTTCTGTCTTCCTTTTTTAATTAGTCAAGTATAGTTGACACGCAATGTTGTATTAGTTTCAGATGCGCAATAGAGTGACTCGACAGTTCTGTATGCTCCGAAGTGCTCACCACGATCTGTGCCGGCCCCATCTGGCGCCCTATAACCTTTGCACAGCATCACTGCCATATTCCCTAGGCTGTTCTTTTCATCCCTGGGACTGATTATTTTCTAAGACAGACCCACTTTGGTTACTGGCATAGTTCCCGGCACACAGAATGTGTTCGTGTTCGTTGAGTGAATAAAAGAGCGCCAGTGCACCCAAGCTTTATGACTTACCCAGCTGGGAAGTGTGAGCAAGCAATCGAGCCTCTTGGAGCCAGAGATCTGGTACACGGAGAAGCAGAACAGAGACATCTGCTCTGTCGACTTCACAAGGATATTGTAAGGACTGAAGAAAACCCGTCTGGGACAGTGCTTGGAAATACGCACTGCCCTAACAGTGCAAAGCATTCTTGCGTGCCTGGTGGAGTCTGGCTTAGCCAGTTAGGGCTCTGGGTTCTAGTCTTACCAAATACAGCCCCCTCCCTAAGAATAACCAGCACTCCTCCTTTTAAAATCCAGGGGGCACCAGCACCGGAACGCCTTCACAACATTCACCCTAAACACGCTATTTAAATGGAAAAAGTCTAAGAAACAAGAATAAGTTTACAACGTTTATTAACTATTCAATGAGAGCGACTGAAGTTGAGGGGGGTTGTTAAAAAAAAAAACCCTGCCCATATTTTTTGTGCAAATTTCAAAACCAACACTTCCTGACAGGGGGGCCTTCCTCGAAGCTATGACCGCTTTTACAAAGAAAGCAGTTACACTCGAGTGAGCTCACTCCATGTATCAGGTTAATGTTACAATTTAAGTCTCCAGCAACGAGTTCATTTTCTAAAAATTTCAACTCTTAAGTATTCCTCCTAGAAAAGAGCAAGACGATAAGTAGAAGGAGCCATCTGATTTTCCCTCTCAGTTTGCAGAAAGCGTTGTAATCGGATGAAGCCGGCTGTGTTGGTAAATATCTCGGACATTCGAGATAGACTTCTGCAGACCCAAGTCCACTCACTTGCACCAACCACCACAAAGCGACCACAGAACACAGATACAGGTTACCTTGTAAATCCATAAGAAAGGAGTAGCTACTCTTCCCACACTCACAAAACACACATCCTCAATTTATGGGACTGAAACAGGTGACATAGTTGCTGCTGTTGCTCCAGCCACACGAAGGCACCTTCACCCGGATGCTCAGAATGCAAACTCCCAGCAGGGGACGGGCTGCCCCAAGCCCCACAGACAAGCCCATCCAGGCACATGTGCGGGCTATTTTTAAAGCACAACCCACATAAGGAAAGAACTCCAGGTCCAGTGAGCCCCGTGGACAGCCGTGCTCTGTCTACAGACCGCTAACCACGGCACCGTGGTGAATAAAGAAAGGCCACGTGATGGCCCTGGGCGCCCCCCACTCCACCCCAGAAGGAAGGCCAGGGAAAACGTGACTACCCGGGATATGAAGTTAAAGCTCTAATTCCCCCTAAAAAGGGTACACTATTCCGACAGCTTGAGTTTCAGAGAAAACTTTCTGGCTTTGTCTGCAGGATGACAATACCTATGAAATAAACACTTGGGTTCCACACCCTCTCCTAGAACCAACCCAAAGTGGGGGTTTTTTTGGACCACAGGGGAAGTACATTTCAGATACAAATGTTCTGGAATCCTTGACTTTGAGTCAAGGAGGAGCCTCGCCCCGTGGGCCCCGAGGTAGCAGATTCCAAGGCCTGAAGTCCCATCCCACTAAAGCAAAGGTCAGTGAATGTTGTCTCCAAAGCAAACCCTCACTCCTCTCCCCAGAAATTAATATGCAAGTCAGCTGCAAATGCCAGGCAGGGTCTGACTACAAAGACGGGACTGGGTGCTAAGGGCCCCCAGAAGTGGGAGGGGGAGGCGGGCTGGGGCTAGCTGCCTTCCCCGGGGAGGGATGGTGCAGATTTTCAGATGTCATGTGGGTGGTGGATGGAAAATCTACTCCTGAGGAGTCTACGTCCACTGGGAAGCAGAGGGGATGGCCCTCCAGCTGGTGCCCCCCACTCAGGGCATCTCGGAGCTGGATAAGACCCAGGGAGTCTCACTGACTGAGGAAATGGCTCAGGGAGCCAGTCCAGCACAGGCCTGCTAGAGCCTGTGAGAGCTGCAGTGCGGGGCACCCGCCTGGGTGGGAGAGGCTCAGGGAGAGAGATAAAGCCGTGGCTGGGAGTCCCGAGCCTGCTGGCCTGGGTTCCAGCTTCCCTCAGCTCCTACCCGGCTCCCAGAAGACCCCGTCTAAGAGTAATTAATATAATAAACAACTATAATCATGCTGATGAAAGCTCTGACTCCCAACCACGCACCAGGAACTGAATCTCTAGAAAGCAATAGGCTTAGAGGGCAAACACTCTGATTGGAATGTCTTCCCAACTCTACCATTTACAAACTGTGTGGCCTTAGGCAAGCCCGGGTCTGTGGGCTGGGGATGCTGATCATTTGTGCCTTGTAGCACCTTTTGAGGGTTAAATGGTGTGAGGCTCAGCAAAAGCAGGCAGTAAAGGCTCAATAACTACAAGTGGATATTATTATTATTATTAGGATATTATTATTATTATTATTTTTACATTTTGGATTTTCTTTAACCCTCATGGGTTTGCAAAGAAGCTTAGGTCCAATGTCACAAGAAAGGCTAACAATGGAAGGGAGACAGAAGACCGGGTCTGTGGGACTCCAAGGCCACTCACGATGGCCCAGGGTAGAGCTGGAATGGAGTCCGCCCAGCACAAGGGACCAGCTGACCCAGATCAGTTGCCATTTTCCTGTCAACCTCCCCATCTAATCGTGTTGCCCTCCCGCCTGAAATCCTTCTGAGCTCAACCCCACCACCTCCAGGATGAAACGTACACTCCCCTGCAGGGCAGTGGGGAGGGGGCCACGGGGTGTTTCGGCATCCTCCATCAGACAGAGCGACAGAGACAGAAGTCTGTGCGGAGGAAAGAGCTTGACGTTTGGTCTCATAATGACCCACGTTCAAATTTGGCTTTTTCTTACTTACTACTTACATGCCCTTCTGGAAGATACTTAACTTCTATGCTTTCACTTGCAAAAAAAAAATGCCTACACCAATGTAACTTGGCCAAGGAATGCAGTAAATGGCAGCCATAGTTAGGACGACCTCCCGGCCCCATCTTCTGCCATTGGGCCATGGTCACCTCACCCTGAAACACGGGACAACTCCCCAGCACATGGCACTTCCCTTGCGTTCTCCCATTTATATATACTGTCCCTTGAGTCTTACCCATCCTTCCCATCCCTGTACTACCCTCCATGGGGCTAAATCCTATTTCTCTTCCAAGATTCCTCTCTAGCATGACCTCCCCTGGGATGAGTTTCCCTCCTGCTCCCTGGGAGTCCCAGAACGTCCATTGCACACTGCTATCCGAAGACTGACCGTATGACCTTATTCTAGAGGGATTTTTGTTCCCATCTCCTCCACTGGACTGTGTTCTTTGAGAGCACAGTGGGCACCTTCCATTTCTGGACACCAATTCCTAGCACTTCGTAGGCACTCTCTATGTGCTCGCTGAAGCGAGAACAGAAACTTACAGAAGGGACTCAAGAGCTCAGCTAGAGAGCTGAAACACAGAGGAGCAACAATCAGAATTACAGGATTTCAGAGCTGGAAGGAATATGCAGATTTACCTCGTCCACTGCCTTCATTTGATGCGGAGAGATGTCAATCACAGTTTGCCAGCTGCCCAAGATAATGCAGGTAGGTGACGCCTGGCCTGGCCAGTTTAACCGGGGCATGGAATACTCAAGTAACAGCTGAGTATCCTCACGTGGCCGTGGGGGCATGAGCTTAGTGACGTCATGGGGTACAGTGATGTAATGGCTCTCTTACAAGGAGAGCTGTGTTTCCTTCCAGTGTCACCAAGGACACACGGGGAGGCAGTCACACAGACTCCAGGGCCCCTCACGTAACTGATGGGACCCAGTAATCAATACCACTGACGGGAATACAAATAGGGTCCCCTCGTTTCCTAAGCGCTGAAATGGAAACAAAATCAAAAACAGGAGACAGATACAGGTATGGATTTTAAATGACAATTTTTTCAACTGGTTTCACTTTTGAATATTCAGTTGCTGGATGGAGGTCTGCGTGTCACAGCCAGAGACACAAAATCCGTGGGAGAAAAGCATGCTTTTAGGTTCAGGACAGGACAGGGACTGCCAGAAATGCAGAACAAAAACAAAACCAAAAACCTAATCACATAAATGAGTGAGAAAAATAGAAAGCAATGACATTTTGGCCAAGGCTCAGAAAGAAACCTTTTAAATAAAAGGGAAGATACCAGCAGGACAAGGGAAATGATATTCTAAACTTTCTGTCTTCTCTACTTCCTCATGGAAACCTCGACAAACAGAGGTCACACTGCAGGACTCCAGCCCCGGGGTCTACCCCGGCCCAAACCCCTCAGTGCTATGGAACAAGTTCACCATCGCTCAGGCCTGAAGGCCTCACGCTTACCGCTAGGTCCGAGAGTCTATGAGTCCCACACCTACCTTACTTTAAAATGAACCAAACCCTCCCTTCCTATCAGCTTCACGTTCCCTAAGCTTTACGTCGTGGGAAATCTTCAAAGGGAGGGTTTCTGGCCACATTTTCGTTCAACTGAGCCTGCACCCCTGAAAGTCCTCGGATGTCGTTGCATTTTTCATCACACAAAGATTGCAGCAGATCACAAATAGAACTAAATCAAGAGAACCCTGAGTCATGCATCCTAAAATCCTCTAAAATGAGGAAGGCTGGCCTCCCGAGGGAGCAAGTGTGTCACCCGCACACAACACGGAAGCGGAATGGGACGTACAAGGCTTTACCTACAGCCTCACCTCCTGACCCCACCCTTCTTCTAGGTCATTCTGGCAGGAACGATAATAATCACCCTATAGCAGCAGGAGAGCTAGACATTAGCTGGCAACGATCACAAAACAGTTCACGGATTGTACTACATCTTTCCATCAAGGTCCAGCATCATTATTATTACAAATAATGAGCTTCCGTTCTCTTTGGCATTTTCCCACTGAGTCTGTATAAAAGAAAGCAAGCTGCCAGGTCATAAGAAAAAAAAAAAAGTTTGCAGAACACATTTCATCTGATTTTAAGGGTCGTTCTCGTATGAAGATAATACACTACAAATAATGCACTGCCCGCAGCTCCCAGCCAGACGCCGTGTATTAGAACTGGAGTTTTGCTAAGCAAGATCCCCTGCAAAGAACAAGGCTCGCACTGAAATGTTTGCAAAAAGCGTCAGCAGGCGGAAAACCGGTGTTTCTAGAACTGAGTTCATCGGAGAAGGGCTGAGACGGCGGGGTTTGCCTTGCTTCCCTGCAACAACACGTGGGTCTCAGGACGGCTGGGTGGGCCCCCGAGGACAGTCACACCGGCAGAGCTGCCGGGGGAGCAGAGGACGGTTGCAAACGCAATCAGCACGCTGATGGCAGCCGGCTGCCGCCGCGCACGCCCTCCGCCTCGGCCCGCCTGGCTGCACCGCCAGGATAATTAGATGTCATCAAATCCAGCCTTGAGAATAGAGCCAACTGTTCACACTGAGAGCAACAATTCAGGCCAATTAAGCTGGGGCGCTGAAGAGCTGTGAAGAGCATGTTGATTAGCTTGAACGTAAGGTAGATTATTTGAAGGGAGAAGCAGCAAGCGGCATACAGACGTCAGCATGGTCTCCATTTGTGAGACGTCCTCCCCCTAGTTCAGGTGTTCCAACCGGACATTTCCAACTGGCTACTCTCCGAGGCCAAGTTCGTAGGGGGCCGTAGTTTCCTGGGAAACCTCAACTAACTCCCGGAACGGGAAGATCATGAGACCACTTTTCTGAGAGTCTTCTCTGTGTGAAGCAGAATCAGTGGGAATGTCACTGGGCAGGAGCCGGCCGGGTCCTGGTCGCCTGATCCCAGGACGCGGTTATAAGGTGGCACCCTGCTTGGCCAGCATGAAGCCAGCTTCACCGTAGTCTGAGGTATAGACTACCCCCTTTAGGAGGATGCTTCCTAGCCAACTCAGTTATACATCTAGTTGCAGAATATTTATTGGGTCCCTAGCCTATGGCAGACATAGTCCTAAGGACTGGAATTGAAACAATGAATAAGACAAATAAGGTCTTCGTCCTCACAGGGTCCCAACAAATGACCTGGTGGGTCATCATTCAACTATAATGATGGAAATGACTGGGAATAACCAACCTGGGCAGAGGCAGGAGAAGGTGGTGACGGTCAGCCCTAACTTGCACAAGCCATATAAACCTTATGCCGAACTTAGGAACATGATTCTTTCCGCCCCTCTTATTTTAAAACAATGAGATTCATTAAAAGCAATTTGAATAGCACACTCAAAATAAAGCTGTGTGGAAAGACACGTCCGCATGAGAGCCTCAAGGACGTGCAGACATGTACGGTACCCTAAGGAACTGTGGCGCCAGGCTCAAGGGCAGAGAAATGCAGCAGGACAGGGATGCGTGTGCTGATTCCGTGTAAGAAGAGGAGACGATTCTGTTGGAAGTAGAGGGCAGGAGACCAAACATTCCCCAAGTCCCCCTGCCTGTCCTGCAGAGACAGTCAGCTGTCATTACCCCCAACAAGCCACCAACAACCTTCAAGATGCATTTCACTTTGTCCAAAAAGACCAGAAAGGGTTCACAAGCTATCAAACTATCAAGATGTCAAGACCCACAGATGGCTCCGGCAGGGAGAGAGATGTTCTGGAGGTTCTCCAGCTGAGCCGCTTCAATCGAGGGGAGCCCTCCAAGCACATATACACAATCTGGCCTCCCCTTGCCCTCAGAGCGAGGGTTCGCAGAGAGGGACACTGCCAGTGAGGGCTGCCCGGCAGATGGGACAAGAAGGGACCCAGAGATGACACCCAAGAGAGGGTAAAGCCTGCTGACTGTGCCCAAGGGACAGCCAGGGACCCGTATCTTCTTCACATTTAGATCCCCACCCAACCCGGACCGTTACTGTGAATGAAAACACACGATCATACAGACAGGAGAGAAGCAAAGGGAATGAGAACCGTTTCTTCATTGTGCGGATGAGGGGTCACAGTTAACAGAATCAAAGACACATCTCAGAAACAGATGTGCTCATCCAGTAAGCAGACGTCATCACTCAACTAAGCCCCTGCCTGAATCCCTACCGCTTACGAGGAACTACGCCAGAGGCCACAGAGTGATGGGAAGAAGCAGAACGGGGGAGCTTTCCCAAAGCCCGGCTGCCTGGGAGGGGAAAGAGCTGGACACTGAGGCCTCGGCTAAGACCGAAGGTCCCTCGCTCAGCCAGAGCAGACCTGCCATCAGGTGCCACATGAAGGACAGGTATGGGGACAGAAGGCACAGAGGTCCGGCATGGAGGGAACCCTAACACCCTGAGCTGCCCCAAGAGAAAAGTCTCTGCGGCTGACACCTGTTGGGGACACCCCAAATCATCTTGACCCCCGGCATGAGTCCTTTCTCCCCACCTGTCTGAGTGTGTCTAGTAACCCCTGAGCAGTTCATCCCACGCCCTGTGGACTTGGGTCCTGCCTGCCTGTCCTCCAGGGTTCCTGTAGGCTCTGCTGCTTTCACCTTGGATTATATGTTAGCAGCAACTCCCTCAAGATCCCTTAGACTAGACACCTGCCGCTAGGTATGCCCCAGTCCTGGCCCCACTCTTGAATCAAGGATGTCTCTTCTAGGACCACGCTATGCCCCTCTCGGTGTTGATGATCTCCTAAGAGAGACAGCCAGACAGACAGATAGATGACAGATGGATTGATGGTAATGATTCCAAGCACTGGGTATTCTCAACGCTTTAAGAATGGCACAAGAGGAAAAATAGGTCATAAAGGAGTATCAGGGATGAATCAAGTTCACTGACTCCGAACTAGAGTGAGCAGTGAGGACTTCCTGGAAGAAGTGACATTTGTGTTAGGTATAGTGGTAAATGACATTGTGTTAGGTATAGAGGTAAATTTCTGCAGGTGGACGTAGTAGGGTTTGGGCAGGAAAAGGAAAAGGAAAGTAACAGAAGAAATGATTCTAGGTGTAGGAACAGCATGAGTGAAGGTGGGAAGGGGCGAGTGCTCACAGTGCGGAGACAGCAACGGCTGCGGGGTCTGCGGGAGTGTAGGACAGACAGGCGGGAGGCAAGCCGGGCCCTGTCCCGAGCAGCACTTCACTGGGGAACTAACCGGTTCCCCCACATGTGGGAACAACTCCCTTGTAGCTCCTCGACCTCCCTCTAGTTAGTCCATTCTCTGCAGACTTTCCAAAAAAGGGAGGAAAAATAAGATGAAAAGCACTATCTTAAGAGACACAAGCTGCTCATCTATAGAAAGTATTGTCTCACATTTCCAAAAACACAATAAAAATATCAACTCTCTCTCCATGGTTTACATAGAAAGACTTAGTGGGAGTGCTGAGACCTGTGTACACACAGGATTTCCAAGGCGGTGCCTGTGGGTGAGACGGGGGAGCTCCAGGCCGAGACAGAAGAGAATGCCGGAGCCCGGACACTCCCTCACCAGAGTTCCTCACCAGCCTCTTGCAACTTACACAGAACAAGTTCATGATCCTCTCTCTCTCCTAACCGATAAAAATGAACCATGCAAAACAGATCTGTTAGAACACCTAGAAAATTTTTGTTTTCAAGACTGAGAATGAGAACGACGTGATATTTATACCTTTCCTCCTGTAATATGACGATGGTCTATTTTATCTCACAAAAGTGATGGGGCAGGCTGTTCAAACGTGAATCTCCCGTATCCGAGCACCTAATGTAGCATCAGGGACACCGAGTGAGCCGCCTGCATTCTGAGAGGGGCCAACGCGCCCCATGACAGTACGACTCCCCTCAGAGAGGGCTTACAACCGTCTTCCTTAGGGGGACCTGCCTGAGCCGCTGACCCAAACAGGGGTGAACCCTGGGGAACCGAGGGAGGGCGGCCACAAATCCATCATTCCTCATGGGCATGAGGCCACAAGCAGGTTCACCAGAGAGAAATCTACAATCATCCCGAGCCCAACCCGAAGTCTATCCGCCGTCCAGCAGCACCCAGTGCAGACAATTCGAGAAAGTGCCGGTGATCAAATGCTCCCCTTCTTCGGGACCTCTCCTGACACCCAACCTTGGCACACCATGGAACTCAAGAGGCTGTCACTTTTAAAATAGTTCATTTGCTCTTAATGGCAACCTGTGACAGAGGCAGAGAAGGAATTGTCAAAACGAACCCTATTTCACCGAAGCACAAACTATGAAAGGCTTCCTCTGGATCCCAAAGCAGGAGCATCCGAAAGTTGGGAGCCTCGGACTCCTGCCCTGGCTTTTCCCATGATACCTCGCTGCCTCTCTATTAAACACAGCACCACACTCTTTGGACCCTGGGAGAAGGTGCTCCTTCGTGTAGCCCCAGGGCGTCAGGGCAGGGCTGGCTGACCTTCCCACTGCCATTTCTTGCTGCTTCTGGCCCCCAGGAGCCAAGCTGCACCTGCCCAGTGTTGGGGGAGGGGGTTCCGCAGCTGTCAGCAAAACCAAACTCCCTTGACCCCTCCAGAACACTGGCTGCTTCTTCTCTCTCCTCTCGAGAGCATTTGCTAAGGGCCTTTCTTCTCTGACTCATGGGGTGGGGGACAAAGCTCTGTTTACCAGACTCACGTCAAAATCCCAGAAATTACCCTATAGCCTCGCTGAGCTTCCTGCTCACTCTGGTCTGGGAGGGGGAGCCCGAGGTGCCCAACTCGGCAGGCCCCATACAATCCTACTTAACATATTTGGGACTGAGTGAATTCTCTCCTTGACATGGTTGCCCTCAGAATGAGGTGCTCAGGTTCAAAGGAAAATATTTCCTTGCCACTTCAGTTCACACCGTCAAAAACAAAAACCAACCTCCGATGAGCTCAGAAGCCTTAGGCGAAAGCAGTGGCTAAAAATCTATTTCAACTCCGAGAGGCCCTTCCCTGAAAGAGCAAGAGAGAAGCAAATTCCTCACGCTGGAGTATGGCCGGAGGGCACGCCCGCACCTTGAGAAAGGCCCCCGGGGCTGCCAGAGATGAAGAACCCCTCTGATCCCCCCGGGGGGGGGGGGGTGAGCATGAGGAACCCAGCTCCCAAAGACCAGTGACAGCCAAATAAAAATGTGAACAAGGTAAAAAAAAAAAATCTTGAGGTACACAGAGTAATAGCCAATTTCTTTCACTGCCCTTACGACGTTTCAGCCACTCTTTTAAGAGTTTTACATATCTATACTCATTTATTTTCTGTTTTTTAAGATTTGTTTGTTTATTGGAGGGAGAGAGAGGGAGTGTGAGCTCTCAAGGAGGGGCAGAGGGAGAGGGAGAGAGGGTCACAAGCAGTCTCCACGCTGAGTGCAGAGCCCGACAGGGCTCAATCTCACAACCCTGAGATTATAACCTGAGCAGAAGCCAAAGTCGGATGCTTAACCGATTGTGCCACCCAGGCGCCCCTGTACTCATTTAATCCTCCAACCACCCCTCTGAGGTAGGTGCTGTATCCCTCTTTCCCATAAGAGGAAACGTGGGCACAGATAGGTTAGGTCATTTGCCCAAGATCGCCCAGCTGGTTAGCGGCTGAGAAACGACCAGAACACAAGAAGCTGTGCTCCAAGGCCCAGGTTCTTAATCCCAACACCGTGCTGCCTTTCTGACAGGTGGCTTACAGAGGAATTACCGAGGAAGCGATCTCCAGCTCCGTGCAGTTGGCTGACATTATACCATCTCTCGGTGCTACCGGGTTGGGAGGATCGTGGGTCTGACTCACTCGCTAGATCCTTCAGAATTCATTGTTTCATATTTAGAGTATAAAATATTTATATATATATTTTTATTTCAAGTGCTAAAACTGATTTTTTAGGATTTATTGCCGAGAGAGAGAGTGCACACACACAGCGGGAGGGGCAGAGGGAGAGGAAGAGAAAGTCTCAAGCAGACTGCACTGAGCGTGGAGCCCGACAAGGGGCTCAATGTCACCGCCCCAAGATCGCGACCTCAGCCAAAACCAAGAGTCATCCGCTTCACTGACTGCGCCACCCAGGCGCCCCGCCAAAACTGCTCTTAAATGAGCGGATACTGACATGATCTTCTACCTAAATTATTCCTATGGGCGTTTCCTATATGATTGAATATAATGACCACTTGCTGAGCATGGACTAAGCTGCAAGCACTATTCTAAGGGTTAGAAAAGCAAACTTTTCTGCTGGTTCGGATACTCTGAAGAGTGACTAACAGCCGACTCCGATAAGTAGGAGCATTGCGACACCTGGTCTGCTGGTGCCTTGGGGAAACCTCTCGAGACACAGTGAAGGGACCCGTCTGGCCGTGTCGTTCGCGGGGAAGGCCAGGGACAACCAGCCCGATCGATGCGTATATCCCCAACGTCACGGAAGGTCGCTTTCAGTGAAATGATTTGGAAGAGGGGAGAATGAAATGGGAAAACAGGAGACTCAAACCCGAATCTACAATCACCTTCTTAAAAAACAGCAGCAGCAACAACAAACCAACCACAAAATTAGTCTTGTGGTGAAGTCTGGGGGAAGGAACCGGTGTAAGCTTGCGAGGTGAGAGATACGTCCTAGTTCTTAGACAGCCTGGCCTGTCTATGAATGTTCACTGC
>CM053608.1:6924321-6984515 GCA_028646535.1 Procyon lotor
TGGGAAAAGCCTTTCTTACTTTCTTGCTCCAGCAGCATAAATAAATGACAAAGATCCTGGAGACAAAAGACAGTGTAAAAAAACGGGACAGCTGTGTGACCCAGGTCTGTGCCATAAGGTTCCACGCAGGCCCGAAAGTGAGACAAATGTCAAGTAATTATTTAGAATGTTCTCTTCTTTGCAATCAATCTTTGCCAATGGAGGCCTAATAAAGATCATTGAGTCAAATCAATTTTTTTTATGATAAGGATACATTGAAAAGAAAAAGACACATCTGTATTGAAAAAAAATACAAGAGACTTCCCCAGCATCAGCCAAGGAAAACAAAACACAAATGGTTTGGGGGCGTTTTCTGCATTTATGGATTCATGGGAATGTAATCAAAAATCAAAAGCGAGTACCACACTTATAATGAGCCATAGATTTTCAAAAGCACCAATTATCTCGTTATCTTTACTCTTCAAAGCACAGCGCCCTCAAAATACTAATTCTGTTTGGGAAAGGGACACGCAGCATGACACAGCTCAGCACAGCGCCTCCCATCAGTACTGTGAGGTACAAAGAAGGCCCGGGCTTGGTCTGCACCTGGCCCAGTAAGTGCTGGAAACGAGGGAAGTGCCCAAGAGCAAAGCCTCTCTGTGGGCACCTGTTAAGAACCGGGTGAGCCCTCTCCAGCTAGAGTCTTTAGCACTTTCCTGTAAGACGTTTGTGCAGCAGGCGACAGCCAGAATGTGTGTGTTTATAATTGTCTTTCAGAGAAAAGTACCAGGAATGACAAAAGGAGAAAATCACCTCTAGACTCATTTCTTTTTTTAATTCACAGGGTACGTGCAGATTCAGGCATTAAAGCTGTGTTTTCTATTCCCAGAAGCAAGCCTCGGCTCCACGTGTTTGAAGGGCCAAGCAGGGGAGTCTGGGGTCAAACCAGGACCCACAGCTCTTGGTCCTGGAAACACAGGCATCCACCTGATAAACACTCACCTCTCCATGTGAGGCCCGACTCGGGCCCTCCCCAAGCTCTGCACACGCCCAGATGAAGGGACATGGATTTCAAGGCCTGTACTTTTTTTTTTTTTAAAGATTTTATTTATTTATTTGACAGAGAGAGAGAGATCACAAGTAGGCAGAGAGGCAGGCAGAGAAAGAGGGGGAAGCAGGCTCCCTGCTGAGCAGAAAGCCCGATGAGGGGCTTGATCCCAGGACCCTGAGATCATGACCTAAGCCAAAGGCAGAGGCTTTAACCCACTGAGCCACCCAGGTGCCCCTCAAGGCCTGTATTAACCTCCCCCGCCTCCTCCCCAGCTGCCGGGGACACACACTCCTGTCCCCCCTCCTGACGCCCCACTGCAGACAGAGGCTGTCCCGACCTGCGGCCCCTTCCTCCGGGGACCGTCCCCACCTTCGAGCACGCCTCGTGTGTTCTCCCAAGAAACATCCTGGCACTATCCTGAGCGCTTTATCTACGGCCTTTCATCGGACTCTCACACCACGCCAGGAAGCGGATACCCCCGTGAAGCCCATTTCACAGAGGAGGGAAGAGACACAGAGGCTCTCTGGCCTGTCTCCACGATGAGCTCTCCTGCATCCGGCCAGAGGGTCCTCTCAAAGCAGAAACTACGAAACTCATTCCTGTCTCATTCCTCCCTTTCTGCCTCCCAAGACCATCTTCCCTCCCCCGCTGCTTCATAACCACTGCGCTCAGCAAAACAGGTTCGGTTTTCTACACAAAGGCAGCCACTTTCCCAGCTATTTCGAGCCCACTAACTCTTCATTTCAGACAGCTCCCTCCTGTGATAATCTCTTCCTTCTCTTCGAAGACAGCAGTAACCAACGCAAGCCACTTCTGAGCATATGTGGAATCCTCCGTGGAGGCCAGTTGTGCAATATAAACCTGCTTCTTCAGAGAGCCCCGGGGGAGAAACAGGTGCATCTGCGGGGGGGGGCGGGGGGGGGTCCTCCCGGCAGGGGAAGCTCGGAGGCTAGGAGTCCACTGACACAGAAATCACCAGGAAAATGCGAGAATAGACCAGAAGACTGTATTTAAAGCTGGATCCCTCACAAGCCTTGTTAGTTTGCTCATCTTATGGACATATCTCGGAGGCCTCCCTGCGGGACACACAGTATGGTCCTCACGCACCTGCTTCGGAAGGCCCGGGAGAGTGGAGAAGCAGATTCCTGGGCCCCGCTCCAGACCCTCATAATCAAATTCCTGGGGGTGGGGATACAGAAACCTGAGCTTTAAACGAGGACTGGAGATTCTGAAGACCAAGGAGCAACCTTGGGCCAGGTGCTAAACACCCATTATAGAAACACTGAAACACCCATTATAGAAATAGAAAAGACACATTTCTGACACACAAGGCCTTCAAATATGGGGGGCGGGGGGCTGACACGGCCACGCACCACTAAGTATCAAAGCCAAGTGGTGGACTGCTAAACCAGCTCTCCAGCCACCATCTGGGGAGTTCTCTATTCCTCAAGAATTCTGTGGGTTGCAAACTTGTGAAGCCCCACTCACATTTGGAAGGCATCATAATATGTGTGCTTGCATGCTTTCCTGAGACGTTCTATTATTTTTGCTTTCTAAAAACATCCTCTCCTACCTTGGGCTTAATTTCCTCTACCCGGTTTGTGAACCAGAGATCATCTATGTAGTATTTTCATCTATGTCCACTATGGTATTAATGTTTCTAACTTGAAAATCTCTTCATAGTCTCTCAGTAGATTAACGAATGCATTTCACAGACACTTCTCCAATGAGGACATACAAATGGCTAACAGACACATGAAAAAATGTTCATCATCATTAGCCATCAGGGAGATTCAAATCAAAACCACACTGAGATACCACCTCACACCAGTTAGAATGGCCAAAATCAACAAGACAGTAAACAACAAATGCTGGAGAGGGTGTGGAGAAAGGGGAACCCTCTTCCACTGTTGGTGGGAATGCAAGCTGGTGCAGCCACATTGGAAAACAGTGTGGAGATTCCTCAAGAAATTAAAAATAGAGCTACCCTATGACCCTGCCATCGCACTACTGGGTATTTACCCCAAAGATAAAGATGTAGTGAAAAGAAGGGCCACATGCATGCCAATGTTCATAGCAGCAATGGCCACAATTGCCAAACTGTGGAAAGAACCAAGATGCCCTTCAACAGAAGAACAGATAAAGAAGATGTGGTCCATATATACAATGGAATATTATGCCTCCATCAGAAAGGATGAATACCCAACTTTTGTATCAGCATGGACGGGACTGGAGGAGATTATGCTGAGTGAAAAAAGTCAAGCAGAGAAAGTCAATTATCATATGGTTTCACTTACTTGTGGAGCATAAGGAATAACATGGAGGACATTAGGAGAAGGGGGAAAAGTGAAGGGGAGGAAATTGGAGGGGGAGACAAACCATGGGAGACTGTGGACTCCAAGAAACAAACTGAAGACTTTCGGGGGGAGGGGGGATGGGTGAGCCCGGTGGTGGTTATTAAGGAGGGCACGGATTGCATGGAGCACTGGGTGTTTATATAAACAATGAATCCTGGAACGCTACACCAAAAACTAATGACATACTGTACGGTGACTAACACAACACAATAAAAAATGCATTTAGGATATTTTTCTGAAGTTTTTCTATCTGTAAGGTAACAGTTTTTTAAACATCATAAGTAACACTGAAAAATATTCATAATTCTACAATTCTAATAGAACTATCATTTTTGGTATTTTCATTTCCCATCTTTTTTCATCTATACTTATTTGAACACACTTACGGTCGATGAATATCTACAACGTCATAACACATATTCAACCAATATACTATCCTGGACAATTTGCGTGTTGTTACATGATCTTCCCTGTTGTTTTTGTGTCTACATCACATTTCGTGAAGTCTAGATGTCATTATTTACTTAATCATTCTCTTACGGTTGGATGTTTAATTTGGGTTCCTACCAGTTCTTCAAAAGAATAAATAATAGCATTTGGAAAAATGTTTTCTTCCCGCCCTCAGAATAGAATCCTAGGCATTGGCTTATCTAGGGAAAACAGAATTGAAAGACAGTGGAACATCAGCCTTTTTTTCTTTTTTTGGCTACTGAAAAACCATTAAGTTTTCCTACATAGCACCTTACAAGCTCTCATTTACCAAACACCGACGATGTGCCAGGCGCACATAATCCTCTTAACACACTTAAAAGTACCATGACTCTCCAATGTACAGAGTGGGGGCCCGGGTCGCCCCGCCCGAGGCCCGCTCCTGCTATGATTCACGGTTGGGGGAAGGGGCCAGGGACGAGGGTACCAAGCCGCGGGGACACCAGTGCCGTTTGCCTGTCATTTCCAGAGCTCCCCCACTTCCCAGCACCTGGGTGGACCGTCCCTCTGGGCCCTGCAGTTGGACAGAGCCAGTGCGCTGTGAGTGGTGGTCCTGCGTCACTTCCAGGCCAGAATATCTAACTGATGGTGTCAACAAGTGAAGGGATGTTACTCCATCAGCCCGGGTCCCCGACTGAGGCGCTTACTCCGCGCAGAATTCCCAGCGGGCATCAGCGCTCCTGTAGCGTGAGCAGGAAATGCACTTTCGTTGTCACAAGTCACTGAGATTTTGAAGCTGTTTGTTACCTTAGCATAACCTCGCTTATCCTGCCCGAGACAAAAATACAGCCTGAAAAACCTACAGAGAAGGACCTCCTTGGGGGGGCGGGGGTGCTACCACTGAGACACGCCCCCACCTCATCCCAACCCCCCACCCTCCGGGGTTGGGCATTCGCACCTTTACAGACACAGGCTCGCCAGCTCACATAAGGGAGGGCAGCGCTTTGTGGGCCGCAGGGGGCAGGGGTGTAGGAAGGCTAGGAAGGGGGGTGGTGTTGCTGGCCCGACTGAGGACGCGCTCAGGTTACTGCGGAGGGGGGCACTGGCTCCTGGGCTAAAGGGGGTAGACCCTGCTGTCAGATTCACCTACCAAACATATGTGCCCCAGAAAGATACGATCTGTCATTCACAGTAAGACCACTTCCCAGGCACCTGGGGAGCTCAGACAGTTGATCATCTGGCTCTTGATTTCAGCTCAGGTCATGATCTCCGGGTCCTGGGATTGAGCCCTGCGTCTGGCTACCTGCTCAGCAGGGAGTCTGCTTGGGTTTCTCTCTCCCTCTGCCTCTCCCCTTGCTCACTCTCTCTCAAATAAATAAAATCTTAAAAAAAAAAAAAACAAAAAAACACCTCTTCCTTCCCCAAAATACCACCTTCTGGAAAGATGAGCTCAGGGGAACAGAGACCTGGCATTATCTATCCAGGGCTCAGATACAAGCTCTGTCACCCCAAGTCAAATGCCCTTGGGTTCTTTGCTGTATCTGAGCCTCAAATTTCTCATCTAGGAAATGGGAATAAAAACATCTTCATAAGATGCTCGGCTAATTAAAAGAGGAAGAATGGACTTACAACATAGCAGGTCATCAATACATTGTACCTATTGTTTTTATTATAAAGCAAGTTTCTTCCCAGGCTCATCCTCTCTGGAACACAGGAAAACGGGCAGAATCCTCCCATGAGTTTAGCAAAACCATGTCCCAGAAGGGCAAGGCCTCCTTCAACTGGCTTTATCTTAAAATTAGTCATTCTGAAAACAGACTTCATCTTTTGGGGTGACCGAGGTCAGGGCAGCCTCTGGCCATCAGAAGAACTGTCTGAGGGAGGCATTATTTGCTGCAGTAGCCAATATCAAGGGCATGTGGCTTGCAGGCCTGGAGCAAAACCCTCTTCCTGCCCTGGCAGGCCCCTACCGGAGCAGGCCCAGGAGAGCAGAAGCCTGGAGCTGGCAACTACAGTGTGAGCGCGGGACAGCTTTCCCAGGTGACTTGGCTCGAGAGGCCACTGCAGGTCGCACGTGGCCTCAGGTGCCTCGGACCGTGCCTCCTAGTGAGGGGCGCCCCCTCTCTGGCCAGCATTCCCCCACCGCCATGCTTTCCCAGGGGGTGCCCTTTGCTCTGGAATTCAGGAGCTGCTACATTATATTCTTCCTTCTTACGGGAGTGATTTTCCAAAGTTTCTGGAACGTTAATAACCCGTCCTAGTTTTTCTGGCGTGGAGTTTTTCCCTCTCATCTCTGATGTGCTCCATAACCTAGTTACTTAGTGGGGTTGACAATCTTCCGGGCATTATTTATAACAGCCCCCAAATGGAAACAATCCAGTGTCCATCAAACAAACAATCCAAACGTCCATCAACTAAAGAATGGATAAACACAATGCGGTCTATCCAGCCAACGGAACACAATTCAGGGGAGAAACACAGATACAGGCTACAATATGAATGAACCTTTAAAACGTACCCTAAATGAGAGAGAAGGTCACAAATTATATTATCTCACTGATACAAAGTGTCCAGAATAGGCCAATCTTTAGGGAGAGAAAGCAGATGAGCAGTTCCCTGGGCCTGGAGTAGGTAGGACATGGGGAGTGACCGCTGATGGGCACAGGGTTTCTCTTGGGGGTGATGAAAATGTTCTAAAACTAGATAGTGCTGATGAACACACAGCTCTGAATTAAAAGCCACTGGTTTGTAGGCCTTAAATGGGTAACTCTCGTGGTATATGAATTATATCTCCATAAGGCAGTTAGTTAGAAAAACCTTCAGGTACAGGAATTTCTGAAACACCCTGAGAGTGTTTGCAATGCAGAGATAACATGCCTTGTGGGATTTGCATTCTGGGGTTCGAGGAGGGAAGACGCGGGTGTACGTGGCAGCCAGAGGCAGGTGGCCGTTGACCCCTAAAAAACCAGCCGACCCGGAGAGGACTGCCACGCTGCTCCGATTACTGCCCCTTGGGCCCAACATCGCCAAGTTTCCACAGTTTTCAGGGAAAGCCAAATGCTTGAGTTTTCGTCGAAATTTCCCTATTTCGGTGTCTGTAACTAATTCGGGATTTTATAAAAGCACAGACATGACTTCTGCCTTTTACTGCTCAGTCAACAAGCACTGCCCAAAAGCCCACTGTGTGCCAGGCACTGTCCCAGCGACGGGGCCTCAGGGAAGCAGCTCCCTGTCTTTCTGCGCAGACGGTGCTATTACGGGGCCGATGGGGCCGTACAGAGTACGCTGAGCTCCCAAGAGCGAGGCAAACTGAGGCTCTGAGTTGCCATGGGAACCGGCACTGGCAAAGCACACAGGTAGATGGGGCCGGCAGCCCCGAAGAAGCCGGCGCAGGAGCCTCCCCGTGGGGTCTCAGTTCTTCCTAAGAGAGGCCCGAGTGTGCTCGGAGGTGGCCGCCAACCAGGCCAGGGCAGGACAAGCCTGAATGGCCCAGCACAGACTCCTGGAGCAAGGCTGGCGCACAGAGGCCAACCTGCCCTCGGGGACAGAGGATCTCAGTACGTCACATTTTAATGAGAGCCTCATGGCACTTCTCGAAGTGGGCCAACCTTGGGAAGTGTCTGTTTTTCTTACCCTGGCTTGCTAAACAGAATGACGTTAACTATCTGGCTGTTGTGGTTCAAAGCAGCTTCTCCTGGAAAGGGCTCGATCTAGCCTGTTTTATTTAATTTCACAATGTTCATGGTTCCCGGGGAGAATGTTTTGTTACAAGGGTGGTTGTTGTCTTACTGGCTTGGGTATTTGTCCTGCGGTCGTTGTGACTTTCTGCCGCCCCCTCCCCCTCAGAAGTTCTGTTCTCAAGGAGAACATTCTCAGAGAGGCTCTCATGAAGACCAGTGAGTCAGGATCTCACAACTGATATGCTGGTATCAGTTTCCAAGTGGGCACGACGTGTACACTACTTGGCCTGGGACAAGTTAGGGAGAATCTAAAATTACCGCTCAGTGGGAGAACGGACCATGTTTGTGCTTTTCTAAAACAAAAATAAAATAAACAAAAACAAAAAACAACAATGAATAACAATAAAAAAACAAAAATAAGTCTCTCTCTATTAATGGGCCCAACTCAATATGAAATCTTTAAAATGTAAAAACGAACAAACACGCACACACACACAAAAAACAAAAGGCTACTTTTCATTACGTCATGTGGCAGATTAAAGATGGCTGCAGATTCTCCACTGCTCCGGCCACACTGAGAGATTAAATCTAAGAGCCCTCCCCTTGAATCTGGGCTGATCTTAGTGACTTGCTTGCCTGAATAAATGTGATCCAAGTGCTGTTCTGGAATTTCCAAGGCTAGCTCAAAGAAGTCTTACTGCTCTAGCCTTGCTTTTCCGGAACACCTGGGACCACCATGCTGTGAGGAAGCCCAAGTTAGCCGCACAGAAAGGTGAGATGCTCAGCCAGCCTTCTCGACTCCAGCCCCCTCACAAAGGAGCCACACACACGTGTGAAGAAGCCTCGTCTCCCAGCCCAGTCAGCATCACACCGTACCCCAGAATACCCCAACCCAAAACTGCCAGCTGAACCAACTCAGCCCAAAGAACCATGCGATGGTACAGCAAAATGTGTGTTGAGCCCTAAGTTTTGGGGTGGTTTCTTAAAGGAGAACAGATTCCTGGAACAGGCAGGGAAAGAGAATGTGATTATTTTTCATAATCCTTCATGTTACAATAAAAGGGAAAAAAATAATGAATTTGGACAAATGATAGTTTCCCATATTCACCCCAAAATCTACTTCATAAGTTACAGACGTAACTTGAAGACTGGAAGTAACCATTAAATCAGTCGAGTGTTTATTGAACACCCATTACATATAAAACTAAGAAGTCAAGTGTCTAATCAGAAGAACGATTTAACAATTCCTGGTCTGAATGAACTATCTGCACTCATAGGAGTAGAAAAGGGCGCAGAAATGAATTATTTCAAAGTCCTACAGCGAAAGGAATTACTCAGCATATATAATGAAGAACCATGTTACAAAAGTACATGTATTAAAATAAACACACAAACAGAATATTCCAGGTTGCAATCTACTCAACAGCGGATAACGATTCTCATCAATCTCTAGGACTTCTGAACTTCCATGTTAGGAAAGGATTTTTAACATGTATTTATAGCTATAGCAATGAAATATTTAAGCATGGACTAAATTTCTATTACTGCTTTTTAAATTAATTAATTACTATTTTATTTTATTTTATTTTATTTTTTTACTTTATTATTTTATTGTTTGTGGAGCCCGATGCGGGGCTTGAACTCACAACCCTGAGATCAAGACCTGAGCTGAGATCAAGAGTTGGACACTTCACTGAGTGAGTGACCCTGGTGCCTCTCTATTACTGCTTAAAAAAAAAACAAAAAAACAAAAACAAAAACAAAAAATTTGCTTACTGTAATTTTTAAAATCGTATTTATTTTATTTATAAATTTAAACTTTATTTATTTTATAAAATAAATAAATAAAATTTTATTTTATTTACTAATAAATATAAATTAATAAATAAATAAAAATCATAAAATAAAATTTAAAAAATTTATTTTATAATTTGATTTATAAAATAAAATCTTATTTTATTTATCTTAATTATTTTTAAATCGATCAATCAAAGCTGTGGAGACAAGGCAGCAACATCTCACTTTGAGGACTATTTTACATCAAAGAGTAGATCAGTCAATGCCCGTCTTCACCTGGAAGGACCCTCCGGAGTGGGAGGGCTGGGTGCACCCGCTGGGTTATTTTCCTTTGAAATGATTCTCCTTCTAGGCTCAGGGTCTATCTCCTCTGGTAAGTGCTGGGGGGCGAGGGAGGGGCTCGGGCAACAACTGTCAGCAGTCAACATCCGCACGTCCGCCATATTGCAAACACCGAAGAGACAACAGAGGCAGCAGGCTGTGATGTTTCTGTTTTCTTACTTTCTGAGGTGTCCGTTTCCCAAACCAAGCACTTTCCACCAAAGGATCCAGTTTCCAGCCCTCCCGCATGCTCTCTGCCCATGTCTGCAGATCTAATGACGAACATTAGAAACGCTCCATCGTATCAAGCGCATTTACCCCCTGCAATTCACCTCACACGGAATCTGGACTCTGCTCCCCATGAGCAATTGTTTTTATGGGCTTTCAGGAATTTCATTAGTAATGAAATGAGACCATTTTCTTCTTAATAATTGTGTGAGGGTCACAGTTAAACTGAAATAGCACCAACCGAATTCATCCTGTAGGGCACACGGCCAGCCCTTCGCAGTGGGCGACTCCAGTTTGAACCTGCAAGGGGGGGAGTCCCCAAAGCAGGGCAAGGTTGGTGCCCTGAGCCAGTCACTAGAAACTGGGTGCCTCCTCTTCTCTTCCCATTCGTGGGGTCAGATCCAGAGAACAGACACCAGGGGGGTGACTTATGAACACAATCGTTCCTGTTCCTGAGATTTGTAACACTCGGCAGCACAAGGACGTGCTTACCCTCCAGAGAGGTTCTCGAAGAGATCTTTAGAAGCCAGAGGCTACGACACTCCTTTTCCTCACCAAAAAGAGCCAGACATTTATAAAAAGTCCTGGGAATCTGCACCTGGTCAGTAAAAGCTTCGAGAACAAGAGGAGGCCGGGCTTCTTTTCCCCTGCTGTGGTGGAACAGAGCTCAACGACTACAAAGAGGGAGGAAAATACAGTCTTCCTTGGAAGTCCAGATATAATACGGGCTCCTGGCTTTGAGGTGATTTTGCTGTTGAAGTTCAGAGAGGAGCCACGACTGTACATGTGACCTCAGAGATCTTGAGGAAACCTAGGGTGAACACCGGCAGGAAATGGGTTAGGAAAAGCACAGAAAGGACAGACAGGCCTGCCCGTCTCCTCTGCAGTCACAGAGCTAAGGAGGCCACTTGGAGCTGAGGGAGGCCCAGTTAGAGAAATAGAAGGCAGAGCTCACTTCACATGGTGGCAGAAAAACCCCGAGACTCAGGACAAAGGAGACGAAACAGGCAGAAACTCCAAGGAAGCTCAGCGAAGGTTTCAAGTCATGGCTCGACAGTGAGTTGCAGGTTTTTTTTTTTTTTTTTAGTTTTGTTCTAATTTTTTAAATTATGGTAGGAACACTTAACACGAGATTTACCCGCTGAATAACTCTGCACAGCGGACTTCTAGAACTCATCCATCCTGCAAGACTGCAACCTGATGCAATGAATAACGACTCCCTATTCCCTCCTCCTCCCAGCCTCTGGCAACCTCCATGCTCCTCTCTGCTTCTCGAAGGTCAACTATTTTTATAGATTCTCCTATAAGCAGTGTCAGGCAATACCCACTGGTCATGACCCGCTTATTTTCCTTAGCGTAATGCCCTCCAATTTCATCAATGTAGTTGCCAGATGGCAGGATTTCTTTCTTTTTCATGGCTGAATACTATTCCATCGTGTGTATATACTACATTTTCTTGTTCATTCATTCATCCATCGGTGGACACTTAGGTTGTATCTACATCATGGCTGTTGCAATGAACGTGGGACTTGTATCTGGGGCAATGAGGCTGCCCAGTGCTCACCCACAAAGCCTCATTTGGTGCCATGCCGCCTGCTGGACCAGGATCTGACAACACAGGGCTTTTTAAATTTTTTTCTAGAACAGGAAAATGATCCTAAATTAATGGCAGTCTCTTCACACAGGAGGACCTCAAGACTCAGACTGCTCTACCTCTGAAATGGGCTGGGTGCTCCAATGGGTGGCTTCCAAAAGTGACAAATTGCTAATTCTGGAAGGCCAGATGATGGTAATACAACGGCTGGCTAGAAAGTGCTGGAACTGCACAGCCCAGCATCCTCTTTACAGGGTGGAAGAGAGGATCACGGAGTGCCTGGCAGAGTTTCTGCTCACCCCACCCACCACTGTCCCTCTCTGTTCCCTCACCTGTGCTCCTCTTACCCACCTGTGACAGCAGGGAAGTATCTACCTGTGGCCAGCATCTCCCTGCCTTTCCCTTAGACCTTGGCTAAGCACCACCACTGGTGCTCACATTTTATTTCATATCCAGAAGGTGGATGTGTCCGGAAGGGTGGGGATGGAGGCTTCTAATGTAAAGACCTGAACCCAGAATATAGCTACTGTGGTAAAAATAGGTAGGAACTAGGAAGCATGTCTAGAAAGCGTGCTCGGTATCCATCCAAATCCTTGGGCTTGGGCTGGTAATGACCTGCACATATGAGTTTGGGAAATGAAAGTTCCAGACTCTACGGTGATCTGTCTGATGCCCAGGTCCTGCTATGTGCAGCTGTATTCTGATACCCCTCTGAAAGCTATTTTTAGTAGCAGTCATTATTTAAGAAGGAGAAAGAGAACATCAATCATACTCACAGAGGCACAGGAGACTCTGCCCACAGGTGGACTGCCTTTCAAAGGCATCATTCCCCACAGAGACCCGTTTGTCCCCTTTGAACCATTCGAGGTTAGAAGCCTGGAACCTCTGCCACAACTTAGTGAGATTCAATGAGATGACTTCTATGGCAATGGCCACCCGGGAATTCCCCAGGCCTCTGGAATGTGTGTTATTTCAGACTCCAAAACCAAAAGTACCCAGCAATGACATCAGATGCTCCACGGCAAAGTGCATGTGCATTTTAACCAGTTTTTAACTTTGCTTCTTCCTCAGCCGATCACTGTGGCTAGCAGGCAGGAAAAGGTGCCTTTGTGAGCACAAGGACATTGCATTCATTGTCCAAACAGGAAAAAATAGATAGAGGAATTATTTGCTTAGCTCCTGTGGTTACCAACCTGTGCCGGGGAGAAACACAATGGACCAGAAGACTACGGTCAGAAGTCACAGCAAGCACTCCCCGCCTCTGCGTGCATTTCTGCCACCCCTCCCTCACTTTGCAAGCCGACCTCGCTCCTTCCCCCCATCGCATCTGCACTCACTGGCAAATGGGATGTTTACACACAGGCCTAGGTTAGCCGTCTTATTTTCTGCCTCCATATATTTCAAGTGCACAAGTAAGAACCGGCCGGCACTCCTGATTCCAGGTGACCCAGAACTCTCTGATTCTAGACTTCGAGGAAGCTTCTCTAGAGAAGGATTCTTGCACGGAGTGGGGAACTGGAATCAATGATGTCTAAGACCTCTAATGATGTCTCCAATTCAGAGACTTTATTTTTCATTCCTCAGCAGCAAACTTGTTCAAAACTCTTCATTATGGAAATTCAAGAACTGCTATGTAGGTATCAACAATGGTCTTTGGAGTAGACACAGGAAGACATCCCAGTTCCATGTGCAACTTAGAGGAAGGAAGAGGAGAATGTGTCCATCAACTGTGCCCCTTTCCCAGCTACCCCCCCCCAAGTTTCCTCAGGCTTACACATTCAGGAAATTCTGACCCTGAGGCTCTCCCCAGGTGCCTCCACTCGAGCTCCCCCAGAAACCCCAACCCTTCCCATGTCAGCTGATGGGCAGCATGTATTAGTGAGTGGCACCTAGACATAATAAAACCTTGGTCAAACTTCACCGTCACAGAATGGGTGTCCTATTCTTCTGCAACTCATAGTGCCTCTCCAACAAAGTTTCCAAATTTCCAGCCACCAACACAGAAGCAAGGAATTCATCCCCCCCTAACAGCCGGGGAAACTGTAAAGGCTAAGAGCGAAGGGGCTATAGGGAGAAGCCGAGGAGAGGCTGACTTACTCTGTTTGTAAGGCTGGTGCCACCATCAGATAGTAATTTGGAGTGCTAATGCTGAGAAACAACAGAAGCTATGGGATACATTTTCTACACTGTAACAAATGTAGAATGTAGAATGCTTTCTAGAAAGTTCTTTCATAGACACCTTTGGAGGAAGACCTTTATCGACATATATGTTGATCAATGGATCAACACTACTCTGCAAATTGTTCAGAACAGTGTTCCCTGTCCATTTCAAAGACAGGAACTATTTTTTAATGTTAAAAAATTACGTGCTGGGTGGCTCAGTGGGTTAAAGCCTCTGCCTTCAGCTCAGGTCATGATCTCAGGGTCCTGGGATCGAGCCCCGCATCAGGCTCTCTGCTCAGCAGGAAGCCTGCTTCCTCCTCTCTCTCTGCCTACTTGTAATCTCTTTCTGTCAAATAAATACATAAAATCTTTAAAAAATAAACAAATAAAAATTATGTGCTAATGAATCATTGAACATTATATCCAAAACAAATGGTGTACTTATACCTTGGCTAATTGAATTTAAATTTAAAAAAAATTATGTGCATCGCTATATGGTAGTAGTTGTATTTTATATCTTTTGATTATTGAGGAGAATATTAATGATAGAAGGCTATCATGAATTCAGTTATGCTTTTAAATTGAATTTATGTTTGATCAGTCACAACAGGATCTGCATGCACGTGAAAACTGTAACAGCATACACATGTACATAAGGTATGCTACTGATTGTTCACAGACAGGACTGGTTTCTCCACCCCTTGACCTTCCTGCCCCCAGCCTCCGCTAGGCTAAGGTCCATAGGCTGGGAACCTCTGTAGTCTAACCACTTCTGTGAATTCTGAAAACCATAATCTTACCAGATGATTCCAAAGGGAATTTTGAGATGACACTGTCAAGAGGAAAAAAGGCAAAAGCATTTATTACTAATTTTGTTTTCCCTTTCATGATGCCTTTATATTCCTGTTACGGTATCCAACATTGACAGAGAGAGTAACAGAATAGATTTTGCACCATTTTTTGTTGTCTAACCATCAACAAACATTAAACAAGAGAAGATACTAACGAATCACAACACTCTCTGCTCCTAGGGACTATTAGAGTCTAATTAAAACCCACAAGATCAATGCCACGCCAAATGAAAAAAAATCACCATGGGAACTATGAAGAGTAAAAAAAAAAGACTTTTGTTAGCAATCACATAAAGTTACCCTGAAGAATCCTCCCTCATCCTATCCCCCAACAAAAACACTCCTCTAAGCTTAAACATAAATAAATGTCAATAACCTGACTCTCACAGATACTGACTACAGAAAGAGAAGAAACAATCCCAAGTGTGTGGGGTGAGGGTGAGGGAAACAGCAGCGGTTTATTCATCTTCTCTGCAAAGCCAGTGTAAGCCCATGTCCTCGTGGCTGTTTCATGTGTTGGTTTCTTTGGTCTTGTGTTTTAATTTGTCTAAACTAGCTCTTCTTTTTCACGGGGACAGAGACAATCCCAGGCCCGAAGCTAAAAGCTCAGCTTGGCAGTCCAGGCTGGTGGGGGGGCTGGGCTCTCAATGTGCCTTTTGTTGAGAGTAAACAGGAGGGGCCAGGCAGTGGCGGCTGGACACAGAATCTATGCCGAACCGACAGCTCAGATCTCAAAGAGATCCCCGTGCCCGGGGCCAACTCACTTGCAGGAACCACCTCCGACACGGGTATCGCCCATCAGCCGTTGACAGAAAAACCACGTTTCTGTAATTTCAGATTTGCGAAGAAAGCAAAGAATGTAACATTTAAACGACTGGTAAAGTTTCCAGAGAACACTGGGATATCTTAATTTCCACGTATTCTTACTCACTGACAAAGGCAAAGGCAAAAGGGGGAATGGCGTGGGCATTATTGTCCATTTTAAGACATTATGGGATAGCTCCCCTCTAGAATTCTTAGAGCCCATTCCCAACTGCATATTCCGGTTACAGAGAATACCATTCCCAAATGACCTCAAGCAACCCAATCCACAAACCGCACCAGCATTCCTGCTCTGAGCTCCAGGAATGACTCTGGACCCCATCTGTTTATTGCGGGCAACAAATGAAGCCCCGTAGGGCCCAAGACTGAGGCACAACGAGCACCTCACACCGAGTCCCGACCTGTGGCCCGCCCAGGGACCCGGCGGTGTGCGTGAGACCTCAATTATTTAACCAGCACATGTAACAGACTACTGATGATCACATCGTTTCACAGCAATTTAAAGCAGAGGTGGACGGCACCAAATGGTTAGGCGAACTGTCCAAATAATTGTCAAACTCATCTGAAACCTCTCCCTTCCTTGGTAAATTTCCAAACTTAAAAAAAAAAAAAATAGTGATTAAAAGCGTAGCCCGACAGGGATCGCTGCCTCTGTCGACCCACACCTGTACCCCGGAGAAGCACAGATTGCCAAGAGGAGGGGCTTTGCCTTTCTTTAATTCCTGATCATTTTAAAAGTGCTCTCAAATAAATCCCATCATGGCATGCCTGGCACAGCTGGGCACCACACCTGGTGGCTGGGGTCCTTCCCCACTTTGCAAAGTCCGAGTTTTCAAAGGTGTGGGGACCAACGCCCAGTTCCGTGGCCCCGACTCAGGAGAGCCCAGGCTGGAGCGGCCTGGCCTGCTGGTCCACCTGCCGCTCTTCCAGCTGCGGGACAGGGAGGGAGAAGGCCACTTGGGCCACTAACTGCACAATGGAGCCTGTGTTTGAGCAGCTGGAAGCATCGAGAGTATTTTTAGGTCCTTGAGACTGACTACAACATCGGAAGGCTCAGAGGCTGGACACGCTTTCAGAAGGGTCTCTGCCGAGCCCTGACCCGGCCCCGCCGTTGCGCACAGGGGCGGCGAGCCTGCCCCGCGTCCTCGGGGAGCAGGTGTCGGCAGAAGCCAGCAGCCGGTCTCCCGCAGGCCGGGCCGTGTGTTCTCCCGTCGGCAGCAGCAATCTGCAAACATCAACCAGCTACAACGAAACCAAGCCATGGCCAAGCAAAGCCAAACTCCCATTTCCTCTGTTTCCTCTCTCTCTGATGCTGACCTGAGCTCCTTCGCCTCTGTCCCCCAAGTCAGATGAGGAGGGTGTGGCGGTACACGGCAGCTGTCAAAGAATGTCACTTGACACTGAGATCAGTGCCAGGAGAGCGCCGTGCAGACGCACAATGGGCCAACGTGTTTCTCTGATTCCCCGTGGAAAACGAACTGCCTTCTCTGAGGGGAAACGCTGTGTCCCAGTCATCTGCTTTCTAACAAGAGCTGCGTGTATCCCCAGCGGACTGTAAGAAAGATTCCATTCTGTGCCTCATGAAGAAAACGACAATGGTCCCTCCGTGGCCCGAGTCCTGCAGAAAAGGGTGGCGTCGGAGCTGGGAGCCAGGGGCTCTTAGGTACCTACCCCCCAACCCCGCAGCCCAACTCCGCCCACTTCCCTGCACCTCCAGGAGCTGGAGGACAAAACAAAAGCAAACAAAAGCCAGCAGCAGCACCGGGGCCTCTGGATTTAAGAAAAAGCCTCTGAGTCTGCCAACAGCCTGGTGCGGATCTCAGGTGTGATTTACCTGCTGCATCTGGGAGGTCGGGATGAGAGGGAGCCCCGGCTCATCTCGAACTTTCCACACCAACACAGTCTTTGGAGGCCCCTGGGCTTTCCTTCCTGGCTTTTGTCTGGTTTTGCTCCAGAGCTCTTCTCCCTGCGGACACGACAAGCTTCGGGCATCTCTGGCACACGTTCTGCGGCCCATGCAGACGGCACATCTTCAGAAAGATCCAGACTGTCTGTAGCAAGCAACCACTGCTACCTCCGTGGTCCTCCCCTATCCTGCCACGCAGACTGGGAAATGCTTCGAGAACTTGGGGGAGAAATCATACTGCAGTAAATGCTTAGCTCAGCTGACTTCTAGAGGCTTACTGCTGCCTTTCAAAGTGGGCTGGCAGCACCTCCAAGAAATGTTAGGCCACAGATGTGCAGCTGGAAAAGAGCATGGACGAAGCTCTTCATTTGCAATAAGTAAGACTGTTGAAATGCACGACATCTGAACAGAGGCCTGTTCTCTATCCAAGGTACCCAACGGCACAGTTCCCAGGGCTGTCAAGGGCACTCACAGAGGGATACTCCTGGTCCTACTGAACTCAATATCATGCTTACACTGTGGCTTAAGGGGCATTTAGACATGATGTCAACGTCATATACAGAATTAACAAGAGAGAGTGCTGGCTTGGCCCACAGGTGCAATCAAATACTCCTTCGTGAATATGGAGAAAACCATCAGTGCTTTCAGAGGCTCTTTAATATGCCGGAAGAAAAATGGGAGCATTTATCTCTATTTGCTTTTAATTTTGTGAGTTCATTTTTAAAGATGCATTAGAAGCATTTTTAAAAATCAGTGATGTTGTGTTGCGTTTTTCCTCTTTTATGGATAAACACATTTCACAGCCAGGGATCTTCTGGAATTAAAGAGCACGATCCATTACCATAAAGTATTTAGAGAGATAACAGAGAATTACTCTTTGATATTAGAAGAAAATGCATTCACAAGTAGCAAAGATTGAGCACATGGCTAGAAAACTAAGTGCACAATGCTTAAAGAATATCTGATGCAAATCTTTTAACTTTATTTCTTTGTCCTTTGACCTTTAGGGTGGCTGAACTACAGATATGATGGCTGGAGCTAGAGCAGCCATTTTGGACTATGAGGTAATCTTGGAAATGTAGGCCAGCTGCAGCTAGCGACAAAAAGGAGTCTGCGGCCTTGAGGACTCTGAGGAGCAATATCGCCACACCAGTCCTATCCTGTGAGAGATGTTTTGTCTAAGCAAAGGATAGTTTTTCCTATTGCTCTCCAAGAAACCTCGACCTAAGTTATACAGTCCATACCAAAAGCCCTTGAAATAAGTATAAAGTTTGGAATGACAGCTGCCAACTAATAAGCAGGGCTATTTTCAGAGCCAGAATTGAAAGGAATGCATTTGCCATCAGAAGTAAGTATATATGTGGGATCACGCATGGTCCAAAACAAAACAAAAAAAATAACAACAACAACAAAACAATGGCCTTAGAATGAACGAGATCTAATACAAGTTCAGGTGGACCAGCCAATCACCCAGCTGGTCTCTGGAGGAAAGATGCTGCACCTCTTGCCCCTCACATTGCATCTGGGACACGGTAGATGCTCAATAAATACCTACCAAATGAATAAATGAATGTTAAAGTCAAGAAAGTTCAATAAACACTATGAATAAATGAATTTAAAGTCCAGGATAGCTAGACAACCTATGCGCAGGGTCCAATTAGTAGAGGATCCTTTTTTAGTATAGAACAAAATAATAAAATATGAGACTCTCAAGTTTGTGTAAAAAATGTGCCTTAGAATTAAGTCCCTTTGATGGTTCGAGTTTCGCTGTAGAGTGGCACGAGGGCGGAAAATGTAAGAGTTCATGAGAATGTAAGGCTTTAATCTGCGGGATCTGAGAAGAGTGAATTTAGGATTCAGGTTTCTGGGTATTGATACCCTGTCATTCCGATTTCATAAAGCTTCAAAATAAAAGATCAGCACACAGAATGTCTTTTGAATCCAAAGAACAGAAGTGAAATGTAGAGATCCCTTTGGAATTCCTGTGGGAAGAAAATGCCACTGAGAATCTGGAAATACCAATATCCATAACACCTACAGTTGCCCTAAATCAATCCAGCTCAGAGCAGAAGTTTTGTTGGGCAGGAGATTTCTATCATGTAAAAGAGCTAAATATAAACAGGTAGTGGGGGACAGATGGAAAACAAGGATAATGTATTTATTACCCTCCTCTAGAGGATCAACCACAGTTTCTTGAAAAGAACACTCCCCACGTCTTAGTGATCTTTAGATTTGTCATGTCTTCCTTTTTAATTTAGATTATAAAATCTAAGCCCAAATTTCCTTGACAGTACAGAAAATTAAAGTATCATAAGGTCTATTCAAGGCAAAGGCTGAAAATATATAATTGAGCAGAACATGGGGCCTACCGGATTTTAAAATTAGAATAAGGCTCTGAATATTTTTTAAAAATCCTTAATTGTGTTAGGCAATTTCACACCAAACATACACAACACACACACACACACACACACACACACACACATACACACACACGCAAAATCCTCACGAAAAATCCTACCTGAGCAATGTTACTGCTTGGAGACAAGGGAGTATAAACAGAGATGATCTATTTCAGGCTATAAACAGGTAAGCCAGTGTTTCCCAAAGGGTGACTCAGAAAGCAGATGGCTTAAGTGGTTCATGGACAAACTTAAGTCCTTTCAAGTGAGTCCACTTAAAAAAAAAAAATACCAAGCACATTAGGAAATTAGTCCAGGTGGGAGGCAGTTCGGAAATGTAAAACCTAAGTCAGAGACTGGAAACTTGTCCAGTCCAAGGTCAGGTTTGGGTAGAGGGAGGGGTTGGCAGGGCACCATGACCTCAGCCTCCAAACTCACCGACCTGTATCGGTACAGCACAGGTGAGGCCACCACCCCAGCACCCATCCCAAGCTTCTGGACTGCTCCCCAGAGCTCACGGGACCACAAGACTGTCCTCCCCCATAATCCTGGGGACCCGTGCATCCTTTGAGACCTCAGCAGGCACTCTCTGTTCCCTTGCTTGCTTTTTTGTTTCCCCTCAAAAGCAATGCCATCTGCAGTAATATTTAAGAAACAAGGCTTCCAGAAAATAATCCAGGTATGAGGGTTTTTTGTGTTTTAATTTCTATAAAATGCTTTGAATTTGGTTTATCTGAACGAAATGCTCTCTTATATCATTCTTTTTGCCATCATCCAGAAGTAGATTAACCTATTATTTCAGTATCCCGTGTATTCATTTATTAGCAGATGCTTATTGACAGAATACATATTTATTACCTAAATGTTTATTGCATTGAGGGCCTATCATGTGCCAGGCACTGTGCTGTGAACAGAGGCTACCCTGCCTTTTTGGAGCTCACAGTCCGACTCATAGACTGACTCTGCTCTGACCACTAAGGAGCAGGTCCGGACTTCACCTTTCTGCGTCGCAGACAGCAACACGTGACATGGACAATGTGCAAGGTCATTGTCCTTCCATTTGCCACTTCTCCAAATGCCTCAAAACTTGTTATTATTTCCGATATTGATTTGTGCTAAATTTATCAAAGGAGGATGCAGCAAGGATTAGCATTTGTAAGCTCTGATGAAGGTCAAGATCATAGCAAAGGTTAATTGGTTTCTTTGGAAACCCAAAGCATGGTGTAGGCACTCCTGTCCTTCCGTCTCAACCTTCTACCGCAACAGGAGTCAGATCTCACCCATCCAGAAGGGCACAACCAGCCTCTGCAAATGTGCATAAACACAAGACCAGATTTTTGACATCCAAACCTCTCCCACAGTTAGCAACCATTACTACTTGAAAACATCAACGTGTTTCTGCTTGTAGAGATCCGTAATACTGTAAGAAGTTAAAATCGGGGCAAAAATGCTGAACATGGACACATGCCTTGAGAAAATCTGACTTGGGAATCAGCTCGTTAATATTTACGGAAAGCACAAGCTGTCTTCTGCTTTATTGCCATTTGCACACCTGCGTTAGCTGACCCGAGCCCAGTTTACAGATTCGAGGGGGGGTGTTAAAATCCAATCGTCAAGAGGCATAAATAGATTTGCAGTAAAGATACGACCTTTTCAGAAATGGGTTTGGCTTTTTATTTATCTCTTGAAGTCATAAAATTGATCCATTCAAGGGCTGGTTAGTTCCAGGCCCTTCAGCTTGCAAAGAAAATATTCTACGCAAAAGTAAAAGAAGAATATTGAGTATTCAGGAATTTCCATGCTTCATGAAACAATCTGGTGATTTACTTCTCTTTAGTTCTGAACGCTGTGTATTTCCTGGGCTTGGAACTATTCCTCTTCAAATACATTTATTTGCTACCATTTATAAATATTTACCCAAGTTGTTACCATGCGCTTCAAAAGCACCATCAGATAAGGCTCACCACGATCCGTTACGGAAAAATCGGCAAGATTAGTTTGGCTTGAAAAATACCATAAATGGGTAACGTCCTTCACCCTACCTCGTGGGTCCCTAGCACAGGCCTCTGATTAGACAGAAAGCAGAAGTAGGAGACATACCTCAAGAATCATCGTCTTTTAATTCTCACGAAAGTCCACTCCATGTAAAATCTCATTTGGCCCAAACAAGCCTAGGAGGGATATTCAGTTATTACCCCCACTTCCGCAGGGAGAAAATCGGGGCCCAGAGAAAGTAAACTAGCTCAAGACCACATAGTTAGAAAGTGGAAATGCTGCCATTCAAGCCATCGGGGTCGACGTGAAAGCCCATCCGTGTAGGGGCAGGATATTTCAGAGCAGCAGTTTGCCCTGGGGTCCCGGGTCTCTGAGTGAATTTTCTCATCAACAGTAAGTCGCAGGGAATTAGGGAACCATCTGATTTCACTGGGAGAGTAAAGCCTCGTTCGTGTGCCCTGAGGACTGAAAGAGTAAAAGCAGAAATGATTAAAAGTGGGCCCAAAGTGAATATAAGAAGCCAGACACAGAAGACTACAAACAGTATGATTTCATTTATACGGAACACTAGGAAAAGCCCAACTATCGTGATAGCAGATCTGCGGTTATCAAAAGCCTGGAGAAGGGGCTGACGTCAAAGGGGCACAGAGGATCGGAGAAATTCCTTATTATGACCGTGGAGATGTTTTCAGGACTGAACACATCTGTCCAACCCATCCAACTGCACAGTTAACATAGGTGAATTTTATTTTCTATAAATTGTACCTCAAAAAAATCTGCTTATTTTAAGGTGACCTTAAAGGAAATTGAATAACACTCATATAATATACAATGGATACTCTCTATTCAGTTTTTTAAAAGACCGTACTTATTTATTTGACAGAGAGAGAGCGAGAGAGCACAAGCAGGCAGAGGGAAAGGGAGAAGCAGGCCTCCTGCTGGGCAGGGAGCCGGATGCGGGGCTCGATCCCAGAACCCTGGGATCACGACTCAGACGCCCAACCCACTGAGCCACCTTGGCGTCCCTCTCTACTCCTTAATTTATCTAACTTTCCAATAAACCTATGTTTGGTGGGAAATTTGTATTTGAAGAACCCAAAATCTTTCATGCTTTGAAACTTCTCATTTCTCTACGAACCCGATCTCACCCCGCAGGCAATGTATCCTGCTCTAACAGACAAATGTTTGTGACAGTCTGTGATAAGATCCTGGGTGCCTGAGAGGTGCCAAGTGCGTACAAAGAGGCCTGTGGTGAAAGTCAGTGTCGTTCACTCTTGGCCTGGCCCTTCTGGGTCACAGCTGTGTAGTCTTGGGGAAGTCGCTAAACTTCTCCAAGCCTAATTTTCTCCTTTGTAAAATGGGAATAATCGTGTCTGCCTTTTAGTATAAATTATGAGAACTAAAAGGGCTACTGAAAAATGAAAGCACTTCCATTTTTATTATTTTAAAATGCCAAAAAGGTCTCATTTTTTAAAAATAGGAAAATATTCTCTTCAAGAAACCAACAGTCTACTATAGCACTTATAGTTAAAGTCATAAAATCTGAAGTTTTATTAAAGTTTCTTATCTGTCCTCTCTTTGTTCCAAGAATAGAATTTCAGTAGGGATCTCATGTATTTTTCACTGTGTCTGGCCACACACTCAGCACACTTAATAACGATTTCTGGCCAATTAACAATAGAAGGGCTTGGTATATGCAGGTAGGGGTGAATGCAATATAGATAAAAAACAGTATCTGTTTCCATAAACTGAATATTGAGCAAAATTATTTTTTATGATTATTTGTGGGGTTTTATATTCAACTTTAGTCATTTAGTAGATATAGGGACTTTATTCCACTCCCACACATGTTATAGGCAGGAAAAATATTCACTCGGCACAGGGATAAGCTTCATGGTAGAGCAAAGATTCGGTAATTAATCAAAATATATCCTTTCAGTTACTCAAAGTCAGATGTAAGCACCCCAATTACAAAGAAATCAAACAAAAATACTTTTTAAACACTGCTGACAAGAATGGAATAGTTTTGGGGTGTCTGGGTGGCTCAGATGGTTAGGCATCTGCCTTCAGCTCAGGTCGTGATCCTGGGGTCCTGGGATCGAGCCCCACATGGGGCTCCCTGCTCAGCAGGGAGTCTGCTTTCCCCTCTGCCTGTCTCCCCTGCTCATGTTCTCTCTCTCTCTCAAATGAATAAATAAAATCTTTAAAAAAAAAAACAAAAAACAAAGAATGCAATAGTTTTACTGGAGAGAAAAGCCCCAACATTTGGGGCATGAGAGTGAGAGGACGAAGAGGCCCACTTACCCTACACTTGAATATGTAAACATTATGAATCAAGGTAAAAATTTAAATTAAATGGGTTTATCCCCTTTCCTTTAAAAAAAAAAACATAAAAGATTTTCTTTTGAAGTAATCTCTACATGCAACGCAGGACTCGAACTCACAGCCCTGGGATCAAGAGTTGAATGCTCTCTGGACTGAGTGAGCCAAATACATTTCCTTATGGAAAATGTATTCCAGAAGGACCTGCAAGGCCAAGCTCTATTTAGGATTCTTGGACTCCCCGGCATTCCGCACCCAGCCCTCAGTCCTGGCCTTCCCACCCTGCCTCAGTTCCCTATCCCTCCCCTCAGGCCCCCAAAACACAGGAAGAGCCTGCACGGCCCCAGTAAGTGGGTTTAGGGTCATTTGGACAAGGAATTCTGAGTCCTGGGTACCCAGAGCAAGGCCTACAAGAAGGGGGAGGTGGGTCCATTTGGCCCCGTGGGGAGACACAGCAACGGAAGGACCTGAACGAGGCCCTGCAAAGCCCAGAAGAGGGGACACTCTTGTCCACACTGGAGACTAAACGTACAAATAAAACCCTCAGTGGGTAAAACAGTATTACATTCAGACAACATATATTTATAAAGGCATATACCTATGGGTGTGTATGTACACATAAATATACACACATACCCAAATACATCAGCATCTAATTCTTATGTAGCAAGTTACTAATTCTGCGATACGGAGAATGTGTCAAGGAGTCAGAAAAGGAAGAGATACAGACCGACTGAAGGGTCAAGGAGAACATTTGGGAAGGCCAGGAACTGAGCTGGGGTTTTGGCAATGGTGCCTATGGCTCAAGGAGAAGGCTGGAGGGGGCACTGCTGTGTGCTCAAAGTAAGAAAAAAGGACTTCTCTGGAGGGTGTCTAGACCAGAGAATATCCAGGTCCAGGGAAGGATGGAGCCAGCCACCAAGTGTCCCTAACATAATAAGCATCACCAAATACAGCTCTCATGCCGGAAGTAAGAGGGAAGTATGGGCACTTGGAATTCTTTTTGGAAAAAGCTTATAAACAGAGAAGTATGATCAAATTACGATTATATGGGGGCACCTGGGTGGCTCAGTCATTATGTGTCTGCCTTTGGCTCAGGTCGTGATCCCAGAGTCCTAGGATCGAGCCCAGCATCAGGCTCCCTGCTCAGGGGGAGGCCTGCTTCTCCCTCTCCCACTCCCCCTGCTTGTGTTCCCTCTCTCGCTCTCTATCAAGATAAATAAATAAAATCTTTAAAAAAATTAAAGCCACATGGAATTGCTAAAACCTGCAATCGCCCCAGTGCCCTCCACATCTCTAAATGACTCATTCTTTTGGGCTGACACTGTGCACAGTGCCTAAGCGGGTGGAAAGGCGCAGGCCCCAGCAGGGCTCTGTGCGGGAGCAACTGGGGTGCAGAGTATTAACACTGACGTCTTGGTTTTATAATGATTTGGAAGCATTTCGTTTTACGCCCTGGCCCCCCACCCCCACACCACCTTCCTCTCTCTCAGGCTTTTTCCAAGCCAAAACCATCTTCCTCAGTTGGGTGTTTTATTTTGTTTTGTTTTGTTTCCGCATCTAAATATAGTTTAAAAAAAAAAAAACACAGCATTAAAGGCCTGGAATGAGAAAACATGCAAGGGGGATGTTTTCCTTTCAAACCAGATTCTAACAGATTTCCCATATAACTTCTACAGAAGGTTAGAAGGACGTCTCCCCAGTCCTGCTCCTTTGTGGCCCACTCTCCATCCCAAGATGGCGGAGGAGGTTTGCAACTCACTGTGAGGAGCCGCTGGGCCAAAGCAAGGCTCACTGACGCCGGCCTTTCTCACTCAAGCCCGAAAGCATCCTCTGTTGCTTTAAAAATAAACACTGTTTTGGCCAGACAACCACATGAAATGGAGACGTAACAGGAAGAAGACAGGGGCAGGACAAATGAACCAAGGTTCCATCTATTTCTAGTTTATTTTTAATAAACTATGATGGCCCTTCTCTAATCAAAAATGCCACAAGAAGCAGGCTGAAGACAGAGGCAAAATTAACTCCTAAAATCCTTCTAGCCCTTTGGGTAAAACTGATTTATCTCCTGTAATTCAGAGCTAATATTTTCAGTGGATTCACAGGTATACAAACTATGCATACAAACTGTGGCAATGCTGAAACCCTTCCCCAGGAGTCGCTGGGAGGGTCCCCGGGGCCCCCCAGCCCAGCCCCCACCCCGTCAGCAGGCTCAGAGTTGCCGCCCCCAACTCTGGCTTCCACAGAGAGTCTCCCCATTACGGTCCTATTCCCTGTGTTGAATCCAACTTCTGGCCACGTGTTCACTCCAGATTTTGCCTTGGTCATTCCACGGGTCGTCCTGCCCCACTGTTCTCTGCCCACAGCCTCTCCTCCGCCTGCTTTGGTCTCATCCTTGATCGACTGACCAGACCCCGGCACAGTGCTCTGCCCATCCTCTCAGCGGGGGAAGTAATGGCCTGTAAAAGACTTTCTATCAAAGGCTACCCACAAAATGTCTCCTGCAATTGTGGTAGAAAAATCTTCACTGACTTTCTAGATTTAGAAAGCCAAAAAAAAAAAAAAAAAAAAATTAGGCCGTCTTACTGGAGGGTTATCTTAGAGCTTCTCCCATCCTCAAAACTCCTCGACCAACAGTAGTTTCCCGGGGCCCACAAGCAAGTACCAAACACTGTGACACAAGGTGGAACTTGAACCCAGAGCCTGAGATGCTGCGGTTAGCTACATTACGCTTACCAGCGGTGGGTTTCATCGTGGATGCGTAGATTATCCATAATAATATTTTGGAAGCGCAGAATTTGGAACCAGACAGACTAAAGTTAAAACTTTTACTCTGCCACTTAGTAACTGACTTTGGACAAGTGCCTGGTCCTCATTTTCCTTACTTCTAAAATATAAAGCTCACGAGCTCATTGCGAGGAACAAATGAGATATCACATAAGAACTTAGCACAAAGCTAGACACACAGAAGACATTTATAAATGTTAGCTGTCTATGAAAAATAATTCAGTAACAACACTCATTCATTCAGAGCTTACAACACTTCAGGCATTGTTCTAAAAGCTTTGCCTGTACTAAGACATTTACTCTCAAATACAACCCCAAAAGGCAGACATCTCCAGGTGACAGAGGAGGAAAACTGAAGCCCAGAGAGGTCAGGGCACTATCCAAAGTCACACAGCTACTCAGAGGCAGAACTGGGATCCAAATGCTAACAGTCTAGCGGAATATTATCGGATCAATAGGGGCCATAAATATCCACATACAAGCAATTTATCTTAGCTCATTGTGCTGGAAAAGTCTCTCGATCGTTTCATGGGGAAGCTGGACCTGTGCTAGTCCCCTACACGTTGATGGGCTTCACCCTCACCAACAGCAACCACTGCGGGTCAGCGAAGAACAGTTTCAGTGATTCTCTGGCTGCCGTTTTTTATCTTATTGAAAACCCACATCTGGATCTTACTGAAAGTCCTTCCTCCGATGAACGCCCAGGCTGAGGCACGAGGGACTGGAGCAGAGTGGAGGCAGGGGTCAGGGACAGAATCGCCCAGTGCTCCCCAGCACGGCCACAGTGCTCCCCCTTCTCTCTGGCAGGAGGCCCCCAACCCAAGTGACCTGTGGACAAACTTACCTAAGGAAATGACTACCTCACTTTTGCTACTTGCTAATGATGTTCTTTGATCCAGTTCTGGATACATCTTCCTGGAAAACGTCCTAGAATTGTTGCTTTAAAAAAAAAACCCAAAGCCCTACCCAGAGCACTGCCCGTGACTAAGGATGCCTCCAAGGGCACACCTGCTGCGTAAAAGGCAGAAAGAGAGGGGGACGTGAGTCTCTGGGAGGCATGTGAGTGAGGCCTCGGGCTTGGGCGACCAGCTACCTCTGCAGGCAGCACAAGCATATTGTTCGGTGCCCACCGGGGATGCTTTCTGCTTTGGGAAAAAAAGAGCCCTGGGCAAACTGCCAGGGAAATGATGTATTGCAAACATTTTTTTTTTCTCTTTGGTTAATGGAAATAATATTTACTTAGCCACCGACAAACAGGCGCACTCAGAGAAAGGGGCTTAGGTGCCTGAGAGGAGTTCTGAAAGCCAGGGAAAGAGGGCTCTCATATTCTGCTACCGATCCACTCATTCTTCGGCCAGCTCATTCTGTAATAACAGCTGGGGCAGACGTTTTCAGAGACTTTCTGAATATTATGCGTACCTTCCACAGGGCACTGCTTCTACTATTCTGAAGCTGGAGAATAAGCATCCTTCTATCAACGTTCTAATTAATAAAGCTGAAGCACCATGAGGATAAAAGATTTGCATCATAAAGAAACAACAGCTGTTGGCGAGGATGCGGAGAAAGGGGAACGCTCAGGCACTGTTGGTGGGAATGCAGACTGGTGCAGCCACTCTGGAAAACAGTATGGAGGGTCCTCAGAAAGTTAAAAATAGAACTACCCTACGATCCAGAAATCACACTACTGGGTATTTACCCAAAAAATACAAAATACTAATTCAGAAGGATACATGTACCCCTATGTTTATTACAGTATTATTTATAATAGCAAAACTAGGGAAGGAGCCCAAGTCTAGGATAGATGAATGAATAAGAAGATGTGATATAGCGATAGAGAGTGGAATATTATTCAGCCATTAAAAAGGAAACCTTGCCATTTGCAACAACATGGAGGGAGCTAGAGAGTATAATGCTCAGCGAAATAAATCAGACAGAGACAAACACCATATGATCTCATTCCTATGTGGAATGAGACGTTGTTGAAAGCCCTGAAATGTTTGGAACTGTGTATAACAGCAGCAAACTTAATACCCTGCCCTTAGCCATCCGAGCTGCATAACTAGCGGGTTTGATCTTCGACTTCCATGCACAGCATGAATGTGGTGACCAGCAGTGACAGTCAACATGCTTGGGCTATTTTCAATCACACAGCGAACTGGATGGTCATCAGGACTTAATGACGGTCTATAACTGATGGATATTTGGATTTTATTCTTTAAACAGGTGCACTGCCATATAGTTGGGACCAATCTACGCTAAATCGAACTGAGTCATCTTTCTAGTTGAATCTGGACATTCTGGTATTCAGCCACTATCGAAACTTGTTCTTGCAAAAATTCATCCCATAAGTGTGTACTAGGCACCACGTGTATACCAGGACCCATGTCGGGCCAACTGCAAACTATGTAAAATTTCCCTCCTGTCCAAGGTTATTTTCATTCTTAAGCAGGGTAATCAGTATTATACTATCTGCACTTAGGTGTGCAGCTGATAGAGAAGGCTGAGGAGGCAGAGGGAGAAATGCACCTTTTTATTCCGCCCGGGCTCTGTCCTCGATCTCCTGGAGAGGCAGTTTAGTGCAGTAAAGTAAGAACCCAGCCTCGGAAATCAGACCGTCAGCTCTGAACCCAGGGCTCTACTGCTCAGCGGCTGGGGAACTCTGAGCAAACACTCTCCAAGCCTCAGCGTCTAAGAACATGGATCTCATGGGCTTGTCCTAAGGAAGAAGGGAGAAATGCACACAGAGCTTCAGACCCGGATCCCGGCATTGAGAATTCAGTACCGCATTCCTGAGTCTCCTAGGTCTGTGCCCGTGACCATGAGAAAGAGCTATCTCACCTGACTCTTCGTTTAACACTTTTACGTCTCCCAGTGGTCTCCATTCATAAATAAACTACTGTGGTTGAGATAATACAGGACTTTCTCTCCCTAATGAAATCCTACACGGGAGGAAGAAGTAAAGGAAGCCCATCCATGTTTTGAATATGCGTTTCCATGAAACAAGGGATCTTTTCTGTATGGAAATAGCACACACACACACACACACACACACACACAAAAAAAATGGAGACTTTTTTCTTCTTTTATCCTGTACTTTTTTACACAAGAGGCTGTGTCTAGATTTGCCCATGTGCTTGTCAGAGAGAAATTAACATAGGAAATTTTCCTTCCTTACTCCCACGCAACACATCTGCCAATCTAACACAGACGCAGTGAGCCACGAGCAGGCTACAGTCTCAGAGAACAAATAACCAAATTAAGAGAACTTTGGAAATAAGAACAAGTATCTGGTGTCTACCTGGAAACAGCCCGCAGCTCAAGAGCGCTCTTCTCAAAGGTCAGAAACCCGCCGGGATGGAGCGCAGGATTTGCAAATTCTGGAAAGATCCGAGCCACATGCGATCCTTCTGGCCAAATGTTACATCCATTTGCCATCTCCACCTTGACCTCCACCTCCTAAAAGGTGAGCGAGGCCCCTCTTTTCAACTTTCGCTAATGACTTCCTTGCAGACACAAAATTATTACAGATATAAAAAAGAGGCAGAAACAGAAATCTGAGGAACCGTTAGGTTCGCTCTGCGTTAGCACTGAAATGGTCAGAGACTCTAGAGTCAGAAAAGACCTAAATAAGTTACACAGCCACTTCTCTCCCTGCAAATGGTTCAGTTTCCCAAGCGGAAGATTCTCAGTCCTGCTTGTAGGTCGAGGATACCAAATATTTTATTAAGGACAGTCTTTAAGGACAGACTGTACACCCTGCCTTCAGAGAACTTACACTGAGTATGAGCAATATTACTCATCATTCATTCATTCAACGAATATTTACTCAGCAACTACTATACCTAAGCCCTATTTTTTTTTAAAGATTTTATTTATTTATTTGAGAGGGCAGGGCCAGAGGGAGAGGGAGAAGCAGACTCCCCATTGAGAAGGGAGATTCGAGGACCGTGGGATCATGACCTGAGCTGAAGGTAGTCACTTAACTGATGAGTCACTCAGGCACCCCTACCTAGACCCTATTCTTGACCCTAAAGATTCCAGTAAAGAATAAAACATATTGTAAAATTCTGCTCTCAAGGGATGCCTGGGTGGCTCAGCCGTTAAGCATCTGCCTTCGGCGTTCTGGTCCCAGGGTTCTGGGATTGAGTCCCACACTGGGTTCCCACACAGGGAACCTGCTTCTCTCTCTCCCTCTGCTGCTCCCCCTGCTTGTGCTCGCTCTTGCTTTCTCTCTGACAGGTAAGGAAATAAAATCTTAGAAAAAAAAAAAAAAAGATAAAATTCTGCTCTCAAGGAGCATACATTTCAATGGAAAGAAGGAGGTTAGAAACAAGATTAAAAAGTAAAATATGTATTAGATAGTATTCAGAAGAAAGGATGAAAAACAAAGGAGGAAATGGCACCTGCGGGGCTCAGTTGGTTAAGCGTCCAACTCTTGGTTTTGGCTCAGCTCATGATCTGAGTCCTGAGATTGAGCCCCATGTCGGGGTCCACGCTCAGCAAGGAGTCTTCTTGCCCCCTCCCTCTTCCTCTGCCCTTCCCCCAGCCCCTGCTCTGTCTAAAATAAATAAATAAATCTTTAAAAAAACAAAAACCAAAGTAGGGAAGGGAGGATACGAAGTATATGGCAATTTCCACTTTAGACAGGGCAGCCTTAGGAGTTGGGCATAACCAGAAGGCGGTCTCTGACTCAACCCGTGAAAGGAGAGAGGGAATAAGCCAGCCGTGCGTACATCTGCAGGAAAAGACTCCCCCACAAAGGGAATAGCAATGCCAGACCGTGTGGAAGAGTGGCCCAGCGTTGGAGCAACAGCTAGGAAGCCAGCAGGGCTGGAGTGAAGGAGCAAGGGGAGAGGGATGGGATCTTCGGCCGCTGGGGCAGGTCAGATAGCTAAGCTCTCTCAGGACTTGCCAGCCCTCGGGGGCATGACCTGACTTCAGTCTGAAAAGATCACTCGAACTCGGCACTGTGTTGAGAATAGGGTTGGCCGTGGGGTGGGGAAGCAGGGACCCCGATAGGGCGTAATGACAGTGCAGGCCTGGCCGAGGCGGCTGTGGCAGTGGGGAATAACGTCCCATCGCGGGCATGTGTGTGTTCTCTAACACGGGGTGAAGCAAAGCAACTGCATTAGGGGAACCAACCAGCCATCCCTCTCCGGAGCTGGGAACAGAGTATGTGCGGAGTTTAAGCATGGGAAAGGCTGTAGGGAGACTCGGAGACGTGCAGGGCACCTGGGAATCCCTTTCCTTTCGTACAAAGCAGGCATTGTGAGAGTCACCGTGTTCAGACCTGGGCAGCCGTGAGTGCCATGGAGGCTACTAGAAATGACCCCTGACCACAGCCCACGTCTGCAGACACGGCAGCCTCATAAAGAGCCCTGAGAAACAGGGAGGCTCTTTCTGAGGCCAAACTTGAAGATAACTGCAACTCAAGGGGCAGCGCTGCCAACACTAGGATGCTCTTTAAAGGAAAGGTTTTTTTTTTCTTTTCTTTTCCGGAAAAGCTCAAGCCACGAAGTGAAAAAGAAGTGGTCCCACCCCCGAGGAAAAGCAGGCCCCGGGGCCCCTGGCCGTGAGGACTAGCACAGCGGGCTCTTCTCCAGACAGTTCCTCATTACCTCTGAAATGGAACAGCAAACGTGAGCACAGTCTTCTGATAAGTGTCTGATAAACGGCCAACGAGAAGAAACTCCCTGGTCTGGCCATGTCCCGCTGCCATGAGAGCCCACCCATTTCAAGGAAACACCACAGTCGTACCCTCAGCATCCAGGGAGATGCCCAGATCGCTCCCAGCCCCTTTGTCTGCGACCTTGGCTGTCTTCCCGCGTAGGACATGTGTGCACGGTCTCTGTCTAGTCTCTGCTCTTCTGATGGAAGTTTCTAATACATCGTTCAAGGTATAAACGAATCCACCAAATTTGGTGTTATCTGTAAATGTCACAAATAGACTCACCTTCAGGCATCCGGGTCACCCACAATGTATTAAATAACACTAGTCATTTAGGGCACAAATTCTAGGACATGAAGAAAGGCTCTCTTCCCCTTTAGGAATTACAGGAACGAGGCACCAGGAGCTGCTGAAATGGAGGGCTCTACCATCACCAGAAGAGCTCGCTGCTCTGAGTTCTCATGGGGAGAAGCACACAGCACCGTGTTTAAAGCATGGGGCTCTGCGGCAGGCCACCAGCTCTGGCACTTACATGAGGCGGACTCGGGGTAAGCAGCTTGGTCTCTGTGTGACTCGGATTCCCCATCTGTAAAATGGGGCCAACCCTAGGACCCACCGCACAGCAGTGTTCTGAGGATGAAATCAATTTGTGCGTATAACAGATTTAGTAGAGTGTATCCATAGTCAATGATTTGTACACATAGTAAATTTCTCAGCATTTGTGGGCCAAGAACAATCCTAAGCTCTTTGCATGCTTTTATTTTTACTTAAAAAAAAAAAAAAAACATAATCAAGGATGCCCGGTTGGCTCAGTCAGTTGAGCGTCTGTCTTCGGCTCAGGTCATGATTCCAGGATCATGGGATCGAGTCCCGAGTCAGGCTCCTTGCTTGGCTGGGAGCCTGCTTCTCCCTCTGCCTGCTTTGCCTGTACTCCCTGCTTGTGCTCTCTCTCTCTCGCTTGCTCAAATAAATAAATAAAATCCTTAAAAACAAAACAAAACAAAAATAAAAAATAATAATCATAGGCTCACAGGAAGTTGCAAAAATTACAGAAAGAGGTTCCATGTCCATTTCACCCTGTTTCCCCCAATGGTAACATCTTTTTCAAGATTTTTTTTAATCATCACATTTTATGAGGTAAATATCCCTATTGGCCCCTTCGCACAGATAAAGAAACTAACGTTTATAGAAGTTAGATGACTTGCCCTGCATCACACAGCTAGTGATCAGAGTGATTCCAGAAGCTACACTCTCAGTCACCAGCCACATCACAGCACCCGTGGAGAAGGACAGGGAAGATGGAGGGAGGGAGGGAGGCTTTGGCTCCCTTACTCTGATGCAGGTTGTCTGCTTGGACAGCTCTTCCTTCATGCAAATGTGAGGTGCAAGAAACTACCCCTCAAGAGACAAAATAACTCAGGGTGCCCGGGTGGCTCAGTGGGTTAAGGCCTCTGCCTTTGGCTCAGGTCATGATCTCAGGGTCCTGGGATTGAGCCCTGTGTCAGGCTCTCTGCTCAGCGGGGAGCCTGCTTCCCCCACTCTCTCTGCCTGCCTCTCTGCCCACTTGTGATCTCTCTCCTCTCTGCCAAATAAATAAATAAAATCTTAAAAAAAAAAAAAAAAAAGAAAGAAAGAAAAGAAACAAAATAACTCCTATGTGGTGAATGTGGTATTTGAGGAGTAAACCCTCAGTGACAGGTCTCTCGAGACCCCTCAATCTACTTGGTGCCAAGCTTTGCAGAGGTTCCCTGGGAGAAGCCCCTGAACCCCGAAGTCCAATAAGCTAAACACACCCCTAGCAATAGGGGCTCCGAAGTAGGTGGTCAGGATTTCCTGATCAACATGATGTTACTGAATAATTATCATTATAGCAAACATTTATATACCCCATACTGTGAGCCAAGTACTTGACATTTATGACCTAATCCCTCAACATCCCTCTCCGGTAGGTCCTATCATCATCTCCACTTTATTTCTTATTTTTTTTTAAGATTTATTTATTTATTCTGGAGTGAGCAAGCGAGCTAGTGGGGGGGGGGCAGAGGGAGAGCATCTTGAAGTGGACTCCCCACAGAGCAAGGAGCCAGGCTCACCACCCATGAGATCAGGACCCGAGCTGAAAACTGAGGGTCAGACACTCAACCAACTGAGCCACCCAGATGCCCTTCATCGTCTCCATTTTATATATGGGCCACTGAGGCATAGAGAGGTTAAGTAGGTCACCTGAGGTCACACAATAGGTAAGCGGGGGTGCTGGGACTGGAACCCAGCCAGCCTCCTCTTGCCTCTCTAAGAACACCTGATGGACCCCGAGTGGACTCCTGCTCCCCCCTTCTCACGTGCCTCCGCTTCAGCCCACAGAGGTTAGCTGTCATCGCTTTATTGCTCGTGCGTGGATGCTTCCTCTGTGTGGGAGGACGAGGAGAGGCTCCTGCTTTCACTCTTCCTGACGCTTCGACAAGGCTTTGTCCAATGGGCAGCACTTTCTGACATGAAACTCTACCCGGTGCTCCTAGGACATGCTTGCTCAGTCGGCCCCTTTGGCCCCTCCCGGAGCCCCAGTGGTCACGTCTCGGGGCCCTGGGCACTTCTCACTGCCTCTGTATAAATGGCAGACTGCCCTAATATGGGGCCATAAATCAATACCCACCAGGACCAAAGTCGGTCCTCCCTCAATCCTTAGAAATGCTCCCCTATCTTCTTCCAGTTCTCAAAAATATTTGCAAGCACTCTGCAGTGGTAGTTGTCGGTTTCTGAAGGGCCCCCAAATATTTTGGGAATGAAGAACGGAAATATTTTATTAGGAAATAAGAGATGTAAATGGCTGCACGAGATGGGGGGCAACGATGGTTCCTTTGCACGAAGGACCGTCCCAACCCTAAGTGACTGAGTGTTAAAGTCACCCAGTGACCCTCACCCTCACTGCCACAAAGACCCTTTGTCTGACAATATGATTCTCTAGGTGGTGAAGTAGCTAACTCAGCAGGAATGTTCAATTCTAGATGAACTCAGCCCTTGGAACTCACCACAGTCTGGACAATACCCTGAATTTATTACTTATAAGATACATTTGTCCAAAGCCTTCCCTCCTATCCCCCATAGCCAAGTACATCCATAAATTCTACAGCTTGGGCTCAAACTGCTTTTGGAAATACTATTCTAACTTCCTGACACCAACACTAATATTTTGGCTGCTTCTAATATGACATCCAGACTTTTGAATTTCAAAAACAATGCCTGGGAAAAGGAGGAGCACCCTGTGGCATAAGAGAAGGAAAAACATCTTTTTATTCCTGGAGAAAACCTTTTTCACAAAGGCACAAGCATCTTTTGCTAACAATGTTAAATGTAAAGGTTAACATAGACGTTACTATGGTGATGCTCCCATTTGCAAATTCCCATGAGATGTTAGCAACGCGTTACACTGTAGATACCTGTGAAACTATGTTAACTTCAGCTAATGGAAAATACAGAGCTCAGTCTATACCTGACACTTGCTTTGGAGTCTGGTTGATTTTCCATAGTCTCCAAACGCAACTCAAAGTCCAGATTTTAATCTTATGGTCTCTAAAATTCTCTGAATTTGGCTTCCTTGGGGATTTCCTGTGTCCTCTAGCAAAATAAAAATCATTACACTATTTAAAAAAAAAATCCTATTTCGAAAATCTACGAGAACTTTCCATAAAAGCATTGTTAAATGCTTATGGTCTTCTTGCCCAGGAAAGCCCCGATTTGTGACACTTTGGACTTCAGTTCAAGAATTAGATCTTTCTGGATAAACACCTTCTTATAATCTTTTGTGCTTTCTCATCTCTTTTTGAAGATTTAGAAATTTTGCACAATGGGCGTAGTTAAAACTAGATGAGCTCCTTAATGCCACACGATCCGGAACTGTACACTTAAAATGGTACACTTTGTTATTCTATTTCACCTCAATTCAAAGATAACCTGAGAGTTCAGTACACATAACTTCTAATCCCTATTTATAAAATCAAACAAATTATAAAATAAAGAGAAAACAGACCTATATGTATTTCTTATTTTACTCTCTCATCCCGTAGCAACACAGACGTCTGTAAATTTAATCAACTCGTACTTTCCCTTCTTTTACAAAATCTGACCTATATGACCCCATAATTTCCTATGGGAAAGAATGAATCCTAGCATTCACAGGACTGTTTTTTCCCAGTTTTAAAGACAAAAATTTGTTATCCGACAGCAATCAACAGTATAGTTACCGATCCTGAAACAAATAATACCTTATATGTCAATAAAAAAATTAAAATTTAAAAAGTATACAGTTACCAAGAAGAGCTAGTAGCCTATATGAATAGATTTCACCTTGAGGGGCGCCTGGGTGGCTCAGTTGGTTAAGCAACTGCCTTCGGCTCAGGTCACAATCCTGGAGTCCCAGGATCGAGTCCCACATCGGGCTCCCAGCTCCGCGGGGAGTCTGCTTCTCTCTCTCCCCCTCATCCTCTCACTCTATTTCTCTCTGAAATAAAATAGTAAAACTTAAAAAAAAAAAAAAAAAAAGATTTCACCTTGATATAGAAGTTCATTTTATTAATAAGAGGAAAGCTCTCAGGCTAAGCCTTTAAGGGAAGGACTCTCAACCTGAGGGCTTCCAGGGATCCATTTCGCACTGAACTGACCCAAGAGCGGTACATAAACACGTGCAGGGATCGTTCTGGGATGAGGGCTGGTGACCTTCCTTTCAAAATGCTGAAGCACCTAAATCTCACTTCAGAGCGGCGCGTTCCGGCCTGGGGCAAGCACAGAACGAGCCTGTCCTCGAGCCTCGCGAGCACAGCACGGCACACGCCGACAGCACTACACAGGGAACCCAGGTATCCTCTGGAGGACATGTGGCCTCCTTCTGGAAGGACACATCATTAACCTAATTTGCCATTCCGGCACTGCCTCCATGGGCACCGTCTGAAAACAACAAGGTGCCGTCCAGTGGGGAGAGCTTCATGGACTGGCCGCCAATGAGCCTTCAGCAAAGACCCCTGGTGGGACCCCTGCTGCAGCGCCCCAGGCTCACTGGCCCTCTTTCCGGCCACAGCGATTATGGGAAAGGGCTGGGTGACCCTGGGAAGACCCATGGTTCCAGGGCAGGGCCATCACGCAAGGCGAGCTGCGGTCACCATGTCACATGCATGACCAGCTCCCTGCTCTTTTTCGGCGGCAGCCAAGTCTCATTACCAAGCTCACGCGGTGGGGGAAGGCCTCCTCGGCTTCCCCCAAACCCCCCAACTGCCATTCCAGCCTGTCCTTGCCAGCTGAGTCCTTCACCTCCCTCCTCCTCTGCACCCCCCCACCCCACACTCCCCCCAGACGGCTCTGTGCAGGTGATTTCCCTGGGGACTCGCCTGCCCGACTTCCCTCCAGAGTTCTGCAATGAGGTCTCCAAACGCACTGGAACTTCTACATCTGGAAATTCCACAGGCACCACGGAATCCACACAACCCACACAGAGCTCATCATCTTTCCAAAGCGAACCGGCCTGGCTCCCCTCTTCCCAGGAACAGAACGCGATGCCTTTAGGAGCTCAGATTCACACCCTCACCCTCCCCTTTAGGGAGTCACGGAGTCCTGCAGACCCAGCCCCCATGAGGCGCCTGGCACCGGGACCCACCACCACGTTCTCCCCACAAGCCCCAGCTCGAGTCCTCATGATGGCTCACCCCCATGCCCCAGAACCTACCTGCCCATCTTGAGCCTCTCTCAGGGTCTCTACCTCCACTCCAAACTATCCTACTGCCGCCAGATTAATTTACCTAAAGCTCAGCCCGATCTCGCCCTTCTCCACAGGAAAGCCACACTGTCCCGAGGGCTAGTGAATTAAGACCAGTGCAGGCGAGGTGGCATCAAGCCCCTGAGTTACCAGCACAGAGCTAAACACTCGACAGGCCTCACATTCATCTTCCAAGAGATCTCAGAAGGTCGCACCTTCATAAATCTCCATTTTACAAATAAGGAAGATTTGGAGGACAGAAATAGTAAATAAGTTAGCCAAGGACCCACAGCTAACACCAGGCCTCCACAGCCCCTTTGCCAGTGTCCAGGGGCCTCCCACAACGCCATCGGCCCATCCTCCGAGCCCGAGACCCTGGCCTGGTTCTTCACACCCATGCTATTCTTGCTTCCCGTGTACCTCTGAACCCACATCGCGCTCAACCATCCATTTAAATAGTGCACAACGAGCACACACCCACTGCGGGTCAGACTCGGCCACTCTGCCAGCCCTCTGGGGTGCATCGCAGAATGGGAAAAGGGAGCAGATGGAGGGAAAAGGGGAGGCCTCTGCCCTATTCAGCTTCCAGTCTGGCGCCAGAGACAGACATTGGTCAAGAAGGCACATATTTGGAGCACCTGGATGGCGTGGTCGGTTGAGCATCCGACTCTTGATTTTGGTTCAGGTCAAATGAGGCTCATGATCTCAGGATCATGAGATTGAGCCCCGTGTCAAGCTCCATACTGAGCACTGAACCTGCTTAAGATTCTCTCTCTCCCCCTCTCTCTGTCCTTGTCCCCCATCTCTGAAAGAGAAAGAGAGAGAGAGAGGAAGGAAGGAAGGGAGGAAGGGAGGGAGGGAGGGAGGGAGGGTGGAAGGAAGGAAGGAAGGAAGGAAGGAAGGAAGGAAGGAAGGAAGGAAGGAAGGAATTTGTTTATATCTCAGCCTTTCCTCAGTGTTCATTGCAGTGTCATCTATTCCATGAAAATTTTCTGGAACACACCGTCCTCCCACCCCAATCCCTCACATATCCACATGTGCTAGCATTTTCCCCGTGGTGCCCCCTCACTCTTGCCTTCTTTCCGATGCACATGCTTACCTACTCCCCCTGGACTAGGAGGCAAGCCCCCCACAGGCGAGGCGTACGTTGGCCCTCGTTGTGACTGGTGACTTCCCAGAGCCTCGGCTTCCCCATCCGTAAAGTACTCGAGGTCAACATGAGGATTAAGTGGGATCAATGTCTAAAACCCCCGAGGACCTTCCCGCGGGACCACGAACTACTCCCAGCTTGGTGGCAAAGGTCCTCGGTGCTCAGTGAGAGCCCAAAGCCTTGCAGATTGTCTCCGTGTAAAGGTCAAAACAAAGAAGCTGTGGGAGAAACCCAGAAAGCTCATTCTCTAAAGGCTCTGCCGGCAGTCCAGGTCCCCTCTCCCGAGACCGTGGCCAGCCGAGGCAGGGCACTCACAAAACATGTCACGCCAGGATTCTCTCCGTTACGGGGCGGTTCAGTTTCATCAGGCAAATGGCTCACTCCGTGCCCGCCACAAATGAGGGAGAGACCCGAGCTGCCTTTCCTCTTTAGCCTGGCTCCTCCTTATAATGTAAAGCCTGGTGAGTGGTCCTCTTCCCAGGGCCCAGCCCATACCGGCAAGAACTTGATAAACCAGATAAAATTGGGTGAGAGATCCATTTTGAAAGCACCCAGAGGATAGTAAAAGAAAACGCGATTACCACTATTACTGTGGCCTAAATGATTCATAGAGCTGTGTTTCCAGTGACCCAAATACAATGTTTCAGGGCACCTAGAAGCGTTACAAGGGGCACTAGTGGGAGGTCGCCCCCAAGTGAAATGATTTGATCGCATGAAATCCTCACGGGGACTTTCGGAGCAGGAGAAAGGAGCATGCCGGAGCCACTCCAGCCATGGATGGGGCTGTAGGATACACCAGCCAGCGCTGTGAAAGCAGGCGTCAGCTCCCAAGGGGGTTCTCACTGGTCGGGGGGACCCCAGTAGGAGAGATCGGTCATGCCCTGACTCCACGCTCCCCAGCCTCCGTTTAGAACATCAGAAGGGCTTCCTGACCCTGAACTCAAAATGCAATACAACTACTGTCTAGAAATACACAATTTATAAGTGAGCGTCTCTTCCTTTTAGATGATTGGTAATTATTTACACAGTAGATATAATATTGCTTTTCTTTCCTATCTTCTCTTTGTTGTTGGAGGCTGTGAAATCTCAGAGCTGGATTTCTTCTTCTTCTTTTTTTTAATATTCCTTTGGCTTATCTCTCAATGGTGTCAAAGGCCACGGATGGTGTCAAAATGCTACGGCATCGTCTACGGCATCGTCCCCGGCATCACCGGACTCACGGCTCTTTATGATGGGCACCCTTGGCCCGGTCACATGCTGCTGTGATTACCGGGAATGCGGCGCGGGTGTGCAGAGGACCAGATGTGGTTTTCCCGAGCCACTGCTATTTCCTTTGTCCCAAAGTCCAGTGTTTCCTCAGGAAAGATGCAGCCAGCCGACTGGAAGACACCAAAGCAAGCTCCACCTGCACAGTGCGCCTCATGTCACAGTTTGTTAACATCTCCATCAGAAAAGGACACTTGTCAAGGTCACCGAGGGCCACCAGCTGCGCTCTGAGTCACGAGCGGGGGCACCTGTGCACATGTTTACACACGCCAGCCACTCTGTCCGGCTGCCGTTACCAAAGCCTGTCCTTCCAAGAGGCACAGTCACACAAGGGGGGACTCTTCAGGACCGGCGCTCACCTGTCCCCTCCCCCACCTTCGAAACCAAAACAAAACAGCCCAAGGAGGTCAAGGGGTTTGCCCGGGAGTCTGCGGCTGGACAGCAGCAGTTCCAGAACATCTCGGCCGGGCCAACCTCTCAGAGCCCGAGGATCCTTGCCTTGGCCACGACTTTTGAGCCTTTTCTTCCTTTATTCAGAGAACGTCTGTGAGTTTCTGCGTTTAGGCAAATAAAAAGCCTCATCCAAGTGGGGCTATCATTATTCGAAGAAAACCAGCCTCCTCTCCCAGATCGGGAAAGACACATAACGGTATTTGGTATTTAGCGTGCAACCATGTGCCCACGTAAAATTAAAATTATTAGTTACGAGGGCCAACTTAATTCAATTATAAATTCTTATTACCCAAATAAGTCTCAAGAAATAGAGGGAGCTTGCCAGCAGTGGGCTAGATTTCACGCCCAAATGAAAACCTGCCATCTGCCAAGGCACATGACAAGGTTTTCAAAGAAAAGTGACCACAGGCCATTTAAAATCTTCCTTAGGCACAGGCACAGTGCGTCTTGGGAGGCGAGGTGACAGCAACCGCAGGGCTACCCTCCAAAGGGGACTCTCATGCAGAAGGAAACTTCTCTTTCTTAAAGATTTTATTTATGGATTTGACAGAGAGAGCCACGGCGAGAGAGGGAACACAAGCAGGGGGAGTGGGAGAGGGAGAAGCGGGCTTCCCGCTGAGCAGGGAGCCCGACTGCAGAAGGAAACTTTTTTTCTTTACTTCCCACTTGATCAGCAGGGACAATGCTCCTTTTGGAACAACCATCTGGATCCAAAAACATGAAAATGATTCCCCGAAATTGCACATGCTTAAATGTCAGGACTATATGGCAACTTCAAGATGCACAGAAAAGCTGCTTTTCCTACTACATTATTCTACATCATTTGAGTCACCATAGGTTGAAACAGTTGGCTCATGTCGGTGGCTTCAGTGGCATGAAAGCCATTTTTCCATTCATAAAATCATGTGGAAATAGCTCTAACTAGATTTCTAGTACAAAACAGATCTGCTTTCATGCAATCTTAACGCCTTTTATTCTATCTCAAAGGAAGTCAAATTTTAAATTAAATTATAATGGGAATTATCCAGGAAACTACCTCCTATTGGAAGACTCCCAAAGAAAATAAGTTGCTCAGGAGCATTCACAGCCACACAGGCGAATCTCAGCTGACTTAGAAACTCTCCCATAAGCCTTACACTTCCTATGCAAATACTAACATCCTTAGAAAAAAGCACTGGGCAAATGTATTTGCTAGACAGGAAGCTCCCTGAAGTAAGGACTCTACTCTGTTCTCTTTTGCTCCATGCAGTCTCTTACTCAAATGACATTTTATCAATAAAGGAATGAATAATCTGATTATTCATTAAACACAACTGTTGAGCATCTACTCTGTCAGATACTGGAGATACCAAGATAAGTAAGACGGCATTCTTTTGTTTGACTGACACATTTTCTACTCTCTTAAAAAATTAAATATATGCAGAAGAGGCCTCATACTGCATCTAACACAAATTTTACAAAAAAAAAATTATATATATATATGCATATAAAGGAGCTGGAGTGAACTGTGCTCCTTCCCATGGCCTTTTATGAGGCCACCACAGGAGGTCCTCTGCTTCAGGGGATTGTTACTGCCTGAGCATTTCCAGAAGTCCAAGGGGTAACAAAATTAAAGCAACATTTCTTTAAAAAGCCAAAGGGAATGTGTCAAGTAACTTGTTTGGTTTATTGTGACCAGCAGTTCAGGCTAAATTTCCTAAGGAGTTGAAGTAACTCTGAATACCTTCAATAGTTTAGAGACTTCAACACAACTCACACTAGTAATAACGTAGACACTTGCTCTGTAATCCCAACAGATATACTAAGGTCATTAATCCCCAGTCATGAAAACAGAATTCTCATCCACAGAGCAGCTCCTTCGCTCCTTCCTATCACTGACACCCGCCCTTGCATTGGACGTGCATTCCGGAACTGCCATCTTGGATACTGAGGTGAGAAACCTGAGCACACAGTTGACTTCAACAAAGATTCTCATCCAGTACTGGGGCCCTGGCACTGATCTCCCCTCTCTGTGTGGCTCCTAAGGGGAACATCGGAGCTGGAATCCAGGCTCTGCCTCTTAGACCAGCTGAGTCATCTGTTGGTCGAATTGCTTAGCCCCCCTGAGCCTTGCTTGCATCAACTCTAGACAGGAATAGTAACGACACCTCCCTCGGACAGCCGTTCTGAGGATTAAATTCAGATACTACTACACAGAGCCTGATGCAGGCACTCAGTCACTACTACCCGTGCTCACACTCCTTTCAGCCTGTGTCCCACATCAATCTGGTAGATGGGAGTAGGTGAGCCAGCTGAAGACAGCTGCTATTTACGGACAACTTCATCAAGTAGATCGGCAACACGACAACAGCTCTGCAGAAGTACCACACAAGAGCGTAGCACAACCTGGCTGTCCAATTAACCTTGCCAAACCAGCTGTCAGATCAGTCTTCCTGGGGCCACTACCCAGCTCCATATGAATGGAACCATTTATCACATCCATGAGATAGTCACAGTACACACTCCCTGCCCAACTGTACTCTACACAAATACCAAAGCTTTGGCAGGGGCTACCAATGATTGGCAATCTTAGAATAAACCATATGTGGTGGACAGAACGATGGCCCCACAAGATGTCCGTGTCCTAATCCCCAGGACCTGTGAATCTGTTAGGTTATCTGGCAATGGGGAATAAAGACCCAGATGGAATTAAGGTTGCTCATCAGCTGACCTTAAGACAGGGAGATTATCCCAGATCATCCCAGTGGGCCCAATGTAACCTCAAAGGTCCTTAGAAGTGGAAGAGAAAATCAGAAGAGAGAAGCAGAGAAGAGGCAGCACTACAAGGACTCGGTCCAGTGTGGCTGGCTCTGGAAAGACAAGAAGGGACCACAAGCCAAGGAGAGCCTCTAGACACTGGAAAGGTCAAAGAAACATTCTCCCTCAGGAGTTCCAGAAGGAATGAAGCCTGCCAACATCTTAATTTTAGCCCAGCAAGACCCATTTGGGACTTTTTACCTCTAGAACTGTAAGATAATAATTTGTTCTATTTCAAACCACTCAATTTGTGGTAATTTGGAGTGGCAGCGAAAGAAGTCTAATGTACCGTGTTACCCCAGCAAGGTCTCTTGAGCAGAGACAACACACACCCTTAAGGACAGCATTTTCTCAGAGACTCTCCTTTACCCGTGATGAGTCTACCATTCTGATCCCCGGGTTTTGGTTTGCAGCTGGTTACCTCTATCTTAGGGGTGTCTTCACTGATTCACTTTCCAAACCACTCAGGAAGCTCTTTTGAAAAGGGAGAAGAGAGATGGTTATTGGGATCCTGGATGATGTTGAAGAATGAAGTATAATCCCCAATGTGCCCTATTCAGCCCTCCCTCCCTCCTTCTTTCCTTCCTCCTTCCATTCCCTCTCCCTCCTTCTCTCTTTTCTTCCTTCCCTCCTTCTTTTCTTCCTTCTTTCCTTCCTGCCTGCCTTCCACAAATAGCTATCAAGCACCTAATATCTATGCTATATACTTCTAGGGGTAAGGAAATACAAGAATGAATAAATAGTCCTCAACTCTTACCCCCAGACTTCATTAAAGACTTACCATCCATCCAGAGCAGTGGTTTTCAAACTTTTTGTACCATTACCCATAGCAACAAACGTGTATTTGCATCACAGTCTAAAATGCACACACATACACACACAACTGAAACAAAAATTTTACAAAACAATAATTAAACCTACCAAAGGAGATGTACTCTACATTCTATTCTATTCTATTCTATTCTATTCTATTCTATTCTATTCTATTCTATTCTATTCTATTCTATCCTATTCCAAATTCTGACCAGCAATCCATCCAATTGTTTCATGACCCTGTAATCAATTACACCTCTCGGTCTGGAAAAGAATGAGCCAGAAGTCTTCATACCTGTGCCTCGATGCTCAGCATACAGATCCAAGGAGGCACATCCCCAGAAACTTCCTCAAGGCATTAGTCAAGCCCGGACCGTTCCTTTCTCCGGCCCACTACCTTCCACACAGGCTAAGATGACTCAGACTCAACATTTAGATTCCAGTCATTTTGATAATAACTGTCACCCACCTCTGCCTACCCCTCTCCCAAGTGCACACACACAATCTCATCACCCCTGGAAGGGAAGGAATTAGAGGTTCTGAATATGGGAAACGGTGACTCACTCTTCCTGTCAGCCAGGTAGACGGCTCTAAATGTCACTCAAGTGAGATCATAGCAAGGGGGGCAGAGCCACGAAGGACAGCGGCTGGAGAGCAAGGGCTGGGAGCTCAGACCCCAGAGCAGACCCAAGTAAGGGGACAGGGTCTGATGTGAGAAGCACTTGAACAGACGACCATACGACTAAGAATGTGCTGTGACCAAATCAGTGACTCCCCCCAACATACTGGGGAAGGTTGCTAGTGACCCTGCCGAAGATCCAGTCTCAGTCCTCGGCGAGCCTGCGCTGAAGGTCCAGGCAGGCAGGGCTGGGCCTCTTTGCAAGCTCACCCAGGGGGCTGTGGCCAGCAGCGGCAGAGGACCCGCTGTAAGGAACAGCTGGGCAGTCACGGCATCCTTTTACGTGAGTGTGCCTGATTTGCACGGAGACCTTCTGTAAAAATGGGAAATTTCACCCTCGATTGCTTGTCATCCCACCTAATGACACATATTAAAGCTTATCTTTTCACAGGCTAATTTTAGTCTGATACCAATTCACAGATCGCTAGCTTAGAAAAACACTACCCTGCTTTTGCAAACCCAGTCTACTCCCCCTGGCCGATTCCTATGACAGAAGAGCTGGCAAGGCCGGAGGGGAAAGATGAAGCCTAGAGCCCCACCAAGTATTGTCCTTAGAGGCCAAAGTCATAGACAGAATCCTGATTAAGAATTGTTACCAAAAAAAAAAAAAGGGTTGTTAAGAGTTGTTACTACATTCTAAAGGAAGGGGGGTCAATTTCATAGCATATTTCTGTTTCTTACTCCTGCAGGATTAACAAGTCTGGGAGATACACTTCTCACTGTGAGAGCTCACCATGCATTCTCTCCATGCCTGGGGGCCCCAGCTCTCATCTCCCTCTACCAGCCTGGACCCCCCGGTTCATCACTGGTCTCTCTCTTGCCATTGGCTTTGGCTTTTCAGCCGCCAGATCCTGCATTTTCCCTGCTGAATCTCCACCACGAATGAATCAAGCCAACCATGCCCGACGACACACCAGCCCAACACACTGATGCCCCGCTGAGGAAAAGCACAGAGCAGGGAGCAGATTCTCCAAGACACGAAGGGTCTCCTGTCCCAGAGGCTCGGGAATCCTGCCTCACCCTTGTAGACAGGTTCGCTTCCTATTTCACAGAGTAACACTTGTAAACCTTGAACTCTCAACCCTCCCAAGTCTTCTCACTTGGCCTCTGACAACACCGAGAAGATCAAGGCCATCGGGGAGGGTGCCCCCCAGTCGCCTTTCTACCTCTCTTTTCTCCTTTCTGTTTCCCCTCGTCTTGGGGCAGGTGGTGCTCCCCTGTGTAAGGCTAATGTCACACACTGTGTCCCCTCCTTTCCTGCCTGGGGCCCCTCTCGCCAACAACTCCCTCTCTCACTAATATTTTCTACCTTTCTCTGTAGACCGACTATTCCCATATCTTCTTCTCCAGATATTGTCTTCATTTCTCCTTTCCGTTCATGAACAGGAAGGCTAGAGTGGATGCCACCACGTCCTACCCCTCGATACTCAGCTTTTACTCATCAACCTTCTCCACTGATATCACCATTTCTACCCAAAATACTCTTGTTCAAGGGTCTTGTTTGGGCATCCAATGACCCCCAAATTGCCAAACACAGTAACCCATTTCAATCATCTTCTCACTCACCACCTCTGTGAGACTCTCTAGTTTCCACTCCCTGATTCTAGAAACTCCCTCCTTGTCACATGGTTTCCTGGTCCCCATCCTCTCCTGTTTTCCATAAACGATTGCTAAATGAATGTCCCAAACCAAATTCATTGCTTTTCCCCCTCAAACCTCATCTTCTTTCTGGAATTCCCATCTCAATGAATGGCACCATCAAACCACCCAAGAAGAGCCCTCAGGGCACCCTCCATGTCCCTTTTTCTGTCCCTAACCACTTCACTCCCCACCCCTCCACTCAGCGGTCAAGCCACAGAGCTTTTACCTACACATGTCTCTTGTGTCTCTTCCCTCCTTTCCAACCCCAGGACCATCACCTGATGCCTGGTTCTCATCATTTGAACGTGAACCAGCACGATTGCCCTCTTTGGACCTTCTGTGCCTGGTCTGGCCTCCTGGGATTCCCAGCCTTGGCACCTCACAACCTGACTTTTCCTGGCTCTCTAGGAAGAAGCAGGACACTAGCTGAGGATCTGCTCTGGTCAGGGGGTCAAGGAGCCTTCCGTGAAGAAGAGCTTGGAAAGAGAGTAGGGGCTGCCGGGAAAAGCCATTTGGAGCGGAGTGGGAGGCAGAGGGACGAGGAGACAGAAGGGGCAGGTGTCCAGCGTGCTAAGTGGGGGGAAGGGGCATGGAACGCTCTGGCAGCCAGCGGGGCCAGAGCCAGGAAGAAAAACATAGCCTCACCTGAGGCTGGGAGGACCAGGGGCCAGACCGCCCGGGGCCTTGGGACACAAGGGAGGACAGTTTCCTCTTCAGGGCAATGAGAAGCCGGGGGGGTGACGTGATCAGGTCTGAATTTTTACAAGATCCCTCTGTAAAAATGCTAAGTAGTGAGGCAATGATGGATACTTCCCTAACATAATGAAATAGATCTCACTGAACTGAAAACAGCATTTATAACAGGAACTCTAGAAGCATTCCGCTACTCAGGAATAAGACGACACGTCCGCTGGGCATGGTTCTTTGAGGAGCTGGACGATATATGTGAGTCAAAGAAAGAAGTTAGAGATTTAAAAATCAGGGAAAAAAGAGGTAAAGAGGCACGGGGTTGGCTCAGTTGGCTGAGTGTCTGACTCTTGATCTCGGCTCAGGTCATGATCTCAGGGTAGTGAGACAGGGCCCCCATCCAGCTCTGTGCTAGACGTGGAGCCTGCCTGAGATTTTGTCTCCCTCTCCCTCTGCCCCTCCCTCCAGGCTCGCTCTCTCTCTCTAAAAAACAAACAAACAAACAAAAAAAACCACAAAACAAAACAAAAAGATAAAACAGCCACTATTTGCATATGATATTCTCATATGGCTAAAACCCCCCCCATAGAATCCACTAAGAAACTATGCAAACCATAAGAGAATTCACTAAGATGGTAGAAGCAAATTCCTACGTAGAAATATACGTTTGTATACGAGTAACTCACTTGTATACAAACAATAAACAGCTAGAAGTATTAGAAGAAAAGGCCTCCATTTATAAAAGGAACAACAGAGTGAAATTGTTAAGAATAAACGTAACAAGAAATGGACAAGAGCCATAGGAAGAGAGTTTATATTAACCTGCGAGATGCAGGGGAAAAGCTTGCGAAGTCTATGGGCAGGAAGGTTCAACAACGTCATGGTGTCGATTCTTCTTAAATTAATTTATAAACATTAGTGCAATCCCAATAAAAATAATGGGATTTTTTTTTTTAATTCAGAACAATCTTATCTTAGAGTTCCTATGAAAGGATCCCTCCGGCCGCCATGTAGCCATGCGTTAAAGAGTGAAAGTGGAGAGGGTTGGGGGGACAGGCCAGGCTGCACTGCGGTCCCCAGTGAGACCTGGGGCTCGAATGCAGAGAAGGTCACGCACTGGAGAGACAGTTACTTGGTGAAATTCATAAGACACAGTGATTGACCTGACGTGGGAGGTGAGAGAGTTCTCCAACGATGGCTCCTGGTTTCAGGTTTGTATATTTAACAATGAATCAAACCTCCTGCCAACAGATCCCCCTCTTCCCTAAAAATCACTGCTCCTGCAGTGTTTCTGGGCCAGGGGACTGGCAACGGATTTAGCAAGGCCCTCCACAAAGGCTTGTTATCCTGCTGTTTGTTCAGAGCAAAGCAAAATATCGCTTCCTGACTCTGTTAATTGGGCGATGGGCACAGATCTTTGGTGGACAGAGCGGTTTCAGCTTCAGAAAGCCTGCTGACCCTTGTTCTCTCCCTCTCGGTGCTTCTTTTCCCCTTGTGATTCAAAACTGTGCTAGAAAAAAAAAATAGGGCAATGATGATGTTTGAGTTTGACCTAAGCAGTCTCAGTGTTTACTTAGCTGGGGCTGGACAACGTCCCCGCAGAATCCTGACTTTCGTATTTAACGAACAAACAAATCCCTCACGGTCAACAAAACCCCTCACCTCCATGGCCTGATGGTTCTGTCAGTGGCTGCTTCCCCCTGAGGCTGGCTTTCTCCCCTGCCCAGAAGTCCTTCCAATGGATTTTCAAACACAACAGAGTGAGATTAAATATGTCACACAGTGGTTCCCTCTCGAACCTCGACAGGAACGATTTCCGTGAATGCGTTGTTTGATATGAAAGAGAAGGACTTTTGTTTTCAGTACAAGGCACGGGTCTATTAAAACTCGGGTGAAATAAGCCAGAGTTTTGGGTGGGACCAGTTTAGACCCGGCTTTTCTACAGTATCTACATAAAGCTCAAGTGAGATGCTCGCCGAACCAGGGCTCTGAAACTTGCCCTGACCCAGACCGCTTAGGGTCCTCATTCAGGGCCGAGTCGGAGTCTGCGGGTCGAGGCTGGGGCCCGGAGAGTTTGCATTTTTAATGAGTTCCCGGGTGATGCCATCCTACAATTCCACAGATGGCACTGAAGGGTAGCAAGAGTTTTAATGAGCTCAGCAACTCACAAGCTACATTTCTCTAGAGTTCACCTGCAGATTGGGACGCGTTCTCCTGATTTACAAAACGGAGACTTTGCCGCTATCTTATGTCAAAGATCCTATAACGAGTGAATGTTTCAGAGTCTCTTCAGACTTCAAACATCTGGAGGTCAGAATACCCCATCCCAATCTAATCCAGATGTTATATTTGCTTTAAAAAAAAATTCCGGGGTGCCTGGGTGGCTCAGTGGGTTAAGCATCTGCCTTTAGCTTGGGTCATGATCCTGGGGTCCTAGGATCGAGTCCCGCATCGAGCCTGCTTCTCCCTCTCCCTCCTGCTCCCCCTGCTTGTGCTCTCTGACAAATAAATAAATAAAATCTTTAAATAAAAATTCATACCGAGAAAATCCTATAATACTTAGTGAAACTCACCAATTTGGATTAAATAAAAGAGAAGCTTTAATGATGAGATTTTAAAAACATAATCAGGTTTCTTACTTTCAATTTCAAAGGGTAAACAAGCTTCAGGAGTTTGAAAAAAGTTCACTCTTTTAAATATTTCATATACTTCCCTATGGATCATAGTGACCATATGACCACTGTTTCATTTACAGTGTGTATGAAAAAAGAAAACATTGAGTATTCCAAGACCCTATACAAATTATCACAGACTCTCAATAAAAGGAAACAGAACTTCAAAAGTCCTCCTACATTTAAAATGAAAAGCCTCTAAAACTTAACTATCACTACCAGTTTCTTCAAAATCCATGCTTGTCAGTGGGCGTCAGTTAGCCCGTTTTTGAGGTAGAAAAACTAAGGCCTAAAGTCACAGGAAAAGTCAGTAGAATTCAAGGTCAATGTCATCTTCAGGACCTTATTAAACAAAGGAATGTCAATTGCCATAAATTCTACCCACTCAAGTACTGGCTGCCTTGAGGGGAGATACGTGTGTCTCTCAACAAACACATCATCTCACAGTCTAGCTGTTTGGCCTTGGAAAACATTTTCCTTATCAACTGAGAAGTAGAATGCATACGCAAGAGTGCATTAACTGCTTCTTTTAAAGAAGGGAAGTAAATAAAGTACACACATTTAAGCCGGTTTTCCTGTAACTACACAGATTCAAGCTCCTGCATACAAAAGGCCACGGGGTAGTCACATCGTGAAAAGAGCTACTGTGTTTTGCAAGGAAATATGCAAAATGCAGAATAAAAAGTGCATAATGAAAACACCAAAAAAGCACAGAGTACGTCTATGCAAATGACTTACACATACTGCCCTTTCCTGCTCCTGGTTATGACGAATAGAGCTTACCCTGCCCGTCCTGATAAGGGGGCAGGGAGGTGTGCCTTAAAAACGAGACATCTTTAAAAATCATGAAATGAAAATGGGATTTATACTATACCCAAATATTAATGACTTATGAGAAATTTTCAGTTAACTTGGGTTTTATTAAAACTAATAACCTTTTGGGGCGCCTGGGTGGCTCAGTGGGTTATGTATCTGACTCTTGATTTCAGCTCAGGTCATGATCTCAGGGTCGTGAGATCAAGCCCTGCATCGGGCTCAGAATCTCAGCTTGAGATTCTCTCTCTCCTTCCCCCCTCTTCCCATTCACACGCTCTCTATAAATAAATATAAATAAATATAAATAAATATTTTTTTTTAAAAAAAGCTGGTAACCTTCCATTGATCATCTTCCCACCATACGAGCTCTAACTGCCTGCCTGGGTAACCCTGCCCCAGATGATAAGAGAGCTTAGCTCCACAAGGACAGACTGATCCCCTCTAACTTACTTAAATCTAGGATGGGTGGGGTGGAGGCAGAGAATCCAGACATCAAGATGGGGTTTTGAAAGGTCTGGAATATTCATTGGATAGGTATGGGAAACCTCTGGCAGAGAGGAAACAGAGTTTGCATTGCTTCCCTGCTGGGAACACTTGGACTGATGTCATTTATCTTCACAACATCGAGTTAGCTGAGCTCTACCCCACTCCCACCTTCCTGTGCTATTACTATCCCTTTGATTAGGAAAGCTGAAGGAACTGTACCGGAGGGGAGTCTCCACGTGCCCAGAAAACACTCTTCCTACAAGGCTACGGTGTGACCCATTGGAAAGGGCTCTCCACTGAGCCAGATGCACGGGTTCAAGTTACTCCTGGTTCTCGTCAATTTCCTTACCTACCCACTCAAGATAAATTAACGGCCTCCACACATTGTTCAATGAGGCCCCTGAAACCTAGAAGGGGTTCAGTGAACACTGGCTGAATTCTCAGATGAGATAATTATGTCAAACATATAACCCAAATGTTACTTACCATCATTCTTTTCATACTTTTCCATCAAGGATCTCAAAGCACACAGTACTCCAATAATTCGCAGTTCGCTAAGCAGGTAGTTTGTATTGTGATTTCACTTTTGGACTGAAGTTGTTAGTAAAAGTCTTGATTTCTACCCTAGGCTCTACAGTGGAAGCAGTAGGATACTATCACGGTGGGTGTCTGACACTGCATTGGTCACAACCCGCAGACCTATGCATCACCAAAGGTGAACCCTAAAATACATGACAGACTTTGGTTAAAAATAACGTATTAAGATAGGTTGGTCAGTTGACCAGTTGTAACAAATGCACTGCACTCTCAACAAGGCCAAAGATTGGAGGGACAGCTCCAAGAGGAAGGAATCAGAAAATCAAAGCCCCTTACTTTTGCCCACCGGGGAGCCTTCAGCCCCTAAGCAGAGATACACTTGAATTTCCAGTCCATGCCAAGCCTGCTGCTCCACAAAATGGCATCCATACCCATGAGAACACTTTAAATTTAGCACAAGGACTACACTATGTATGACTTTGTAGCAGTTCATAGTCCAATTACTCAAATTCCTCAGGAGTCCGCTGGAATAATCTGGTCACTAAAGGTCCCCCCAGCACATCCATCTTGGCCCATACGTGTGGGTCTCCTCTGACCGACAAGGAAACACACACCTGCTAAATTATTTGGAAACAGATCTCTTTGAAGAAGTTTGGCAGTACATGCACTCTGGAAGGTGAGGGAGGTGGTAGAGAGCAAGACCCAATTCTCTGTTTCTCACTGTGGGTAAAAAGGCACACTCAAGGGGTGCCTGGGTGGCTCAGTGGGTTAAAGCGTCTGTCTTCAGCTCAGGTCATGATCCCAAGGTCCTGGGATCGAGCCCCGCATCAGGCTCTCTGCTCAGGAAGGAGCCTGCTTCCTCCTCTCTACCTGCCTGCCTCTCTGCCTACTTGTGATCTCTCTCTGTCAAATAAATAAATAAAATCTTAAAAAAAAAAAAAAAAGGCACAAAGTCATGAAGCAACTTAATCATTTAAAACCCTCTTTCTGCCCTCAAAATACAAACAAGTCTTGTCCATCCACGGTTACAGCCCTACATTTTTTAAACTTACCGTTTTCTCCACTGCCTTGATCATCCCTTCTAGACAAAGCACACGTACACCCGTGATATGCTTCATTAACACAGCTCCAGAAGCAAAGTGCAACACAGTTGGCCTACAAATCACTTCTGGAACAACTGCGTGACACGCGTTTCCCATTCATCCCTACAGAAGTATAACCTGGGGCTACATCTCCATGAGGCAATTGGGGATGAAGTGCAAATTTTAAAGTTCAGCTTTAAAACTGCTGACCCAGTAACCCCGTTTGCGGGACTTTATCCTTTTAGCAAGTATGAAAGTTGACCTCTCAACATACATTCCGCTACTGGCCCGTGAATGGTTTCAGAATGAGTAACAGGACAGGCGAGAGCACCTTCTGGGAAGGACATGCTGAAAGTAATGGCCTCATTCTTCTGGATGTTGTCAGGTCTGATGTGTCCCCAGGGAACCTGTACAGCCAACCTGGGACCACGGGGACAGCGAGTACAAGGGAGGAAAGGGCCTGTGGCCTCGAGACCTCACTGAGTTCATGAACCAGCACTTCCTGGAGCCTGCCTGACCTTGGGCTTCACCTGCAGAGATAATGTCTTTATCATATAAGCCCAATGCAAGTCATCATTGTCTGTAACTGACACTGAAGTCATCTGACACAACCCTACAGATAAAGTCACACGTTTGTGCCAATACGCGTGTACGAGAATGTTTACTGCTGCCTAGTTAGTAACAGCCAAAACCTGGAAACCTTAAAGTTCATCCTGGCTCGGTAAATCATGGCCCCATAGTACGAGACACCATGCAGCCCCTAAAAAGAGAGAGGCTCTGTAGGTGGTAATATGTTAAGATACCCAAGGCGTATGATTGGTTGACAAAAACAAGGTACAGAATGGTCTACAGGACATGATCTCATCTGCATAATATATACACACATACGTACTTTTCTATATATGCATGCACACACACCCATAGAAGTTTCTGGAAGACAATGTGAAATTGGTAATTGTTACAGCTGCTGGCAGGGCAGCAAATGGGCGGTGAACTAGTTTTCACTTAATAGCCTCTGTACTGTTTGAATTTTTAGCACAGCATGAATTACTTTTATAATTTGTCAAATCAAGATGAAAGATACTTTAAAAAAGAGCAAAAAAACCTCAATTAGACGATTCACAGAAATTCAAACAGAAAATATATATATAAAGAAATTGGCACCTAGAAATTCATCTAAGTCAGACTTTATGTATGATTTGAAGGTCAGCCCCAAAAAGACGTTTGCTTTTTAGCCCTCTTGCTCCATTTCCTCTAAAACCTTATCATCTTCCTAGCTACCCGCTGTCAGTACGAATTAGGGGAACTACAAACTCATTGTCATACAGCCTGAGCAAAATGAATTTAAAATAGTCTGAATGCACACACAGATACCCCAAAGCCAAATATAACTCTTCCCTACGATCCACACCTCTATGAATCTCCACAAAACCAGAGTTGCCTATAATACTTTAAGAATAACTTCGAGAAAATCCAGTTTTATTTATCTTTCCAGACTTACTTTTGGAGTCCAGCTTATATATGGGGCATTTATAACTGCATTCGCTCAGCACAGGTAACAACGTGGAATTATGTTCCAGTGTCCTTATTAAAAAGAAACACCCGTGGTTCAACTCACTACCAAAAAAGTAGTCGCATCCCAATGCAAAATAACATTCCAGAAACGCTTTGGGGAGGCTGTGGTCCCCACTTTGTAGGGGACTTTCCTGACTGAGGCTTTCTGATCAGTCTCTTGGATCATGAGATTCTCTCTCATGACACTATTTTGACACTACACTCAGTTTGATTCCACGCCTTCCCTTGCATGTGGCCTCCTCCCTGGAGGGGCCCCCACCACTCCCCCGCCCCGCCCCGCCCATCATTATCACTGCCCCGCCCCACCCCGCCCATCGCTATGTCACTGCCCCGCCCCACCCCACCCCTCGATGTCACTGCCCCGCCCCACCCCGCCCATCGCTGTCACTGCCCCGCCCCGCCCCGCCCCTCGCTGTCACTGCCCCGCCCCGCCCCGCCCATCACTATGTCACTGGCAGGCCGTGTTCACCTTTCACCTGTCTGTATCTCCATCACCTCCACTACCCCCACCCTGGTCCACCTGCGGCCAGCACTTGTTTTGTTCCCTGTGGTTCCCTGGAAGCCGGCACCGGGTGTGGCATTTTGGGGGAAGAGAAATCAGTAAGGGGATTCTGATACTGACCCTCACAAGCACCGGAAACTTGGGATGAGCTCCTGTGGGACTGTGAGCCTGGATGTCCTCAGTTACCCAACAGAGGTAATCACGCGCTGTTTCCAGTTGGTCTGGGCAGAGACGGTGGTAGTATAAGTCATAATTAAGATAATAATAGATGCTCAATGCATAAATCAGCCCGAATAGCCCCATCACCTGGCACAGCTGGGCTCCACCATCTCACTTCAGCCAGAAATATGTCCTTCTGTCCAAAGAGTCCTTAAATGAATGGCCCTGGCCACATGACAAGCAAATGACCCGCTATCCGCGTCTCCACCCCCCACACCCGGCCGCACCACCCCCGGGCAGAAGGTCCGACTTTCTCCATGAAACACTGTCTCTCAAACGTGGACCACGGGGGGAATTCTAGGCTCAGCCCTCTGGAGCAGCAGGATTCTGGCAGGTTCCACGGAGGTGCAGAGAAGGAGGCAAGGCGAAGGCAGAGAGGCAGGTTCTCTGGACCATGCATCTCACTTCACACATAGCTCAGAACAGGTTTTGGGTTTTCTGGCATTGATTTTAGAGCCAAAATCCTAGCAGGCAAGAACTGCTTCCCTCTCCATGGTCCAAAAACTGGGCATGAGCCTCGAGGGAGCTCATTTGAAAGCTCCATCCCCCAAGCCCGTCCCCTCTCCTATCACACCATCTCCCATCCAAGTGGAATTATTTAACTTACAGGACCTTTGAAAAGAGAAGAAACAATCCTTAAAACTCTTGAGTCCCTCTGGATCAATGATTTCCATACCAGAAAAGGCAGGCGGTGTGGACCAGATATACCAGAGTGACCTACTTTCAGGCTTTATCTAGGTTCCCTGTATGAAGCGCTGACCTGACTCCTCACAGTATCTTTCAGTGATCCAACAAAAATAAACAGTTTTGAAAAACTGGAAATCGTGCGCCCAAATATATACAAAGAAAAAAAAACCTCTCCCAGGGAAACAGGACTGTTTTTAATGTTGAAGAGGGGAAGAAGCATTGGGAACAGTGAAAAGCAATAGCGAAATGCACTTCCTTTTAACCACAACGTCATCCACCCTGGCAGGGCCTGAGGTTTTCAGCTCTTGCCCCTGGGGCTCCGTGGCACCCAGATGCAGGCTCCCTGGGGACCGGGAGGGCCTCCCTGCTTGGCCCATCCTCTCAACGCTGACCTAGAGAATATGTTCTCTTGGCAATATTTCAGGTTAGAAAATTATACCTCCCTTGGAGTTCTTCCTGCCACCAACTTCTTTTTTAATAGAAAACAGAAAACATTTTGAACCAAAACCCAAAAATAGGAGACTGTAAGTGATATGCATACAGAGTGACGTCACCAAAATGGTAACATAGGAGACCCCAGCATCGGGGCGCCGGGGTGGTTCAGTCGGTTAAGCAGCTGCCTTTGGCTCAGGTCATGATCCTGGAGTCCCGGGACTGAGGCCCGAATCGGGCTCCTTGCTCTGTGGGGAGTCCGCTTCTCCCTCTGCCCTTTACCCCACTTGCACACTCTCTCCCTCAAATAAATAAATGAAATTAAAAAAAAAAAAAAAAGGAGACCCCAGCATCTGTCCTCCCACAAAGAGCAACAATTACACAACTATCTGTGGATAAAAACAGCCCTGGGCAAGCTCTGGAGGCCACATAAGAAACTTCAGAAACCCCGGGGAACAGAAAAACCTGAGAATCATTGCATAGGAAGAGAGAGAAGAGCAGCTACATTGGTCTGCATGATCCCATCCCTGGGCTCGCATCTCTCTGGGCCAGGGGGACATCACCCAGTAGGGCTCCCCTCACCGGGGATGGGTGCCACCAACTTTTCATTGGCCGTAAAGCATATCAGGAGTTGTAAAAATGGACATCATATTTCTGAGCTCTTTGCTAATAAGCTTTGCTCTCATGAAGCATCTCTTTGCATAACCCCACGCTTCCGGCTTCGGTCAATTCATCTGAGCGTGGTGATTGTTTTTGTTTTTGTTTTTTTAATACTCCCCTATCCCTCGCAAAGCTCTTTGACAAACTGGCCATAAAGAGATAACAATGAATTGTTACGACAGTGTTGCTTACTAATATTACTTAAAGCTCTCTAGAGCCTAGCACAGACCAGAACATAGAAGGGCTTTCAAAATAAAAAGTAGTAATTCACTGAATGGTGTATTAACTGAAGAGCTGGATGAATCCAAAACATCACTGGTATCATTCTCTTGACGGTGAGTGGGGCCGGCCCAGCACCCCAGCACCTCTGCCAACAGCTTCCTATTATCCTCTCCATGAAGTCTGGCCCTTACATCCTTGAATCCCCCACAAGAGTGATTTGGAGGCTATAACTAGAGAGCCAAACAAAAGTACAGAAGCGATGGGGAGCCAATCAAATGTTATCAAGACATCGACAAAACACTTGGCTCTGATAAGCAGAAAGAAAAGAATTTAGGATTCGATCAGGCAGCTCAGAGGTGTGTGAACAAGCTGCGAACTTGAACCAGAGGGACGTAAATATGAATGGAGTCTTCCCAGATAGGATGTTAAAAATGGAAAGAAGTTGTGAACGAATTTCATACGGCTGTCAGCTGAACTCAGAAAGAAATACCACCAACTGAATGGTATGGACTCTGAGTAGTAGTCTCTGACTTCACAGTCTGGAAAGGGGGCTTGGGTAGAATCATCCATGGGCTTCTCGGCCCGGATGGAGATTTCAGGTTCCAACCACAGCCCAGTGGGGATGCTCGGCCTCTCACTGCCATGAATCGTCTTCCCAGGAACCTCAAACTAGCAGTCTCAGCACTTCTCAAAGAATTCCCCCACCTCCCCGGCAGAACGCGAACCAAGGCAAAATACCCACTTGGGTTTCATTTCAAAGGTGGGAGGGTTAGAACTGGCAGCAGGAGAAACTAGCCCAGTCATCAACGATGCTGGCCAGCCGCGTCTTACAGATGCTCAGACGGCCAGGGCTGGAGAGCTTTGAGGCCATTCAGCAGTGCTACAGGAGGAGAAAGGAGAACCCAGAGCGGGAAGGGGAGCTGGCCAAAGACACACAGCCGAAGAGCAGGAGAGCTGGGACCAGAGTCCAGGGGTCTCTCCGTGAATCTATTATGCCTCCCTACACCCAAGTGTCGAAATTCGCTTCGGATTTTCTTGTTAGAGAAACCAGACACTCAGTGTTTCATGCACAGCGGTCCGACTTACCGAATAACCTTGAGACCTTCTCCCTCACTTGTGAAAGGAGGGCAAGACATACAGCTCAACGTCCTGTCCTGTTGACAAGCCAGGTGTTCGGTTCTTGGGACTCACTGTGCGGGTGGAGCTAGTTGGGGGTTCGGATCCCGGGTGACGCCTTCTCCCCACGCAGTCGAGCCGGCCCAGGCGAAGAGGGCGCGGTTTCCACCCCCCAGGCCCTTGCCAGAGGCAGCAGATCAGGCCCGGCTGCCATTATGGGCAGCACCTGCACAGAATTCCTTCACAGAGAAGATTCTAGCAGGTGTGAGGGAAATTCAGCCTCTGCCCCAGGTTTGTTGAAAACTCAACAGGGACCCCCACCTGTGGGCTCGGCGGGCTTGAAACCAGGCTGGTGGGGAGAAGGGTAATTACTGGTGAAAACGGATGTTCGTTCTCAGTGTTTCCGCCCTCTGCTCTGCTCAGTCATCTGACACGGTTGACAACATTCCTTTTTTCTCCTTTGTCTTACGTCCCCCTTCCTTGGTAAACACTGTTTAAAGGTCTAGCTATGGCGTTTAATTTCGTCTAACACGTCATCACCAATGTTAAATGCTTCGGGAAATGCTGTTTACTTACGGAAGTGCCCAGAAAAGCCTGGGATAGTTTCCCCATAAGCAGTGGGGTCTGTGGTACCCAATGTGATATGAGATCATTATCCCGGCCGAAATCCAGAGAGGTCAAATGAGAACATTGGGAATTTTTTTTTTTTTTTAAAGATTTTATTTGACAGAGAGAAACACAGTGAGAGAGGGAACACAAGCAGAGGGAGTGGTAGTGGGAGAAGCAGGCTTCCTGCCGAGCAGGGAGCCCGATGCGGGGCTCAATCCCAGGACCCTGGCATCATGACCTGAGCCGAAGGCAGACGCTTAACGACTGAGCCACCCAGGCGCCCCAAGAACATTGGGAATTTTCAAGTAAGCGTTTTGACCACGGCCAGCTACTGAGAACCTGCCTTCCCCACCAGGTTCCCCCACAGGCCACGCAGAGAAGGGTTCCCCCACCCCAAGGCCCAGCCCTCTGCCTGGGCTGCAGAACCCACCCCTGCTTCCTTCTCAGGAACCCTGCACTGTCAAATAAGCTGACTTTCTCTTAGAGTCAACTGGGTCCTTGGAAATTTACTTAGGTGTCTACTATTTTAAGGAAAAAGGCCTTCTAGCCTCATAGCCCCTTCCGGCGGCTGACCTGTTCCTTCCTTCCTGGCCAAACTCTTAAGGACTTGGTAGCTTCCTGCTGCCACTCATTCCTCAGCTCACTCCAATCTGGCATCCCTGACATAGTTCCACCACACTGGCCCCCGTCAAGGTCACCAACGACCCCCATGTACCAAATCCAGCAGTCCTTTCTAGCGATGGCATTCAGTTCTGTCGACCACCCCCCCTCCCCCACTGTCTATGCCCCAAGAGCAGCCCTCCTCCTCCCTCTATGCCACTTCTCCATATCTGTGACCTCCTCCTCTGCCCAGCCTCTACGTGTCCCCAGAGGCTTCTCCTTCATCATAAACTCTCTCTTTAGATGCGCCCGCCTGTAATACAAAGATAACTCACAAGGTCAAAGAGAAGCACCTGAAACTCAACAAGTCCTAGCAAGTCCTCACTTGCTCTCTCTCCTCCT
>CM053608.1:6985015-6998431 GCA_028646535.1 Procyon lotor
CGCCTGGGTGGCTCAGTCGTTAAGCGTCTGCCTTCAGCCCAGGTCAGATCCCAGGGACCTGGGATCGAGCCCCACATGGGGCTCTCTGCTCTGCAGGAAGCCTGCTTCTCCCGCTACCACTCCCTCTGCTTGTGTTCCCTCTCTCGCTGTGTTTCTCTCTGTCAAATAAATAAAATCTTTAAAAAAAAAAAAAAAAAAAGAAAGTTGTAAGAGCAACCACTCCTACTCTGACAATGAGAACAAGCCAGATTACCTACAAAGCAGTTTTTTAAAATACATCAGGGAGCTGAGGACGCAAAGAAGCTTAAATGCGTTGAGCCCTTCCCAAGAGATAAAAGGCCAACAGCTGCTCTCATTCCCAGCGAGGTATTAGGAAGAACAGGAATCCACCATATCCAGGAGTAAGGAGAAAACAGGTAAATTTTTAAGCAAGTTTCATGGCCATATGGATGGCTACATGGATAAGAATACAAAGAGCCTGAGCCACAGAGGAAGTCTGCACCACCAGCCAACTCCTCCCCGTAGATCCTCACCAAGAACACAGCAAGAATACACCAAGGGCTGGGGGTAGGGCAGGAGAGGAGCTGAGAGGAAACTTCCCTGAGGCTTTAAGACCTTCCCAAGGTAAGGCAAGGGTCAGACCAGGCAAACTGAGAAAATCTCCCTTTCGAACCCAGGTCTTCAGCCTAGGCTACTGCAGTGCCAGGAGCTGAGGCCAGACATCTAGACCAAGAGAGAAGCACTGAGATCAAGAAGGCTGGGACAGGGCTAAAAGCAAAGAAAACTCCCCAGTAACCCAAAATGCTAATGAGAAATCTTCCACAGTTGGGTAAGCTGGTGCTGGGCTACGAAGCATAAAGAAATCTTAAGAATTCAGATCCCAATTCCTGCTAAAGGGAAAGTCTCCGCCCTCGAAATATTTGAACTCAATGATGAAATGGATCTAACTAAAGCTTCAGAAAAGACCACACCCATTTCAATAACAGATTAAATTGACCCAGTACACATACCAATGCCCTGGTAAAAGGCATGCCCTTTAAAATTGCTGCATCCTCTATAATTCTTTTACACACAATATCTGACATGCAATCAAAAATTATGAAACACATAAAGAAGGGAGAAAATATAACCTATAGGAAAGAGAAGAAATAGCCAAAAGAAGTAGACCCAGAGATGATACAGCTATTGGAATCATTAGGCTAGGAGTTTAAAATAACTACAGGGGTGTCGTTAAGTGTCTACCTTTGGCTCAGGTCATGGTTCCAGAGTCCTGGGATCAACCCCTGCATCAGGCTCCCTGCTCAGCGGGAAGCCTGCTTCTCCCTCTCCCACTCCCCCGCTTGTGTCCCTTCTCTCGCTGTCTCTCTCTGCAAATAAATAAATAAAATATTTTTTTAAATAATAATAATAAATTAAAATAACTACAAAAAATATGTTAAGGTATCCAGTGGAAAATATGAACATGAATGGATAGAGAATTTCAGGAGAAGAATAGAAATTATTTTTTAATTATATAAAAAACTATTTTTTTTAATGTAGAAATGCTCAAAATAAAAAAAGAAAAGACATTAAAAGATGTTTTAACACAGCAGAGGAAAGGATCAGTAAACATAAAGTCAGACCAAGAGGATTTATTCAAACTGAAATGTGTACACACACACACACACGTACACACAGAGTATTAAAAAACAATGGGATAAGAGAGGGATAAAAGAAATACCTTAAGAAATAATGGCTGAATAGCCAAACTATGGCAAGAACCTAGATGTTCATCAACAGATGAATGGATAAAGATATGGTGTATGCAGACATCAAGAGAAATGAAATCTTGCCATTTGCAATGACGTGGATGGAACTAGAGGGTATTATGCTAAGCGAAATAAGTCAATCAAAGAAAGACAATTATCATATGATCTCTCTGATATGAAGAATTTGAGAGGCAGGGCGGGGGGCTGTGGGGCTTTGGGAGGGACATGAAACAAGATGGGATCAGGAAAGAGACAAACCATAAGAGACTCCTAAACTCACAAAACAAACTGAGGGTGGCTGGGGGGTACAGAGGGGGTAGGGATAGGGTGGCTGGGTGATGGACATTGGGGAGGGTATGTGCTATGGTAGGTGTTGTGAAATGTGTAAGCCTGATGATTCACAGACATGTACCCTAGGGCAAATAATACATTATATGTTAATAAAAAAATTTAAAAGAAAAGAAATAATGGATGAAAATTTTCTAAAACTGATGAAAGATATCAACCTACAGATCCCAAAAGTCTTACAAGTAGAAAGAAAACTACCCCTGGGCATGTCGTGGTTTAGTTGTTAAAAACAAAAGATAAAGAGAAAATCAACTGGGAAGAAACTCACCCACTATATGCTACAGGGGAAAATGCTAAAAAATATATATATATTAACTTCTCATCAGAAACAAGAGACCAGAAGACAATGGGCCAATATCCATATCCAGTGAAAATATCTTCTATCCTTTAAAAATGAAGGCAACCATTTTCAGAAAAAGCACAATCTAAAAGAACTTGTCACCAGCAGACCAGCATCAAGAAATGCTAAAAGAAGTACTTTAGGCCAAAAAGAAATGATAGAGATGGAAGACATATATAGTACTAGAAATGGTTAATATGTAAAGACAAATATAAAATTCCATTTAAAATTACCTCTATTTTATATATGTATAAATATATTTTTTAGCTTTTCTATAAGGGTATAGGTTTTACTTTAAATTATCTTTGTTTCATATAGATATATGTATTTATGTTTCTCTTACATACTATTGACAGCTTTAAAGTAGTAACATTACTAGGTTTATAGCACACACAGATATATAATATATGACAACAGAGTCACAAAAGGTGGGAGAAATAAGTAGAATTATAATGTTTTAGTTTTTCTACGTTATTTGTGAAGTACAGTATTACCATTTGGAGGTAGACTATAACAGGGTAAAGATGCATATTTTGATCTCTTATATAACTACTAAAAAATACAAAGAAATATAGCTTAAATTTTTTAAAGGAAATAAAATGGCACATTAAAAATATGCAGTTCACTTAAATGAAGGCTAGAAGGAAAAATGAGAAATAATACATATTAGGTAAGCACAAAACAAATACCAAGGTCATAAACTTAAACCTGACAATAAAATTTAAATGTGGACTGTTGTGGCCACATTAAATTTGCTGAAATTGATACTCTTGAATTCTTGAACAAAACGGGGGTTGGATGCCGGCCCCACTCCACACCACACAGTTGAAAATTGGTGTATAACTTTCAACACCTTCAAAATTTAACTATTAATAGCCTACTGCTGACCAGCAGCCTTACAGATAACATAAACAGTCCAAACACGTATTTTGTATGTTATATGTATTATACACTGTATTCCTACAATAAAGTAAGCTAGAGAAAAGAAAATGCTATTTAGAAAACCATAAGGAAGAGCAAATATGTTCACAGTACTGTACTGTGAAAAACATCCATACTTAAATGGACCCGCACAGCTCACACTCGTGTTATTCAAGGGTTGACAATACTGTGCTTACATAAGAAAATGTCTTTTTCTTAAAAATTAAATGCTGAAAAATTTGGATATAAAAGGACACGGCATCTGTAATTTACTCTTTAACGGTCCAGAGAGAGGGAGGGAAAAGGACAGAGATGGAGGGTTTTTTGTGGGGGTTTTTTTTTGTATCTATAAAAGATTTATTTTTTTATATATATAAGAAATTTTTCTTTATATTTTTTATATAGAAACAATCTATTGTTTGGGAACACATACATTAAGAAACCTAGAGGAAAAAGAGACAAGGCATTTATAATGACTGGGCTCAGGTGGTAAAAACCTCAGGGAGGGGCAGGAGGACGGCACTCCTCTGGGTGCGAGTAGATTCAAAAGCCCCTGTAGCGATGCAGTTCTTGAGTTGAGTAGTAGTTCCACAGGCACTCTTCACGGTATTTTATTTCAAAACTTGCAAGTCTGGTACAGAGTCTTCTGCATGCGTTTCATACTACATTTTTTTGAAGGGCAGAAATTGAGGAGGTAGATCATCCAGTTTATGAAAATGAGTTTGAGTTGGGACCAACTTTTATATGTAGTAAAGAGCTAAACAGAAACACTAAGATGGTCCCCATCCCTTACCTGAGCCAACTTTTTTATCAGATCCAAATTCCCAGATGTAACTAATTAGAAGTTATCTATTGACCACCAATGTTTTCCCTTTCCCAACAACCTCAGCTGCAAAGAAATGAACACACTTCTTTGAAACACTTAATTTAAATTCTCTTGCTCAGACAGAGTTACGTGCAACATTGCTCTGCAAAGGAAAAATCTTCAGGTTATGTAAATATGGCCCATTAAATAACTGACCATCATTACCTATTATAGGAACCTACAGGCATCCTTTCTGTGTAACTTGGTATCACTTCCTGACTAGCTGTGAGTCAACAGCATCCTTAAGAGTTCTACTAAATAAATTCAAGTATCCAAAGTCAAGAACCCATAAAATGTGAAATTATTATTCCAGATACTGGTGGTAGTTGGGTAACATTCTTATACATCAAAGAATGCTTTATTTGCTTAAAGCATTTGGTTAAAAAAGAAAGAAAAACTTGAAAGAAGTCTTAGTTACCCAAGTGAACATCCCAACTCTGTCGCTAGTTTTCTAAGTACTAAGAAAATCTTTTATTTTCTCTGCTTCAGTTAACACACTTGAAAAGGGATGAGACCTGATTCTAAAATCAGAAGAATTATATCTAATAATCAAAGCTTTTAAGGCAAATGTGTTCTACAAGGCATTATTAATTATAAATTTTATTAATGTTGACAGCTTTCCAAGAAGAAAAGCTAAAGCACAAGGAAGTTATTTTTTCAGAGTGTTTCCATATTGCCATTATTCCATAAACAACAAGTATTCACTGAGAGCCTGCTGTGTACCAGATACTATTTTAGGTACTGGAGCAACAACAGTGAACAAAACTAATGGATTCCCTAACCTCATGGAACTTAACACATGTTGATCTTGCACCCAAATGAATGCAAATGAATGGGTTAGTGCCCTCAAGTCAAGAGGTCAATGATAAGGTTATTTGGTTAATAGGAAATGTTGAGGGTAACATCCTGACGGTCATCCACTATCATCTACCATCAACCCCTCGGTGTTCTATGATGCATGGCTTAACTAGCATCTGCCCAGAAGACGGGGCACTTCCCACAGGTTTCTGAGACGGTGGAAAACTTGATGCAGTTCTGAATAGGACAGTTGAGAAGAGAGAGGGTCCTTCTATGTTATAAGGGTAGCATCTTCTACTAAATAATAAAGGACTTCCAATCCATAAGGAAGAAGTTATTATTGGAAACAGCACCTTTGTTTATGGGGGCCAGGCCCTTGTTCCATCTTCAAAGCAAGCATCACCCCAGTCCCACTGACTACCAATTAGTCATCAGGTATTTCAGAGGGGATTAGCCAAAGAAAGAAGGGGGAGGAGGAGGAAGAAGAAGAAACAAAGGGGAGGAAGAGAGGAGAAGAAAACATATGGTTTAAAAAAAAATCACTAATGGACTTCCAGGGATGAGGAATTTAAGAAAGCGTCCACATTCCCAAATGTCTCAGCCCCAGTCACACCTTCGAACTGTCTGTGACCACGGCATGGAACTGGAAGACCGTCAAGTCCACGATCGGGATGGCCTTCCCCTCACCTCACAGAGGCTCCTGGAAACACCAGCCTCACCAGGCCGCCTGGCTCATCTTCTTCGATCAGAGGCTACGACCAAGATGTCATTAGTTCGGGACCAGAGACTTTTTCTTTTCAAAATTTCAATTCGAAATAAGAGCAGGCTGTAAGTATGGGTATGTCAGAGAAGAAGAGACACAGAAATTGATAAAGTTCGTTGATCTTTTCTAATCGCGCTTCTGGGGATGTGAGAACGAGGACGTGGCTGTGAGGGTCGGATGAACGGGGCCTCAGTAACGGCAAGGAACAGTGACACGTCTCAACAGCACTGTGAGCAACTTCCTTCCGTCTTGAACACAGCTAACAGAACGCTAGTGCTCCCTGTCAGTACATACACTGAGCACAAGGTGCCCCAAAATACAGAGGCCAGCCCTACTTGCAAACGAGCAGAGTTGCATCAGGTAGCTTCTAGTAGCTTTTTTTCCTGTCTTCATGGTGCTATGATGGTAGCTCTGAAAATGAAAATGAAATCCAGTCCTTGCTTCTTGAGGGCTTCCTCAGTGCTCCTGCTCAGGTCTGGACAAGAGAGGGGTTCCCAGACCTCTCTGCGGGACTCCCACTGAAGGGGCAAGAGGGAAGGCCCCTCCTTAGCTCATACAAAGGTCTTATTTCAACTGCAAACTACACAGTTCTGCATTTTTTTTTCCAGCCCAATGTGCTATCACTGTTATACTTCCTTATTAACCACTTACTCCCTCCTTCAAAGGCTCTCAGAAAAGGGAGTCCTGGGGAGGCTACTCCTAAGGTTTGCTCTAATAATATGTGCTGTTTATTGAGTACTATGTATGAGACACTATAAAATAAATTTATTTATTTATTTATTTATTTATTTATTTATTTATTTATTTTTATCATATAAAAACTATACTATACTTTTTTATCTAATCTTTGTAACATTTTAAGGTAGATATTATTAATCCCATTTAACAGATTGGGAAATCGAGGCTTAGAAAAGTCAAATTATTTGCCCAGGGTCATACTTCTGGTTCGAATCTTGGAGTCTGTCCTTCCCAAGTCCACACCTTTAAGCACCATTCTATACTTGGAGGGAGGGCAGCACTGTGGGTCAGAAAGGGCACTGGCTTTGTAGTCAGGAGCCCTGCCACCAGTTAGTGTGTGACCGTTGGTTATTTCACTTCTCTATGCCTCTGTCACTTCATCAGCAATGGGGGAATAATCATTCCCACCCTGTCTTTTTCCCAGGGCCGGAGGCAGTATCAACACTTGTTGCTCTGCCCTAATAAGTAAGTCCCTTTCTCTTGGACGAACTTCCTTGTCGTCTGTTCAAGGTTGTGAATGACCAGTAGAGTAGGCGAAGAGTTGCAGGAAAAGGAGGTCCGACACTAAGTCCTGTGACTTCTTTTCAAATGTTGTACTTGCCTTTTGTTTACTGTATGGGGAAACATGGACTCTAATATTTGAACATGAATTCTACTAATATTAACATTATCTAGACATGAAATTAATCCAAGTAGGCAAACACATAGTATGTGCTCAATAAAGAAAGAAAGGGCAGAAGGCAGGCAGGCAGTGAGCAGGCAAAACTGGCATTTTCTCTTGATCTCTTTTAGGCTGCTGGCATTTCATAGTCTACGCATGGAACTAATTGCTTCTCTGAGTCTATCAAATTAATTTGGCCGAAGTCATTTAATTTCACTTTGTCATTAGCAATGATAAAGAACTTAAAAGCAACACAGTGACAATATTCTTAGCCAAACCATTATATTCTATAGTTTGAACAGCCTTATGATTTTTCCCAACTGAGGCATCAGGCCAGGACTGGCCTATTTTCTTGAAATTTCAAATTGCCTAATTGAAGCAACACTCATGGAGACCAAATACAAACACACACACACACACACACACACACACACGCGCGCACACGCACACACACAAAGAGCTTATCTAAAAGTGAAGCTACCAATAGTAGCTAATAAAATCCCAGCACAAGTTTATTCCTACAGTCATTGGTTAACACCATGCTGATGAAGAGAAAGATCCCTAACAAGGACTTTGGGGAACTCTTGGGAGAAACACACACCAGGCTTAAGAGGCACGAATGAATTTATGATGGTTTGCGTCAAAGCAATATTTGAATAAAGAAAATGAAAGACAGTAAGTGCAAGTAAAGGGGATCTCTAACCATGCAGTAGGGGGCTGGGTGTACACAGAAAATGAAACATTCATCATCCTGCGGGAAACACACCTGTGGCTAAAGCTCACAAAATTAACCCATTTTCTCCCACTCTTAAAATTGCTAAAAAGAGCAAAAATGCCAATATAGATCAGTTCAAAAACTTGTTTAACATTAGGAACATAGGGAATCCTATCTATAAAGAAGGCCACCTGTGATGAAAGCCACCAGCAGAAGCATAGCATTTGTGTTCAGTCACATGGGATCACCACTCCAGGGCCTGAATCTATTAGGACTCAGACCCCTATCTGCAAGGACAAGTGGCTGACTCTGGAAGGGGACAAGAGAAGCAACAGGGGAGGAAAAGAGCATTCCTCCTGCCACTGCCAAGGCTGTTTCCCACCCTCCCCCTCCCATCCCGAAGGCCCCCAACAGGCTCCACCCTACTTGCAAATGTGCCCCAAAGTTAAACTTCAGGAAGACACCTGGGAAATGCACATAGTCAGAAACAAAGGGGTTGTGCGTGAGGCCTGGGTTTCTGCGTGGCCCCCTGAGATCTCTCTCTTCACCTGGTCTAACTCAATCCTGCTAAAACTGTTCATCACAGCACAATGTTCAGAGACACTAATGTTCCCCCTCAGAGTCAGAGGGCTTTACATGAAAAGTATTACATTGTCAAGAGGTCATTCATTTCTGATTGAGATGGCATTTGGAATACCAAACCCTGGGCAAAAATCAGAGCCTATTAAGACTTATCAGAGACAAAACTAAATAAACACAAAGGTTTAATTAACCCTATGCAACAGAAGATGGAGACTGAATGGGTACCATGCCCCGTAATAAGCAGGATTTGAGAAACACAAAGAACTCCCAATAAACGTACTGTTTTTTTTGGGGGGGGGGTAGTGTAGTGGAGGAATAGCTACAACTTTTATGGTGCATAGGATACCAGGAATTACATAAGAAGCTGCATTGCAAATGTTGGACCCAATAAAAGCAAGTGAAATTGATTCTGGAATGTGGTTAAAGTACTTTATCTAATCTATTAATAAATAAGAAGATCTTTCATTAGTTGGCAGGAGGACAGTTGCTACTGGCCAACTTGATTTTCCTGAAAACGGCAAAGACCTGCATGCACTTTTTTCAAATAAAAGCCCTCAAGTCCCAAAGTACTGTTTCTGGAAACAGAAGTTACCACGCAGTGTCATACTTTCCTGAACAGGCTGAGAAAGTCTCCTTTCACCTGTTCCCCAAGCAGTGGGAGAGGGGGGAGGAGAAAATGTGTATTTTCAACATTTTTTTATTGAAACTTTTCTAAAACCGAAGAGTTTGGAAACCTCATGCTAAATCAGAAATTGTTCATCAAGAGTGACCATCTCAGGAGAATGAAAAATGAAATTATCCTTCTAGGCCACATCGGGTGGCCTACACTTGGAAACCTTAAATAACCAAGATGCTTCACTATTCGGCGAAGGTACCTAGAATACTTAGTAAATGCGCTTAACAAGATGCCCTATAGCTGGTGAGCAAGGAAGGAAGTCAATTGTATTTATCCCTGACGGAGGATCAGCCTCGTCCTCCCTTCGCACACAAGGCTACATCTGGGCTGGCTTGCTAGTCTCCAAACTCAGTAGAGACAGCACCAAGAATCAGTCACCTGCGAGGTGCCACCCAACCCTTGGGAGCAACAAGGCCGGCACACCTTCCAGGCGTGCCCTCTCCCCTCTCCACTCCCAGGGCTGCATGATATCTGGGGACCAAAGAGCCAACAGACCTTCCAAAGAAAAAGAGGGAGAAGTGGGTTTGCATTATATAACAATGTACAGCGAATAAGGCTTCTAGAAAACGAAAGTAGCCGAAGGAGGGGCAGGGGTCGGGGGAGGCGAGGGGAGCAGGGAGTCGCGGAGCTCTCGCTGCCACTTACTCGAAGGCGAAGAAGAGTCCGCTAGTGACCAGGATGAGGACGAGCGTCAGGTAGAAGACGCCTGTCTGCCGGGCCATCATGATCCTGCCGTTGCAGAAGAACTTGTTTCTTCCCGGGAAAACCTCCCATTTCCTCCGGGCAGCGATTTTCTTCTTCTTGTGGGGCGACTCCATGGGGGAGGAGCTGTGGGTGCTGATCTGACTGTACTCGCAGTCTTTCATGGGCCCGCCGCCGCCGGGAGGCATCCACGAGGGCAGCCGGCTGGGGGCGCACGCCCCCAGGAGCCCCCCGGCCGCGCGGGCCCCGCCGAGCCACGACCGCCGCCGGCCGCCCGGCCGCCCCCCGAGCCGCGGCGCCGCGGCCCCTACGCCGGCTCCCGGCTCGGCGACAACTTTGCCGAGGACACCCAGGTTAACCCTCGCGGGGGCCCCGCTGTCATAGCCGGGTCCCCCTCCGGGAGGGACGGTGCTCGCCCGCAGCCCGCGGCGGCGGTCCTCAGTCGCTTCCAGCCCGCGTACCGGGGCTCCGGGGCCCCGCGGGGCGCGAGGGGCCGCCCGGCCGGCCCCCGGCTCGCCGCGCGCCCGCCCCCTCGCACCGCCGCTCGCTCGGCCCCGCCGCCCCCGGCCCGCCGGCCGCGCCTCGGCTCCGGCCCGCCGACCCCCGAGCGCCGCGCCCCGAGGGGACGCGAGGCGGTGGCCCCGGCGCCGGTTTCCTCGGGAGCCACTTCGGCGCCGCGGCCAGGTTTATTCTAATCCTTCCTCCCGGCGGCGGATCCTCCCCAGGAGAGAGCGATGGAAACTGGGAGGCAGCTCGCGGCACCGGCAACCCCTCCCAGGGGTGGGTGGGGAAACCGAGCACGTTCTTCTGTCAGGAGCGGGCTCGGCGACAGCCCGGGCGCTGCTCGCGCGGCGACCCCGCGCCGGCGCGCCTGGCAGCCGAGCCCAGTCCGCGGCCCCCGCGCGGGGCTGCCGGGGCCGCCCGGGCCGAGGGTCGCGGCGGCGGCCGGTGGGCTGCACGGCCAGCGGCTCCCTGGCTCCCTCCTGCCCCATAGGGGCCGGGCCGGGCGCGAGGAGGGCCGCCGGGGCGGGGGGGGCGGGGAGCGGCGGAGCGCGTCTCGGGGCCGCGGGGCGAGCGCCACAGACACTTGTTTGCAAGGCTCAGCCCCGGCGCGCGCGCGGCGCTCGGAGCGGGTCCGCCTCCTCCCCGCCGGGTGGGCGGCGGCCCTCGGCGAGCTAGCCCGGCTCCTCCTCCGGCTCCTCCTTCTCGCCCGCCGAGCCGAGCCCCGGCCCCGCGGAGTCCCCGCCCCAGGCCCCTCGGGAAGGCGCCGGGCTCCCCGCTGCCGTCGCTCGCGGACCGCTCGGGTCGGTGCCCGAGAGCCGGCCGCGGCGCACCGTCGCCCGCAGACTCGGTCCGTCTCCCGGCTCCTCCGGGTTTATTCCCGACCGCAGCTGCCGCTTCGGCGCGCGTACACACACACACTCACACGCAGCAACACGCCGAGCCATTCTTGCCACTCCCGGGGACCTGAGGAACTCGCGCGGAGAGGTGACCCTCCCCGGGCCTGCCCCGGCTCGTCCTCTTCCTCCCCCCAGCGGGGCGCGTGGTCGACTCGGCGGGGAGCTCTACCGCTGCCCGGGAGTGGGCGGGGGGACCGGCGACGGGATGGGGAGACGGGGTACGAGGCAGGCCTGACTCCGGGAGAAGGGCTGCGGGCCGGGGTCTCGGGGCCCGGCCGGCTTCCAGGATTCCCGCGGGGAGAGCGGAGCGGTCTGGGTCCCCTTCGGCCCGGAATCCCTGCCTCCGTCCCGGATGACAAGCCAGGCTCTGCGGGGGTTGCTGCTTCCCCAGCCCTTTCTCACTTCTCCGACACGGGCGCTCGCGATTTACTCGCTTTATTGCTCCCTCTTCCCTACGAGCGCCCACGGCAACGGAGGGACCGACTGCTCTCCTCTCCATCCTCTGCCCGCCCAGCCCCACCGTCCCGGCCGATCCGCCGGTGCGCTCGCGCCCTCCCTGGCTTTTCGGAGCCCTAGCGTGGTGGAAACAACCAGTGGGCAGCGGAAAGCAAGGGCAGCCGGGTGGGGACGCTCGGTTTTCCGAGCCCGACTTTCCTTTCGCCGCCCACTGGGATATGTAGTTCTTCCCCTCGCCCACTGGCTCCGAGAGGAAACACGACTTGGGGACCAAAAAAACTACAAATCCCTGCATTCCTCGCGACGAAAGCGGGAGAGGCGCGGTGCTGGGCGTTCTGGTGCTCGCAGACCGGAGATGCGAACTAACAAAGGCAATGGTGGGGGGCAGCTGTGCCTTCCCGGTGCTGGGCACTTTACACGTTACACACGTTCTTTATCTAATCTTTCCTGCAACCCTGCGAGACACTATTGGATCCAGTTTAGAGAACGCTCTACTCGCCAGAGATCTCAGAGTGCCCCGATGGTGGAGATGAGCTTGAACCCAGAGCCCTGAGAATTTCCCTTTGAAAGCGCTGCCTCGGTGTGCTGTGTCAAAGGTAGATGAGACTGGTTTATCCAAGAGAGAAAAAACTGGGGCCAGTTGGAAAGAGCTTCCTGCAGTACGGGAAAAGTAGTAGGGATGGCAATTATAGTAGGACATGAAATTATAAGGAGTTATGAAAAAAGTGGAATTCACAAGGGTCCATTCCAGAGCAGTTTAGGGGGGCATGGATTGGATCTTAAACCTACAATCAGAATGAGGTTTCGATGATTTTAGATTTTGTATGACCCGTGAGCACATGATAGGAACAATTAAGTACTTTGTGACTGCACTATTTAAAAACAACGATAACAACTGACATGGCTTAGACATTTCAAGTGGAAGGTCTCGTATGCTTACCTGTTCTTTAGCGCATGGGATCAAGAGGATGTTATTCTTACTCAATTTATAGAACATACCTTTTCTCCCCGAGTCCAGTTAATATACTAGCTCCATCAACTTCCTGGCTCTAAAAAGACTTCTACTTCGGTTCTCAGTGAAGTCTTAGTTTTTCTGGCATCACCATTATACTTTTTAAAAGTCCTTCTCTGTTAGACACTAAAATATTTGCAAGTGCTTTAAAATACTCCAGCCCATCCATCCCCAAAACCATGACCATATTAATGAAACCATACTGGCAAACAATGGAAGATTGTTTGTATTGGGTGATGTATCTGAATTAGTTATGTATTGCTGTAAATTACCACAAATTTAACAGCTCAAAATAACACCAGTTTAGTATCTCACACTTTTTATGGGTCAGGTGTCCAAGCACCTAGGGTCCTCTGCTTAGGGTCTTAACCTACCATCATGTTGGCGAGGCTGTGTTTTATCTGGGGGCTCGACTGGAAAAGAGTCAGCCTCCTTAGCCTCCTTGCTCACTCAGGTCACTGGCAGATCCCTTGCAGCTGTAGGACAGAAGACCCTGGCTTCTTGCTAGCTGTCAACTGGAAACTGTTCTCAGCTCCTAGAGGGCACCTGGAGTTCATTGTCATGTGCCCTTTCCCAACCTGGCCACTGACTTCACCAAGCCAGCATGGAGAGTTCCCAGAGTAAGTTTGTTAGCAAGATGGAATCTTATACAACATAAGTAATCACACGGGGGGGGGGGGGGGGGGGGGGG
>CM053608.1:7003675-7022516 GCA_028646535.1 Procyon lotor
GCATCAGGCTCCTCGCTCAGTGGGGAGGCTGTTTCTCCCCCTGCCGGCTGCTCCCCCTGCTTGTGCTTTCTCTCTAACAAATAAATTAATAAAATCTTTTAAAAAAAGAAAATAAAGTTGTTATTTTTCCTTGGTAATTAATAATGACAAAAAATGTAAATATCTCACACTAATTAAAATTAGTAAACCAACTGATGATTTCTTAACTTTATTCTTCTTCCTACCTTCCTTCCTTCCTTTTCTCTCACCCATTCTCCCTCTCTTCCTCCCCTTCTCCCTCCCCAAATCTCTCCCCACTCTCCCTTTTTTCTCCCTCTCCCCATACCTGACCCCTTTCTTGGATTTTCACAGTAAGGAAGAATTTCCCTTCTACCCCATTAATGTATCCGTTCACTTGTTTCTTTCTATCAGAATGGCCTCATAGATGTATATATTATTCAATGAGTTACTATCAGTAGTTATTTTGATATTTAGATTGTTCCAGATTTGGCCACTTCAAGCTAAGTCCTGAATAATGTGATGTGAACCGATCATTTTGGCTTCCCCACTAAATGACTCAATCTGCTATTCAGGCTTATCATGTCCTTCCACTGTCTTATTCCTGCCAGTCCATTCTCCTAGGGGTCCTACTTCATTTTTGTTTTGCTTTGTTTTGTTTCTTATTTTTTAATTTTTTTAATTCTTTTTTTTTATTCTTTCCTACTTCGTTTTAATGGAAAATATATATGTGCTTTTTTTACCGCTGTCTGTTGCCATCTCTATAAAAACATAGGCAGGCATAGACATGTTCATTTATTTTTCTCAATGTTAAAAACCATGTTTTTAAACTGATACATGCAATTCCAATTAAGAACTATGGATTATATTGCATGCTTTTCTACTTTCCATAGTTGAAGACCGGGATCATTATCCTCAATATATTCATTCATTTCCTCAAGCCTAGAGTACAAAAAAGATTTCGGAACTGCTAGCCCATGCCACCAAGAAAAACAAACCAACAAACCAGAATTGAATAATTATCCACAGTTCTTTCTTTTTTATTTTAAACAAAATAAATAAGCAAACAAATAAATAAATATTGGACATCCTTGCATTGTTTTTAACCTTAGGAAAGAGCACCAAATATTTCATTGAGGGGGTTTCCTTCTATTTCTGGCTTGATGAGTTTATATATACAGAGATATTGAATTTTGTAAGATGTTCTTTCTGTACCTATTGAGATAGTTTTCTCCTTGATTCTGTTAATATGGTGATAATTACTTTGACTGATAACTGCTAAAAAATGTATATACATTTCTGAGATAATCCTCACTTGTTCAAAAGGTATTATCCTTTTCCTATATTGCTGGATTTGAATTAACAATATTTTGTGGAAAATAAATTGCATCTATGTTATGAAGATTATTGGTTAGTGATTTTCGGTTTTTTGTTTATTCTGTTATGTCTGTCAGGTTTTGTTTCTGGATTCTTCTCCTGGCCTCGTCAAACAAGGCAGCAATTGTTCATTCATCTATATTTTTTTCCCAAAAGGGTTTTGTAAAGCTGCTATTATTTCTCAGTTCAATGTTTGATAGTAGGGTGCCTGGGTGGCGTAGTCAGTTAAGCATCTGACTCTTGATTTCAGCTCAGGTCATGATCTCAGGGTCATGGGATCAAGCCCTGTGTTGGGCTCTGCACTGAGCATGAAGTCTGCCAGAGATGCTCCCTCTCCCTCTCCCCCCTCCTTCTGTCCCCCTCCTCCACGCACACACGCTCTCTCTCACTCTCTCTGTCTTTAGAAAATAAAAAGAAAAAAGAAATAAGAGAAACAAAATCTCTTTAAAAAAATAAATGTTTGACAGAACTCTCAGTCAATTCTTTTGGTCCTGGGATGCTATTTGAGTGAAAGGTTATGACAGCAAATTCGATGTCTTTAAAAGATATAAAATGACTCTTTAGTTTTTATTTTATCTTGTTTCTATTTGGGCAAATTATGCTTTTCAAGGAATTTTTCTCCTTCATTTAAGTTGTTGGATATCATGGCATAGAGTTGCTCATGACAGTCTCCTGTTACCCACTTAATGTCTATGAGATCATTTATTGTAAATATTGGCAATTTTCTCAATCAGCCTTGTGAAGTGTTTATCAATTTTATTACTTTTTTCAGAAAATGAATTTTTGCCTTGTTAATTTAAGCTAGTGTTTGTTTACTATTTCATTTGTATCTGCTGTTATCTTTATAATTATCTTCCATTTGTTTACTTTAGGTTTAATCTGCTTATTTGTTTCTAGATTCTTAAGTCAGAATCTTAGATTAAGTTTGCATCTTTTTTCTTTTCTAATATAAGCATTTAAAACTATAAATTCTCCCCTAAAAAATCACCTTAACTGTATCCCACAAATTTTATTATATTTTCTTTTTTTTAATATTTTTAAAATTTATTTATTTGACAGAGAGAGAGAAAGAGAGATGACAAGTAGGCAGAGAGGCAGGCAGAGGGAGAGGGGGAAGCAGGCTCCCTGCTGAGCAGAGAGCCCCATGTGGGGCTCGGTCTCAGGACCCTGAGATCATGACCTGAGCTGAAAGTAGAGGCTTTAACCCACTGAGCCACTCAAGCACCCCAATATGTTATATTTTCATTATCAGAGCTCTGTTTCCTAATTTTCCTGATTTTTTTTTTTGTCTATCCATGTTTTATTAAGAAGTGAGTTGTTCAGTTTCTACATATCTTATGTTATTGATTCCTAATATTTTGGGGGTCAGAAAACATACTCTGTAAGATTTGAACTTTTTAAAATTTGTTACAACTGGTTTTATTTTCCAGCATATGGTCAGTATGACATGATCCCAGGTACACTGAGAAAGAATGTGTTTCTGCAGTTCTTGGTTGCAGTGTCCTTGAAATGTCAATTAGGTCAAGGTAGATGATAATTTTGTCAGATCTTTTACATCCTTAGTAATTTTTACTCGAGTTGTTCTCTCGTTTATTGAGGGAGAGGTGTTAAAATCTCCAACTATGATTATGGATTTGTCTATTTTCCCCTTAGTTCTTGGTTTTTGCTTCATGTTTTTGGAAGCCCTGTTATTAGGAGCATATGTATGATTATTTAATTATTTAATTGTTATGCATGTTATGAATTGGCCACTTTATTGTTACAAATATAATTCTTTTCTCTAGTTATATTCCTGTTGAAGTCAATATTGTCTAATATACCCAGCTCACCTTTCTTATATGTACGGTTTGTATGGTAAATCCTTTCCCATTATTTGGCTTTTAAGCCCTGTGATGCTTTATGAAAGCATAATTTTTTTTAAACAATATGTAGTTAGGTTTTGCTTTGTTATCTAGTCTGGCAATCTCTGTTTTTAATGGGAGTGTTTAGTACATTTACATTTAATGTAATTATTGATATGATTGGATTTGGGTACACCATTTTATTTGTTTTATATTTGTTGGAGCTGATCTTTTGATTTTTTGCTACTCTCTTCCTGCCTCCTTTTGGTTTTGTCAAAAAAAAACCTTTATAACATTCCATTTTTGTTCCTCTGTGGGCTTTTCAGCTATACCTCTTTGTCTTATTTATTAATGGTTTCTCTAGGGATTAAAATACATATACATGTCACAGTCTTTAGAGTTACTATAATGTACATTTTAAAATCTTGAAGTAGTATAATGCTCTTTACCTCTGTTTTGTACACTTCATGTCATTTATTATAACTATATGCTTTACAAGCCACAAAATATATGGTGGCCTAATTTTTGCTTTAAATAACCATATAACACTTAAAGACATTAACAGAAGAAAAAAACAGACTTCTATATTTAGCCACACACTTAACATTTCTAATTCTCTTTACTCCTCTATGTAGAAACAAACTTCCACATGATGTCAATTTATTTCAGCCTAAAGATGTGCTAAAGAAAACTTTTCTTTATCTGGTTTTATTTTAGTTTAACTTTCACTTTCTTAAGGCTATTTTGATTGGATTTAGAATTCCGGGCTGATGGGTGTTTTATCCTCAGGCCTTTAAAGATATGATTCCACTGGCTTCTGGTATTCATTGCTTCTGATGAGAAGCAAGTTGTTGTTTGTGCTATTGTTCTCCAATTTGTGATCCATCATAAAAAGCACTACTCTCAAGACTGTTTTTCAGTTTAACTGTGATGTGCCCTGGTATTTTCTTTTTTATTTATCTTGCTTAAGATTTGGAGCATCTGAGGTCTGTAAGTATAATATTCTTCATACAATTTGGGAAAATTTTGGTCATTATTTTCTCAAACATTTGCATATGGGCCCCATTCTCTCTGTCTACTCTCATTCTGAGAGTCTAATTCCACATATGTTAACCTGCTCAATATTATCCCACAGATTAATGAAGTTCTGTGTATTTAGTTTTTAAAAAGTCTTTCTTCTGTGTGTTTCTTCAGATAAGATAACTTCTGTTGATCTGACTTCAAGTTCACTGACCCTTTCTGCTGCTATCTGCAATTTGGAATTAAACCTATCCGATGAAATTCTTGTTTCAGATATTTTATTTTCAGCCCTCGAATTTCTGTCTGGTCCCTTTTTAGAGTTTTTCTTTCCTGCTCAGCTTGTCCATCTGTTGATTTATCATGATCATATATTCTTTTAAGTTCTTGAACATATTTATAAGCACTCTTTTAAAGTCCCCATTTGCTAATTCCAACATCTGAGTAATTGCATGTTGGTTCCTATTCATTGGTTTTTCTCTAGTACATGGGTCACATTTTCTTGCTTCTTCAAATGTCTAGTAATTTTTTATTTTTGCTGCATGTTTTAAATGCTACATTGTTAAGAGTATAGATTTTTTAAATCTTACTTTAGATATTTTTTTTTCTTTGGGATGGTTAATTTACTGACATAGCAGCTTGAGCCTTTCAAGGTTTGTAATATGGATCCAGAACAATCTAGGGATAGAGTAACCTTATCCCTAGAATGTTGACATTTTGGCAGGTTGAGTGCCCGGGATATTCAGTGCGGTCTTTCCACTGGATTGTTGGAACGCCTATATCTCCCAGTACTGTACAACATCCAGGCCTGGTGGAGTCTTACTCTGGCACTCACAGCTCAGTACATGGCCAAAGAGGTAAGGGGATCCCTAAGCAGAACTTTGGGGCTCCTTTTATGCTTAACTTCTTTTATTCTGATACTCTGCCCTACAAACTCCAGCTGCATTAACAGCTCTGAACTCTGTTCTCTGTCCTCTGCTTCCATCACTCAGTGGGCTAAAGGAGTGTGGGCTCCTTCTCACTGCACCATGGTCCAGAGAATACCCTCAGGCAAAGAGCTGAGATCATTATGGTGCTCATCTCATCTTCTGCCTATTGCCCAACATCCAAAGACAAAAACTCATACGTTTTCATCAGTTTTGAAGTCAAGCAGGCCCCTTGCCCTTGTACATTTTGATCAGTTTACAGAGAAAGAGTTAGATACCAGTTACTCTATCATGGCTTATGCTGGAAATCTCATGATCGATTTTTATAAGTGTCCTGTGGATACCTGCTCAGTTATGTCCTATCAGGGAAACTGATGCAGCCCAGTGCTGCCATTTCTCCCAGGGATCAGTGGATTTCCTCAGGCCATGCTCTTTCCAGGAGAACTTTCTGAAGCTCATCCAGATTCTCCAGCTCTGGGCTTCAGACTGTTTCACCTGGAAGAGAAGAGCCTTGCACTGGCTCTGTGTCTGAACACCAGCAGGGTTGGAAGCTCAGTCACCCTTTAACTCTCAGCAGTTTACTATCCTCGGCTTAGGAGCAGAAGTCAGTAGTTAAATTGAAATTGGGACGGAACAATGTGGACTTACTCAAATTGCCATTTTTCTATCATACTCAACTCGATTACAATTTCCCTATGGATGAGTAAGACAGAAAAGTTTGTTGAGCACCCTTTATTACAGAAAAATGAATTTATATTTTTTGTTTAATGCCCATTCAAATAAGTCCCTGGCCAAGACACCTTTTTTTTTCCCTTTAGATTTTATTTATTTATTTTTGTGAGAGAGAGAGAGAAAGACCACAAGCAGCGGGGAGGGGCAGAGGGAGAAGCTGACCCCCGGCTGAGCAGGGACCTCCCCCCAATGTGGGGCTCCATCCCAGCACCCCGGGATCATGACCTGAGCAGAAGGCAGACGCTTAACCTACTGAACCACCCACGTGCCTGCCAAGATATCTTTTCTTAGGTAAACCTATGATTCAATATTTGAATCTTTTAATACCTCTATTTAAAAATGAAATTTGAGCAGCCTGGGGTTCGGATTAGTGTCCTCCCATCCCTTCCCCTTTTCTAGCACAACACTGAGTAGTAAGTGTCAATGGTGATGAAAAACCCCAAGTGAAACTATACCAAATAAATATTGGTGAGGAAGTGGGACAACAGGACTCACAAACTCCAAACTGTCTTTAGTACTATTTGGAAGAAGGCAGGTACAAGAGCACTCACTAAAACACTGGGTTTCTTTCATAGTAAAAAGAATGAAAACTTGAAACAACCTATATGGCTATTAGTAGGAGACTAGATTAAAAAAACAGTGGACTAGGGGCACCTGGGTGGCTCAGTCAGTTAAGCCTCCGACCCTTGATTTTGGCTCAGGCTTGGGGGTCCTGTGATCTAGCCCCACCTTGGGCTCTGAGCTGGGTGTGGAGTCTGCTTAAGATTCTCTGTCTCCCTCTGTCCCTCCTCCCTACCTTCCCCTGCTTGCACATGCATGCGCACACACACACACTCTCTCTCTCTCAAAAAAAACCAGTGGACTATTCATACAATAGCATATTATACAATGTGAAATGGAATAATTAAAAGCATAAGGATAAACATAAATTTTTAAAGTGATATTAAAAGTAAAAGAAAGTTGATGAAGTTTACATATATACAGTATCTTTTATATGAATTATAACAGGATATTTTGTTTATGGTTATATACATGGACACTAAAATTCCAAAGAAATCCAAAGAGATAGTAAACACAAAATTCAGTGTATTTTTTTTTAAGCAAGAGAAGGAGTGAAGGAAAAAAAAAGAGGATCAAGAGTTTAAGCTGTATAGTTGATACAGAGGAGATTATTATATTTTTATTATATCATTATCTAAGTTTTTTTGTCTCCATGCAATATTTCTTAATTATTTTTTAGAATAACAGGATTGCCTTTTTACTTCCATACCGCAGCTTATTTAGAAATACTTGGAAGAATTTCCAAACAAGATATTTTCTCAGGTGAAAATATACCTTCCAGGGCGCCTGGGTGGCTCAGTGGGTTAAAGCCTATGCCTTCGGCTCAGGTCATGATCTCAGGGTCCTGGGATCGAGCCCCAAGTCAGGCTCTCTGCTCAGCAGGGAACCTGCTTCCTCCTCTCTCTCTGCCTCCTTCTCTGCCTACTTGTGATCTCTCTCTCTCTGTCAAATAAATAAATAAAATATTTAATATATATATATATATATATATATATATATATTCCAGAAACCACCAAATAGTCTCTTTCTGGCCTTGTCCTCTTTGATGAGGAAAGTCAGCATCCACATACTGAGATAGAGAAGAGCATTTCATTCTCAGGTTAATAATTGAGGTCCAGGCAAAAAACGGGAGCTGCCAAATACAGGCTAAAAGAAGTACTTGAAAAAGAAGAAAGACATGTTAAGTTTACTAGAACAATGTTAATAAAGTCCAGTGTAAGTTACACATTAATGTCATCAGGCCCTGTGAACGGCTCTGTCTACACATAAAATCATTACCACAAGAAAAACTTAACATTGTACTCGATCTCAACCAGCTCTTATCTGATAAATATTTACTATCCCCTTAGCAAAAGGGAAAGTGGGTTAAAAAAAAAAAAGTCCATTTTCTTAGCTTGGGTAACTTAATAGTGAAACCAATCTAACTATCTAGATCAACACAGATGTTCAGTGAGCTTGAGGCAGAGTTAAAAAATTTCTTGTTGGGTGAAAAAAAAAACAATGGAAAGGAGTACTGAGAAGAAAAAAAGGAGACAAAGGAGTTTAAATGATGTGAAAAACATAAGATTCGAACCTTAAAAACATTAGGTAGCCAAGAATTTCAAGATTGTTGGTGAACTCTGTCTTATCCATCATTGTCAGAGTCCCAGGCATGTGCCATAGATGATAGGGAAGCAGAAATACACAAGATCTAGTCCTAGATGTTAAGTATAGTAACCAAGAGATAACTAAGGACACCCCCACAGGGAGAACGTTTGCCATAGTGATGGTGCCCCCAGCAGAGCGTATGGCTACAGATAAAGGCATAACTAATTGTGAACAGTTTCATGGGCAAGCTGACATTTGGTCCGGACCTTCACAGAGACTCTACTCATTCCCAACCAACGGGATATAAAGAAAATTCCAAAACCAAGATGAAAGACAACTATCATGGCATCGTTTAAATATTTGAAAAAAATGGCACGAATTTTTTAAATACATGTGTTATGGGCTGAAGTGTGTCCCCTAGCCCAAAAAGTCATTTGTTGAAGTCCTAAATTTCCAGTACCTCCGAATGTGACTGTATTTGGAGGGAGCGCTTTCAAAGACAGTGGGCCATAATCCATTTTCAAAGATGTACAAAGGTGAAGATCACATGAGAACACAGAGAAGACAGCCGTCTACAAGCCAAGGAGAGAGACCTCAGAAGAAACCAACCCTGCTGACACCTTGACCTCAAACTTCTTGCTTCCACACTTGTGAGAAAATAAATTTCTATTGTTTAAACCACCCAGTCTGTAGTACTATGTTATGGCAGAACTAGCAAACTAATACAACATAGTAAGTACACTTAAAATGACCGTAAAAATCCCGTATTGACCTATAATATTCAAAACATAATGTCTAGTTAAAAAAAGCAGACACGTGTATAGAAGGATCCAATTTTTATTTAAAAAATTTTATAAAGATTTTATTTAAAATTTAATGAAACATATATAATTTTTTATATATTTTATATAAAAATATAGTGCATATATTTATGCATTATAAAAGTGCATAAATATAGATAGAAAGATGACAAATGTTTTGTCTGATGTTTTGTGTAATTTTTTTAAAGCTTTCTCCATTAGGCCTTTTTGCATTGGTCCATTATTTTAATAAGTATGTGAGTGGATGAATTCAAGTGGGAATAAATATATAGAGCAAGAAAAAATGTAGCTCAGGGCAGAACCTTGGGGAATGCTGATATTTAAGGGACAGAAGGTGGAAGCAAGCAAAGGCAACAAAAAAAGATTGGTCAGAGAGGAGAAAAACCCAGAATATTTTCCAGAGAAGCCAATGGAGGGCAAGGTTTTAGAAGGAACAGGCTGCTAACCGGGGTTCAAGGCTGCAAAGAGCTGCATGGGGCCTGGCCAGCCAACGTTGCATTTGGAAGCCAGAAAGTCACGCTGTCCTCAGAGAGCTGTTTGCAGGGGTGGTGAGGCCAGTTTGAAAGGGTTTGCAGAAAAAAATTGGCCGTGAGGAAGGCAGGCGGCAAAGCCATGAAGAGTGAGAAGAATTACATACAGACCTTCAGGTGTAGGAGCACACTGTCATTATCATACCAGGAACAGCCTGAATACAATCCCGGAGACGCTGAAATGCCAGTTACCCTAGAAACCCAGAGAAAAGTACCTTAGCAACGTGTACCAAGCTGCTGTATTCTGTGCAGTACCTAGAGATGTTTCTGGACACGCGAGTGTAATCTGTCAATTAGCCCGGAGTCTTTGTTTAATGGAAAAGATGCTTCTATAAACTGAAGACCTTGACAATGAGATCACTTAGTAGCGTCTCTAAAATAACAAAGGTGCTGGCGGCAACCAGCACCTTTGTTATTAGAAAGGCCCCATAATGTGACAAGAAAGCGTCTCTAAACCTGCTTTCTTGTCTAGTTTCCTTACCCCTCAGCCAGGTGGCCTTGGGATGAGGGCACAATAAAAACTAAGTAAATTCAGAAGGAGAGAGGGAGGGTGAGGGTCTGTGTTTAGAAAGTGTGCTAGGCACTGATGTTTCTTCCTTCATCTTAGCCACGTAGCTCTGGGATGACATATCGTATATATATATATAATATTTACATTATATTATATTACATTTGCCAATATATGTATTTGAATGCCATGGGCTAAGCAGCCTACTAGGTACTTCACTTGAAATACTTAATTTCATTTTTACACAATCCCAGTTAGGTAGCTACTATTATTATCTCCTGTCTGTAGAGGAGGAGACTGAGGCTGAGAAAAGTTGTGTTATTTTGAGATCACACAAACTGCTTGATTGAACACCATTTCTTGGCCATTACTCATTCTTGGCCACAAAGTGACCTTAGACCCTACGTCTCCCACTGAGGACCCTGCACCCAGCCCCCACCATCAGGCACATACAGACTGAACAACACTTAAAAGCCGAATATAGATGCTGCAGGAGGGGGGCTGGGTGTCCACTCGTGGCTGGGGAACCAGGAGATTTCTGAGAAGAGAGAGTTCACAAGCGGAGCTTCCTTTTACCACAAAATCAAAGCAACATCTGTCTTTTCTACCTTTCCTTCTTTGCGTTCGTCCTTCCCGGCGCTTTTCAAGCTGGCTCTAACTGGCCAGGCTTCACTGGTGCCATCTGTTGATTGTCGTCATCTTCACTTCCTCCCAAACACCAGCCTTCCGTAGCAGCCGCCCGCCGAACTGCATGTGCTCCCACCCTCCGATCCCCGAGAGGGTTGTCATTGCTAGCCAGCTGCGACAAGGACAACCTGCCAGTGGGGACTTCAGTGAAGGACCGTAGCCTCTTGCCTTTGGATTGGTATCTCTGAGTTCTGTGTGACCTGGCCACTAGGGCAGGCATCCTTAAAATGTTCTCTGCACCCAGTGTGGGGCTCGAACTTATGACCCCGAGATCAAGAGGCAGATGCTCTTCTGACAGCCAGCCAGGCATCCCTGGAGGCCTTTCTGAGTATAGCTCTGTCCTATGTTAGCTGAATTCACCTGTATTTGTTATCTGGTAAATAAAATTCTAAAGTCCTTTGTGTCCCGAAAGTTGAAGGATAAAGGAATTGAGCGGTCGAGTTCACATTGTGAGCCAGGGCATTGATGGGAAAGTCCCTTTGGACGTTCTCCCAGAACTCTCTAGAACCCACATCTGACTGCAGAATCTCTCTCTAACCGGCTGAGCTGCTCCACCAGAAAGCAGAAAGTGATTGTTAAAATAAATCAGTTTTTAAAATATTAATAGCACTTTTCACATTGCTCACAATCAGATGTCTCCCTTTTCATAATCAGAAGAGATCGCTTCTCAGCCTTTTGGCTAAGATCAGGTGTAGTATCATAATCAGAAGAGAGAGGACATGCTTTTTAGGAAGGGTTTCTTAAGTGCAGAATAATTTCTGGGTACCTATAGAAAATAAGCCAAAGATACTGAGGAGGAATGGGAAAGAGTCATTTGCTCTTATCAAAAGCAAATTATCTCTTATGAGAAGAAAAGTTTATGACCATTGGTAACTCAGTCTGCAGAAAGATACCTCAACAACTGAAGAAAAAAGCTCTCATTAGACCCCCCCAAAAAAGGAAGAAAAAGGAAAAAAAAGAAGAAAAAGATCACGGTGCCAGAATTTCATATTTTTGACTGAAAGAAAAGGCTGAAGATGCTTCAGTACCTCTTTCAGGCACACAGAGAGTATGAAGAACTAGATCTTCTCCAACTCTTTCGTAAGATTTATTTATTTATTCAAGACAGCGCAGGAGCGGGAGGAAGGAGGGAGAGGGAGAGAGACAGAATCCCAAGCAGACTCAATGCTGAGTGCAGAGCCCAATGCAGGGTTTGATCTCACAACCCTGCAGTCATGACCTGATCCAAAACCAAGAGTCAGACATTTAACCAACTGCGCCACTCAGGGGTCCCTCTTCCCCATCTCTTCAATAGTTTAGTTTTAAGAACAGTTTAGATGATATAATTGGGGGGAACTTAGATCTAGAACGACAACAAAATAAGATACTAAAATGATTGTGGCTTTAATTGTTCCTAAGAGCAATGTAGATCACCAACCACTGACAGTTCTTACTTTCAACCCTTTCAGAATGCATTCAGCAGACACCGGAGGTATGATCCACTTTGTAGTTCTGGGTAAGATAATCTAAAGAATGTAGCAAGAACTCTGTAAAACCAAAATAGCTGGATCTTCAAACATTTCCTCTGTTATATTATTTTAAAATCTGGATACCTAAAGTGTCATTTTTCCTCCAGTTTAAAAATAATGCTATTTTTATTATTGTTCCCTATGGAAACCATTTCCCTAGGCATGGCAACAGTCATGTCTTAACAGAATTATTTATTTAAGCTGGTTTTTCTTGTTACACTTTGGATGACAGAAACCCATATTTTATCCCAGCGGGTCCTTCAAGATTAATCCCTGCATACTCTTGGAGAATCATCTAATGCTGCCACAGCCACAGTCCCAGCTGCTAAGCAGCCAAGGAGAACCATTCTGTTCCCCAGAGATCAGTTTGAGGAACTTCAAGTCCACAGGGACTAATGGAAAATTACAGCGGCTGTGACGAAAACTCTCCAAATCTGTCTGAGGTCAAATGTCAAATACAGCAGTGATACTCAGAAAGAACGTAAGAATCCCAAGAAGACTTCCATGCTTGCACGGGAGAGAAAGAACGTTCCTTTCGCCTAATACATATTTCTGACAATGTATTATTCTTTGTTAAGCATTAAAGAATGGGAAACTTCTATTTGCACCTATGAATGAGTAGCTTGTATCAGAGTAACTCTCCCAGAAAATAGCCATAAAAACACTGCCTCTAAGTTAAACAGCTATTAAAACAATGGAGAGGAACCAAAGCAGCCAGGACTTAAGTGGTCAAGATGCCGAAGAGAAATTAAATACACAAAAGTGAGCCAGATAGGAAGTTTGCTGAAGTATAGAGGCCAGAAACACACACACACACACACACACACACACACACACACACACACACACACACACAAGTATGCATATGTGCACAAGTGATCAAGTGTTGCAGGAGCCTCACTGCATTAGGGAGATGAAAAGCAGCAGAATCCAGGGCTATCAAACTGAAACGATGTGGGGATCCAGCATCCTAGAGAAGTGAATCCCATATTCCCCATGCAATTTCCCCTCAAGGCATCGACCTCTCCCTAAACTAATTAGACAAGTCCCAGAGGAAGAAACCAAGCAACCACGCAACAGACAACTTCTCAGACTAGAAGGTCATCAGGGACTTTGGTGGTCTATGAGGCTAGGAAGACAAAACTTGGAGTTCAGGAGTCCTGGCACAGGTTCCAAACTTTCAGCCGAGACCCCTGAAGGACCATTCCCTATGAAAAGGTGCAATAATTCAGGGATAGAAGAGCCCTTACAAATACTGAAACTCATCTCCACTCAGCTCAATTCCTCATTGGGTCATGAGTATCTGCTTGCCAAAATCAGATTAAATCCTCTCTGTAGGAAGGTGGTCATCATCTAGAGCCTCTATGATTTGTTACACAAAATTCCCTTTATTCGATCCAAATTACCAGGCATATCAGAGAATATGACCAATGACTAAGATTTGGTGGGGGGGAGGGAAGCCAATACAATAGAAAGAGAAATCATGTGATCTAGATATTAAGGTTCTCAGACCCTGACTTTAAACTAACTGTGATTGAAATGGTCATGGAAATAGAAAATATATGCAGGATTTCACCAAGAAGGGCAATCTATTTTTAAAAAGCATTAAATGGCAATTCTAGAACTGAAAAGTGCCGTGACTGAATTGAGAACTCTAGAACTGGATTTAATGGTGGATTATAAGCAGAAGACAGAGTTAGCAAACTGAAAGATCCATTAAAAAAAAAAAAAACAAAAAATAACACCTCGGATTGAAGCACAGAGAAGCAAACCCTGAAAAGAGTGAAAGAGATATACGATAGATAGTGGAAAACTTGAATACATGTGTAATTAAAGCCCCTGGAGACAAGAAAGAATGGGGCAGAAACTATTTCCCAAAACTGACAGAAGACACGAAGCCGCAGATTCAAGAAGTTCTATGACCTCGAAGCAAGATAAATACAGAAGTAAACCATCCCAAGACATGTCATAGTAAGACTGCAGAAAACAAGAGCTACAAGGGGAAAATCATATAGTAAATAGAGAAAAAAGACATATTACCTTCAAAGGGTCAACAATAGGGGCACCTGGGTGGCTCAGTAGGTTAAGTGTCTGTCTTCAGCTCAAGGCATGATCCAGAGTTACAAGATGGAGCCCGGTATCAGGCTCCCTGCTCACTGGGGAGTCTGTATCTCCCTCAGCTCCTTCCACTCCCCCTGCTCATGTTCTCTCTCACTCACTCTCTCTCTCTCTCTCAAATACATAAATAAAATCTAAAAGAAAAATTCAAAATGGCAGCAATAAGACATCTTGGAGGCAAACACTGTATTTTTGTGTGCTAGCCAAAAAAAAAAGAAAGAAAGAAAGAAAGAAAGAAAGAAAGAAAGAAAGAAAGAAAGAAAGAAAGAAAGAAAGAAATTTAAAAAACAATACCACTTACAATAACAGCAAACCTTGACAAATAGATAGGAACAAATCCAACAGAAGATGTGTGAACTCTCTTTTCTAAACACTACAAACCATTCCTGAGAGAATTTTAAATAGATCTTAATAAATGAAAGAATATACTAAGTTCATGGATTAGAAGGCACAATATTTTTTTTAAAGATTTTATTTATTTGACAGAGAGAAATACATAAAGAGAGGGAATACAAGCAGAGGTAATGGTAGTGGGGGAAGCAGGCTTCCCACAGAGCAAGGAGCCCAATGCGGGGCTCGATCCCAGGACCCTGGGATCATGACCTGAGCCGAAGGCAGACGCTTAACAACTGAGCCACCGAGGCGCCCCTAGAAGATGCAATATTTTAATGGTTAATTCTACTCAAACTAATGAATAGACTCAATGCTCAAAGCAATCTCCATTTTAAAAAATGTCTGAAGGTGGCTGACAAATTGGAAATTGACAAATTGATTTTAAAATTTATATGGAAATGCAAAGGCCAAAAAAAAAAAAAAAAAAGCAAAAACAAACTTGGTGAAGAAAAGAAAGTTGGAAGACTTACACTACCAGAGCAAGAATATTCAAGTGGATCTCCAGTGAAGAATGGTCCTCATCTCTCTTCCCACTTCATTGGACTGCATTAATTTGGTAGAATGTAATCTACATGCAGAACACTGGTTGCATGGGAGTCTGGAAATGTAGCCTCGGCTTTCTGGACTCTGCAGTACAGGAAGGTCACTGGAAGGAAATTGAATATAGGTACTGAGGGTCCATTCACCACATCCATTGCACACTCAAGCCCATATTTCTTTTTTCCCCCCAAATACTTTTATTTTATTTTTTCAGTGTTACAAGATTCATTGTTCACATACCACACCCAGTGCTCCATGCAATACGTGCCCCCCAATTAACCCACCACCAGGCTCACCCAACCCCCCACTCCCACCCCTCCCAAACCTTCAGTTTGTTGCTCAGAGTCCACAGTATCTCATGATTCATCTCCCCCTCCAATTTCCCCCAATTCACCCTTCCTTTCCTTCTCACAATGGCCTCCATGATTTTCTTTACGCTCCACAGGTAAGTGAATCCATGTGATAATTGACTCTCTCTGCTTGACTTATTTCACTCAGCATAATCTCCTCCAGTCCATGTTGATACAAAAGTTGGGTATTCATCCTTTCTGATGGAGGAATAATATTCCATTGTATGTATGGACCATATCTTCTTTATCCACTCATCTGTTGAGGGGCATCTTGGCTCTTTCCACAGTTTAGCAATTGTGGCCATTGCTACTATGAACATTGGGATATATGTGGCCCTTCTTTGTACTGCATCTGCTTCTTTGGGGTAAATACCCAGTAGTGCAATTGCAGGGTCATAGGGTAGCTCTACTTTTAATTTCTTGAGGAATCTTCACGCTTTTTTCCAAAGTGGCTGCACCAGCTTTCATTCCCACCAACAGTGGAAGAGGGTTCCCCTTTCTCCACATCCTCTCCAACATTTGTTGTTTACTGTCTTGTTGATTTTGGCCATTCTAACTGGTGTAAGGTGGTATCTAAGTGCAGTTTTGATTTGAATCTCCGATGGCTAATGATGATGAACATTTTTTCATGTGTCTGTTAGCCATTTGTATGTCTTCTTTGGAGAAGTGTTTGTTCATGTCTTCTGCCCATTTTTTGACATGATTATCTATTTTTTGAGTGTTGAGTTATTTCTTACACCTGGACTATTCCTTTAGTCATACAACAGGCATCTACCCAGTGTCTGCTGAGTATCTGGGAATGGACTAGGTGCTGGGACTACCAAAAAAAAGGGTACCAAGGAGCTCTTGGTCTAGCAAAGAATAGAAACCTAACAACCAATGATCACAAGGCAGAGTGGGGAAGGGATGTGTGAAGGTTGGGCAGCTGCACTTGGAGAATATGGGGAAGATGTCTCTATCTCAACTTAGAGGAATAGGGAAGCTTTCCTAGAAGAGGCTCAGCCATATTTCTGAGTCTTTGATACCATCAATTCCTCTCTCCAAAATACATCTTCCATTCCATCTTAATAAAAGTCTTGTGTAAGAACTCACTCATGAGTCTTAGTAGCTAAAGGCAAATTTAGGTTAGAAAACCTTTGGGGGTGAGGGGTTGGTATTGCAGGCTCTGTCAAGTGTGGTCTGGTTTTATCCCATACTGGCCTCTGTCTCTGAGGCCCTCTTTTTTTCAGAAGAGCCTGCCTGGCTTTCTGGCAGTGCACCTGCCCCAGAGGCAGAACCAGATCTCCTTTTGATCCTTGAAGCAGGGAAAGTCCCTGGTCCCTTTTAGAGAGGCAGGAGCACATCTCACTGCTCGTCCCCAAGGCTGCGTGGGCAGCCCCTCCACTGATCTCATAAAGCCACAGGGACCTCAGAGCCTCCTACACAAAGGCTTTAGGGACTGAAAAGGAGAAAGGCATGCTGGATTTTCAAGATGAGTTTTCCTTGGGCCTCCAAGTTCAAATTACAACACTTAAGTCTACTTACACATCTAGTAAAACCAGAACAAGTTCACATTTTCTTTCATTAATGACCAATTATATCAAGTTGAATAAACTAAACTCCCTTAAACAATCACGCCATTTATATCTTGGTTAATTAAATCCCCTCAAATATGTTAAATTGCAGGTACAAATTTAACGTACTCAGTTTTCTTTTGAACTACTTCAAATGCCTACCCTAAGCAGCAAAGCCTTTCCAAGTACTTATACAACTGTAACAAATCTAATAAATTAAACCTATAAATACTGTGACTCTCCAGTTCACTTAAACATTCAAAAACTATTTATAAATTTAATCAAATTTTTGTACTTAGTATAAATCACGAGTCTAAAATCAATTACTTAATTACACATTTTAAATTGGTATCACAAGGCTAGTCTGTCTTTGTTGCAATACATCCAATTCTCTTATTACAGTGAAATCTAAGTACACTCAGATTTTCTCAATGATTTCAAACGTATTCCTGAACTACACAAAAATATGAATATTATGGTTTGATTTACCTCAACATCTAATTCTAAACATTCCTAGGGCTAGAAATACAGTCCACCCATTGAGGGAACAATTTCATCACCCAAAACAACTTGAGTTGTCTTCTCAAGGTGTTGGAATCACTACTGGCCAGGGAGCTGAGTCCCAGAGAAGAGTTCATTTGTCCCGGGCAATCCTACCTGTGTCAATGGTGGACCCGTGAGTCTTTCTTGTAGTCCTCATCTTGCCTAGGGCGTTAATCTTTAATCCCTTGCCATCTGGGTTCAAGAGATAGCATAATCTTCCAAAACTTCTTTCAACATCAGGCTACCTGATGGGGCCTAATGGAAACCCCCATCCCCATTAAGATTTCAGTTAGCCTTGTCTAGTCCCTCACTGCCTGTTTGAATTTGGATTCTTTTCATTTTCCTCAGGGGCCAGGCCACAGTGCTTATGGATTTAACTGACATCTGATTGTTCTACGGTTCTACGAATGCCTGGTTCTGTGATCGTGCTGATGATGCCAGTATCCCTTCATGGTGCCTTCGCCAGTGGACCTTGCTAATCCAGACCAGAAGTGGCAAATTTTCTCTCTTTCAAATACCCCTGTAAACCACTGATCTAAAAACAGTTAGGCTTCGGGGGGCCTAGCGGCTCAGTCAGTTAAGCTATCCGACTCTTGATCTCAGCTCAGGTCTTGATCTCAGGGTTGGGAGTTTGAGCCCCATGTTGGGCTCCACCCTGGGTGTGGCGCCTACTAAAAAAGTAAAAAATACACACGTACATACATACCTACCTACATACATACATATAAAAACAGGTAGGCCTTCTATTGATGAAAGTCACCATCAAGTGACTGGAGAGATAAATAAGCTGAGTGTGAGTTATAAACATTGATTCTATCAGGTCCCAGTCACGTACTCACTTCTCAAATATCATTGAGCACTTACTGTGTACCAGAAAGCACAGATAATAGTGATGAATAAGAAACACCAGGTTTTGGGAATGCAAGCTGGTACAGCCACTCTGGAAAACAGTATGGAGATTCCTCAAAAAGTTGAAAATAGAGCTACCCTACGACCCAGCAATCACACTACTGGGTATTTACCCTAAAGATACAAACGTCGTGATCCGAAGGGGCACGTGCACCCCAATGTTTATAGCAGCAATGTCCACAATAGCCAAACTATGGAAAGACCCTAGATGCCCATCAACAGATGAATGGATAAAGAAAATGTGGTATATATATACACACGATGAAATACTATGCAGCCATCAAGAGAAATGAAATCTGGCCATTTGCAATGATGTGGATGGAATTGGAGGGTATTATGCTTA
>CM053608.1:7023016-7055428 GCA_028646535.1 Procyon lotor
AGGCAGGCAGAGAGAGGGGGGGAAAGCAGGCTCCTCGCTGAGCAGAGAGCCCAAAGCGGGGCTCGATCCCCTGAGCCGAAGGCAGAGGCTTTAACCCACTGAACCACTCAGGCGCCCCAAGATTTCCTTTTTTAATTATCACTTTTGTTATGTTAGTCACCATACAGTACGTCATTAGTTTTTGATGTCGTATTCCATGATTCATTGTTTGCATATAACACCCAGTGCTCCTTGCAATACGTGCCCTCCTTAATACCCATCACTGGGCTAAGCCAACCCCTAACCTCTCTCCCCTCTAAAACCTTCAATATGTTTCTCGGAGTCCACAGTCTCTCATGGTTTGTTTCCCGCTCTGATTTCTGCCCCCCTTCATTTTTCCCTTCCTTCTCCTCATGTCCTCCATGCTATTCTTTATGTTCCACAAATAAATGAAACCATATGGTAATTGTCTTTCTCTGTTTGACTTATTTCACTCAGCATAACCCTCTCCAGTCCCATCCATGTTGATGCAAGTGGTGGGTATTCATCCTTTGTGATGGCTGAGTAGTATTCCGTTGTACATATGGACCACATCTTCTTTATCCATTCATCTGTTGAAGGGCATCTCGGCTCCTTCCAAAGTTGGGCTATTGTGGACACGGCTGCTATGAACACTGGGGTGCAGGTGCCCCTTCTTTTCACTACGTCTGTATCTTTGGGGTAAATAACCAGTAATGCGATTGCAGGGTCGTAGGGTAGCTCTATTTTTAACTTTTTGAGGAACCCCCACACTGTTTTCCAAAGTGGTCATACTAACTTGTATTCCCACCAACAGAGTGAGAGAGTTCCCCTTTCCCTACAACCCCTCCAACATTTGTTGTTTCCTGCCTTATCAACTTTGGCCATTCTAACTGGTGTAAGGTGGTATCTCAATGTGATTTTGATTTGAATCTCCCTGATGGCTAATGATGTTGAACATTTCTTAAAGCGTCTGTTAGCCATTCGTACATCTTCTTTGGTGAAGTATCTGTTCATGTCTTCTGCCCATTTTTTGACTTAATGATTTGGTTTTTGGGTGTCGAGTTTGAGAAATTCTTCCTGTCTCCTAGTCACTATCTCTTATACCTGTCCTGCTCTCTGAGGACGCTAAACAGCCAGTCCCCACCCAGGCCAACTAAATGGTCCATGTCTTTTTCACAGGAAGCACTCTGGGCCAAATCTCCCCCTGCACTTGGTTATTTTCTGCAAATTTGATTTGTCTTTGTTAAAGCTCATTTTATTTGTTTTAGACTTTTGTGGAGTCTGCCTAAGCCATCTTAAAACATTTCTCTTTTATCTCACTCATTCAATAATTAAAGCTTCCTGTTTTGTGCCGACTGTGGCCAGGGCTGAGGGGAGGGACCTGCAGCATGGCCTCGGCGATTTTCTTCCGGGTGGTACGTCCATCGAGACTCTTTGGGCCCCAGATGCTCAGCCAGCTTCAAAAACAACCAACCTTATTAATGAAGTTACAAAATGAAGGATTCTGTCAAAAGTCTTCTGAAATACGGGTATAGTCATGCCCAGAATTCTGGATGACCCGCCAGGGATGTGGTCGGTTAGGGGCACAGTGCTGCAGGGGAGCAGGGCTAACGGGGAGAAGCCCGGACCTAGACCAGGTTATGGCCTCTGGAGGGAGCCGCACGACAGGCTGGAGGTTGGGGTGGGAGCATCAGAATTCACCGCAAGTAAAAATGGGAATAATAGAGGAGCCTGGGTGGTGCATTCGGTTAGGTGTCTGCCTCTTGATTGCAGCTCAGATTGGGATCTCAGGGTGGTGAGACTGAACCCCGCGTCCTGCTCCGGGCTCAGGGGGGAGTCTGTTTCTCTCCCTCCCCATACTCATGCTCTCTCTTTCCCTCTCTAAAAAATATATATATATTTTATCTATCTATCTATAAATATATAATATTTAATATATAAATCTATATATTATATATCTAAATGTATATTTAAATATATAATTTATAAATTTATAAATATATATTATATAATATATAAATTATATATTATATATAAATATATATTATAAATATATATTATTATAAATAATATATATTATTATATATAAATTTATTATAAATATATAAATTTATTATATAAATATATATTATATATTTATACATATATATAAATTTATTATATATATATATAATATATGTTTTAATGGGAAGTGTAGCCAGCTGCTTGGCTCCTGGCAACCATGAGGACCTTGGTTTCCAGAAGGTGTGTGAGCGGGAAAGCATGTGGCACCATGTGGGCAAGGATTCCGTGGTTTACTCATGTGGGGCAATTTTATGTGAGAGAGGGTGCATTTTTCCACTTCAGGCAAAGAGGCATAAGAGCATAAGAGATAGCGCCCGCACCGTGAAGGACCCCTCCAGGGACAGTGTGGCAGCCAGAGCAAGGGGGGCTGAGAAGGACACCTTAGAGGACAGCTTCAGGACAGGGAGGGGGGAGCAGAGTTGAGAGAGAGTAGCTAGAACATGTGCTGCAGATTGGGTGAAACGGGCAGTAGGGGGGCCTCCGCCAGGGCAGAGTGGTTGGCCCACAGGTGACTGTATTTGGGTCTGATGGTGATCCTGGTCCACTTGGCTTTGGCCAGCACCGCTGGACCATGTGACACGGAACACAGAAACCTCTGCAAGTGGAACCCCCTAGAGCCGGTGTTCCGAGAAGCTGAGGATGTGATCGGCGGACTGAAGTCCTCCAGTACCAGCAGCTCCCAGGTCCAGGCATGCCGAGCTCCTTTAAGAGAAATCACGTGGGAGACAGGATGTGCCTAAGCCAACCAGTTGCTCTACCATCAGAAGTCAGGAGACCCCCTGCTGGATCTGTCTTAAGAGCATTTGAGTGAAATCTTTCCTGGACGCGAGATGATCTGCTCTGTGACTTCAAAAGGTCACTCTCATTTCCATAAAGTCATGCAACTCTGAGAAGAGCAACCAAATAAGGATAAATATATAGCAGGGCTTGAAATAGTAAATCTAATTCTACTGTAAGTCAGTCTATTTTGGTTTCTCCACTACACCAATTCAGAAATGTGCTTCGGGGACTGCATTTTTCTTCCTAATTGACTGGAATGAAGTAGATTATTCATGACCATTTTGGCTCCCCCACCCAACACATAGCTGTCTTTCTTCTCCCTTAGAATGTGAGGAACAGCTCTAAATTTGACATGGGAGAGTGAGACATTAGTTTTGCCTTGAGTAGAATGGAAGCTTCGAGGCCTCAGTGAGATCGGTCTTGACTCTTCTGACCACCCAGAAGGCTCAGAACTGTGGAGTAGAGACACTAAATTTTAGATCTGCCCTTGAGCTGAAAGAGGAAGGTGAGGCATTTCTTTCCACTCTCTAAACAGAAGAACCTCGTTTCTCCAAACTGAGCTAGAATCAGAATTCGGGGGAGTAGAAAGAATCCTAGCGACCAACTAAGTCAGTCTTTCTCAAACTATAGTCTAAGTTACACGAGATACTCATAAACAGAGGGTTCTTTGGCCAAATCAGTTAGAAAATCACTGCTTACTATGTTCTCTTGAGGACTCTGAGAAGCCCCAAAGCAAAGAATTCTACCTGTTATATTTTGTTTGCCAAACTTACTTGATCACAAAACCTTTTTCCCCCCAGGTAACAGCTAACAGCTTCTGGAACTGGCATGCTATGAAAGCTACTTTCTTAGTGCTGATCTATGCAATCCTCCCTTTTATGGAGCAGGCAAATGAAGCCCATTTTAAGAGATAGGGGGACAATGATGTCCCCTTACGGGCAACGTTGGTTTCTAGACAACTAGTCCAGGCTCTTTCTATCTTCCTACCTTGGTTGTGGCTTTCACGTATCCCCTGGCACATTTTCATTGTCTGGAATTTGAGGTTGTGTTTATTTACAGCGCACTCTGCAATGAATCCATCAAATGCTTTGAATGTTTTAAAAAGGGCATTGGGTCCTGGTACAGTTGACCTAAATAAGACATCATCTTTTAAGTGGCATGTAATTTACTATATGGTGAAATATTTTATCACACTATATAATCACATTCTAAGAGGTTATTACTTTTATATGCAAGAATAAATCAAAGAGGTCAAATCTCAGTAAAATATGTTACTAAAATGAAAGTATACCATCCAGTGAGAAGTAACTGTAGAAACTTCTTTTGTAACACAGAGAGAACAATAGTAGGTGAGCCAAAATTGCCAAAAAAAAAAAAACTGTTGAAAGGCCACAGGTATATTTTTAAAATGTAAATTCAAGGAGTTTAAGCACGCTAGCACTCTTTAGAAGCAACATTTTTCTGACTTACTCTCTGAATTCCAGAGGCACTTTGAATCTCTATGCATTTAGCACCATACAGTTCTTTCTGACACTCCAGGCCTGGACACTTGGAATTTTTCTCATATTTTTGTTCTGTCTTAATACAAGGTAGGCTACCATTAGTTGGGATATTTTTTAAATTGGCTCCTAGCCTCTGAACATCACGTTTGCAAATCCAATACTGGCCCAGGTGGTACCATTTTGTGAACCAGAAATGGCGGCCCTTTCCAGAAGCAGTAGGTGCCCTGCACCAGGGCACTGGGCTTGGAGAGTGGAACACAGGCTGGTGTCCAGCCCCTGTCCTCTGGGTTGGAGGTCTGTGTGCATGTGAACAAGTTACGCAAAAAGGCAGGGGCTCTGTCTGCTTCCCTCCCTCTCCTGCAGTCCTCCACCTCGGACCCAGACCTAGACCCACTTCTAGACCCACCTAGAGACCCAGCCTTCACCTTGACCTGACCTCACGGACACTATTTATGGACTGCGGACCTCTCAGCTCTCCTCTCTGACTCAACACGAGAAGCCCACTGACCCTATCACAGCTGGGCTCCTGATCATGGGCTCTTCATTTTGCCTGGGTTATGCCTTTGCATTTAGCAGTTACCATCTCTAGGTCTTTGGTTCTGCAGAGGGTCAGGACGCTGTTGTCCATGGGCAAGTCTCTTGAAGGCTCGAGCCTTCCTGCCTGAAGTTCTGAACTCCCTCCTCTGGCTTGGATTCTGGAACACCATGTTAACTGCTTAGACAGCTTACTTCATCTCACAGCCAGACCACCGGGACTGCAGACCTCTCTTGCCAGCACCCCATAGGCATGTGCTTTGTCCCCCAGGACATGATACTTGCTTCTGAATCATTTGTGGGGCTTCAGTTGCTTAGCCTACTTCTGGGAAGTAGCCCCTTCCCTCTAAGTTCCAAGACCAGGACCGTCCAGGCTCAGCACAGATGCAGCCCAATCTCCTAGGCATTCTAGATCCACATTGTGCAACAACAGTTGACCTGAAGCCGTAGGGGTCTCAGGCAGGAAATAAAAATGTTATGATTAGAAGGTTACGATCAGAAGAAATTGTCACTGACTTAGGAAATGGAGGGTCCTGGAACTCTAAGCTCCAACCAGCCAAGGGCTTGGCCTCTTTACTAAACCAGAGTAAATCCAGCACCAGAGACCATGAAGGTATTTAGTTAAACTTTGCTGAATGAATGAGAATTAAAATCAATCTAACCACAGTATTTGGTCAAAAAGGCTTCAGTAATTTATCACTTCTCATTGCACATGTCATAGAACCTGTTTTTAGTCACTTTGTAGTTTATCATCTTTAATACATCAGGAGAGAATAATTCACAAAAATAAATACAATAAGCATTAAGGAAACACATGTGCCTGTATATGAAATCCTGGCAAAATGAAATGCATAGATGGAAATGTATCTTACTTTTGGCAGTGTTAAAGGGTTTTTCTCTGACTGGGACACACATGGGACTAAAAATAAGAACGCCTTTTATTGCCAGAATACTTGACAATTTACAAAATGCTTGAACACATGTGAGCATATTTGATCCTCACAAGATAGAGGAATGTTGTTAAAGGAAATTATATGCATCGCTCTTTTATAAGAAAATATCTGCGGCTTGTGAAATAGAACAGCTTTCAAAAAGATTTCTGGTCTCTCATTAACAGTAACAATCCAACTCTGAGCATAGAAGGAGATAGGGAAGATACTCTCTACCATGAAGAAAAATTGAAAGGAGGGTACCTATAATGGCAACTTCCATGTGCTGTGATGAAGACAGACTTCTATCGTTCAACCTGGGGCAGTCCGAGAATACTATCCTAAGAGCTAAGTAATGAGATACTGGAAGAGAGTAATGAGATGCAACCTTTGAAAGTCATGTTTCAGCTCACTGCAGAGGAATTATTACCATATTTAGCACTTCTATTGCCTGGTATTGATTATAGGGCACTTCAAGGCAACTATAACTCCAGGAGTCCGGATCAGATATTGGGAAGAATTCAAGAGACTCTGGTAACATCAAACTGGGGTATACACATTTGACAAGGGCTCTTGGCCAGCCTAAAGTCTCTCCAGGGGACATATGCCTCTCACTCTTACTTCCTTGCCATCCAAGTGTTGTCACCGGATATTCTGCTGAAGAGTTTGGTGAGTTACTCTGGAAACCTACATAATATTTCTCCTTACAAAGAAAAAAAAAATCTATCTCTTTAAATGATGTGATACATTTTTAAAGTATTTTTATTGTTTTTCTTCCTTTTTTCCCCCTTTTCATAAAATATAAGTTTCTTGCTAAAATTTTTTTCAAACATTAGAGAAATATGTAAAACTGTTGCTTTGGCCAGCATTTTGCTTATTAGGACAGAAAGATAAAATACGATTAGAAAGTTTCACCTTCCCCCTTCCCTCAAGGTAACCTCTGTTAATAATTCCGCATAAAGCCCATCAGATCCATTTTCCTATGTACACACTTAATTAGGCAATAACTTTTAAAGATCTCTGTGCTCTATTTTTGATGACTATCTTATATCAAGTAGCAGTGAGAAGAATGACCAATATGTGATGCTTATCAGATTTTAAAAAAGAATTCAGCCTCATATTTTAAACAGGGAGAAATTAAAGCTCCAGAAGAAATGTTTTAAAAATAGATGGGGGAAAAAAAAGCCTGTCAGTGTTTGGAACTAGAGAGAGCGAGGGTACCCACATTCTGGGAAACTGTAATGCGAACAGGTTTTCTAGCCGTCAAAACTTGAAACAGAATCTACAGGGGCCCAAAGGTTTGAAATAAGAACATGGTCAGATGCATAGACGGTACGGACTTTCAGCTGACTCAAACAAATACCAAAATAGCCACGGAGTTGGTCTCAGATGAGCTCGCTTTCCCAGCAGCCTCTTTGCTTGTGAGACATTTCTCTTACATTTTCCTAAAAGGGAATCATACGTCCATTGGAACACCAATCCTGCTCCCATCGCATGGAGCACCAAACTCCTGCAAACTTCTGACCACGGGGCCCATGCTCAGCATATGCCCCGTCTTGCTGTTTCAGAGTCAACAATCTCCATCCTGCGGAGACGCCATATTCCAAATATCAGCAAGTCACCTGTTTGGAGATTGCATCGCTCATTCTTGTAGAAACCAGTCTAGGTAGGATTGGAGGGTCCCGAGAGCAGGAGCAGGCCAGTTAATTTGATGGCACCGGAAGTACCTAACTGTGTAAATGGCGGAAATAGGAGATCGTGGTTGACATTGTCTTTAAAATGCGTTTTCTTTAAGTGTCCTAACTGGGGATGCCTGGAACGTGGTTCTAATCTCAAGGCCAGGATGGGGAATCCTGATTTCATGCAGGCTTCCTAGGCCTTGGAATCACCCTCTTCCCGCATCTGGAACAGAGCAAAGGACAGGAGCCCAGGGCCAGTGAGGACTGAGGTTGGGAGCTCCCCACACAATAAGGTCACCTGGTCCAAGGGGCTCCCAGTCTCTCCTCTCAGGGCGTGTATCTGACAAAGATCCTCAAAGTGCCAATTGCTCACCACGACAAAGATGACCCATTGGTTTCCTTTCATTGCCTCTTCACCCTTTGCATCCTAGGAAATTGAGCTTACGTGGAGCAGAATGAAAACAGGCTCTAGAGTACAGGACGCTGTAACATCCCTAAATTTAAACATGTGTTGTCTATCTTCTGTTCCTTGCAGTAAATAGTAATATAATTATTAAAATAAAAAATGTCTGTGGTTCGGCAGGGGGGGTTGGAGGAGACCGGCAAGGATGGGGAGTTAGGGAGCCTGGACATTTCCTCTCTGAGCGGTCTTGGGAGAAGAGAATTCCAAGTGTTAAAGTGGGCGGTGTGGCTTTAAGAGGTGCAAACTGGACTCTCTCTAACCAGCAGCAGCAGCGTCACCTGGGAACGTCACTTGTTAGATGTGAAAGTTCTCAGGCCCCATAGAGACCCATCGAATCAAAAACTCTGGGGGTGAGGCCCTTTGGGGGAATCCCAGTTATTAAGCAAAAGCTTAGGGACCACTGAATGGTGGATAAGGACTTGGACAAAACTGCTTTTATGTATTTGTTCACTCGTTTGTTTATTTATTTGTTTGTTTGTTTATTTATTTTTCTGCTTGCTTTTTGACCCCCTTCACCCATTTCTCCTACCTTCTACCCTTTGCCTCTGGCAACCACCAATCTGTTCTCTGGATCTATGAGTTTATTTTTTGTTTGTTCTTTTTTTCATTCTTGTTTGTTTGTTCTTTTACATTCCACACGCAGGAGAGATCATACGGTATTTGTCTTTATTTGTGTGACTTATTTCACTTATTTCATAATGCTCTCAAGGTTCATCCATGTTGTTGCGAATGGCAAGGTTTCATTTGTTTTATGGCTTTATATTCCGTTAAATATATATACAGCAATTTCTTTATCCACTCATCCATTGATGGACATTTAGGTTGTTTCCATGTCTTGGCTATTGTACATATTGCTACAATGAATGTGGGTATAGCTTTTCAAGATAGTGTTTTCAAGTTGAAAATAGAGCTACCCTATGGTCCAGTAATCGCACTACTGGGTATTTACCCTAAAGATATAAATGTAGTGATCCGAAGGGGCATGTGCACCCGAATGTTTATAGCAGCAATGTCCACAGTAGCCAAACTATGGAAAAAACCTAGATGTCCATCAACAGATGAATGGATAAAGAAGATGTGGTGTATATATATATATATAGTGGAATACTATGCCGCCATCAAAAAATGAAATCTTGGCATTTGCAACAACGTGGATGGAACTAGAGGGTATTATGCTAAGCGAAATAAGTCAACCAGATAAAGACAATCATATGATCTCTCTGATATGAGGAATTTGAGAGGCAGGGCAGGGGATCGTGGAGGGTAGGAGGGAAAAATGAAACAAGATAGGATCGGGAGAGAGACAAACCCTAAGAGATGCTTAATCTCACCAACAAACTGAGGGTTGCTGGGGGGCAGGGGGTAGGGATAGGGTGGCTGGACTTTGGGGAGGGTGTGTGCTATGGTGAGTGCTGTGAGTTGTATAGACTGATGATTCACAGACCTGTACCCCTGGGGCATATTATTCATTATATGCTAATTTTTTTTAAAAAGATAGTGTTTTCACTTTCTTCAGATAAATATTCAGAGTGGAATTGCTAGATCATATGGTAGGTCTATTTTTAATTTTTTGAGGAGCATCTGTACTATTTTCCATTGTGGCCGCATCAATCTACATTCCCACCAACAGTGCGGGAGGGTTCTCTTTTCTCCATATCCTCAGTGATACTTGTTGTCTCTTGCCTTTTTAATAAGGGCCATTCTAACAAGTGTGAGGTGCTTCTTACTGCGATTTTGGTTTGTATTTTCCTGATGGTTAAGGATGCAGGGCGTCTTTTCATGGCTCTGTTGGCCAGCTATATGTCTTCTTCGGAAAAAATATCTATTCAGATCCTCTGCCCGTGTATGTGTGTTTTTTTCTTTTTTGCTATTGAGTTGTATGAGTTCCTTATATGTTGGATATCAGCCCCGTATCAGGTATACGATTTGTGAATATTTACTCCCATGCAGTAGGTTGCTTTTTCATTTTGCCGATGGTGTCTCCGCCATGCAGAAGCTTTTGCCATGTGGTAGCCCCACTTATTTCTTTTCACTTTTGTTGCTTTTAAAAATAGAGCTGCTTTTTTATCCCGGCTCTGCTTTTTAACAGCTGCGTGAGTTGAGCAAGTTAATTAGTCTGAGTTTATGAAAAAAATTAAATGAGGTAACATATTTGAAGCACTTAGCACAATGCCAGATATATAGAAAGCACTCAATAAATGTTAGCTGCTGCGATCACCCTTTTGTATGAGGGAAAGGAGAAAGGATGAGTCCTAAAGACCTTCAACAAGTTAGCCCAGCATTTACTGGTTTAAAGGGCCCTTTCAGACTCCGGTCTTGTGTTTCCAAGGCCCCAACAGAGCAGTAGTTCTCAACTTGACTGATCATCTGAAACCCCCGCGGGCTTTTTTAAAGAATATTTTTTATTTGGGGGGAGGGTCAGAGGGAGAATGAGAATCTTAAGCAGGCTCTGCACTAGGCATGGCTCCATCTCAGGACCCTGAGATCATGACCTGAACAGAAATCAAGTCATACTCTTAACTGACTGAGCCACCTAGGCACCCCTAATTTTTAAAAAATATCTATCTATCTATTTATTTATTTTAGAGAGGTAGAGAGAGAGCCCCTTGTGGAGCTTCTAAACTGCCCTGGCTGGACCTTCAGAGCAGTCACCTTCCGCGGTAGGCCCTGGGCATCTATAATTTAAAATTTTCCATAGGCAACAAAACAGCTACTGGAATTGAAAGATATGATAGCTAGAGCTGACATGTATTGAGTATCTATCTGCGCGAGGCACTATACTAAGTCCTTTATTTCTATTTCTTCCTTTAATTCTCACAGAAACTTCTAAGGCAGGTAATGTCAGTTTCTTTTATATATGAGGAAACCGAGGCAAAGATAAATAACTCAGCCAAGTTCACATAGCAGAGAAGTGACTTAGGACCTGAGCCCAGATTTGAGCTACTAATTGCAATGAACTAATACATTCATTTACTCATTCATCCAAAACTTATTATATGTGACCAGGTAAGGAGCTGAGAGCCAGAGACTCTAAAATTGAATAAAAATCTCCATCCCCATCCTCAAGAAGTTCATGGCCTTTGTGTGTGTGTTCAGAATGAACAAATGGCAGATTGTCTCATTTTAAAAGATGATGTCATGTGTCCGTGTTTGAGAGGCCGAAAAGATTTTCTACGACTTCCAGCCTCTTCCTCTCTGGTGCCCGTTGAGAGAATCCACCACTTTGGCAAATCAGCCTCCCAGCCTGAAGCCCAGGCCCGTCTGGGGGCCGCCAGCACCGCCCTCGGGGTGGTCCTCAGCTGTCCCCGCTGGCTTGTCTCGCGCCACTTCAGCGGACCGACCCCTCTGGGTAGGTCCATCGATCAAAGTACAGGAAGGAGGTGGATCACAGCGGAGCTGTCGGGCTGGTTCTCTTCCAAGGATAAAACCTGTCCCTTACACCTCGAGTGAGCACCGCTACGAAATTTGCCAGAAAAGTACAAAGAGAAGACGCAGACATGCTTTTTCGAATCGTGAAATACTAGCGCTGGTTAAATCCCTGCATGGAACGGAAGACTGATGGGGGAAACGGAGCTCCAGGGTCTCGAACGGGGCTGGCCCTGGGCTCACCGCGCAATCCGCGACCGCTCACCGCCGCCTAGAGTCAGAGCCGAGCACCGTGGCAGATCAGACACTGATCTGACACTGTCCTATTCAAGTGCAGCTTAGCAGGCAAACGGCCCGACCCGGAGGCGGCCTGGGGACGCCACCGCGCCCCCCGCCCCCGGGCTGGCGTGGGGACACCGCGTGCAGCCACCACGCCTTCCTCGCCCGTCGGCGGGGGCAGGAGAGAGGGTTTGGGGTCGGCGACCCGTCCCCGGACCAGTATTGAGAACGCACAGGGAGAGGTGAGAGCGGAACCTTTCTCCTCGATTTTGCTCTCGCTTCCCCCCGAACCCAGTTGGCGTCGGACCCAGTAGTGGAGGCTCATAAACATGGAGGCCGCAGGTGCTGAAGCTGGGCCGCCGTCCACGGGTCTCAAGGCTCCGGGGTCCACAGACGATCGGCTTTTCCTGGTGAAAGGTGTGGTGGGGTGAGGAGCTGGGGTCGGGGCGAGCTCCTCCGGGGCCTGCGCTCGAGCCGCCATTCGCACACACACGCCGCCCTGGGAGACCTAACCTTGGGTTGCCCCTGAGTTTAGCTGGTGGGGATCCGCGGGTCAGGGGTCGTGCGGAGGCGCAGGGTGGAGTCTCCCCTGGGCTGGGGGGCGGGGGGGGCAGCGGTCCCGTGAGGTGTCCTCTGTGCTGCATTTCCCCCATCCCCTCTATGGTTTCTCCCGTGCCTTCCCCTACCTTCCACTAGCTTGTTTTCCTCCCCGGGAGAAACTTCAAACCCGTCCCCGGAAAGACGGGAAGGGACCCTGGGCCAATTCTCAGCACTTGGGAAAGATCCCGCAGAATGAGCTCAGGAACCCGAGGTCGTGAGATCACGCGGGTTTCGCACCCCTGTCGTGTACCTTTGGCCAGAGTTGCCTAGCTTCCGTTTCTCAAATTTCAAGTGACTTAAAGTGTAACTTAAATAGTGTCTGAACTTACTTGCGTACGTCTTCTTAAGGTGTTTTTTCTCTCTCTCTCTCTTTAATCTCTCATCTCACCCTCCACGCCCTACCCCCAAAACTCTTGGCAGGTGGAGTTTTCCTTGGTACTGTGGCTGCGGCAGGAATGCTAGCGGGATTTGTTACAACATTATCATTGGCTAAAAAGAAAAGCCCTGAATGGTTCAATAAGGTTTGTGACACGGAAATCCATTCATAGCTTTGTTAATTGTTTACAGATAATTGGCAGCTGTTTTGCATAGGAGAAGTAAAGAAAATGTTGTTGGCTTTTCATATTGTTTTAAGAAGTAAATTTATATACATAGATTCAAGAAGTGTATAGAAGTTAATCAATGGCCTTTATTTTAATTTAGAAAGAAGTATTTAGGGAGGCCTGGGTGGCTTAGTTGGTTAAGTGTCTGCCTTCAACTCCAGTTAGGATCTCAGAGTGCTGGGGTCAAATCCCATGTGGGGCTCTCCTCCCAGTGGAGAGCCTGCTTCTCCCTCTCCCTCTGTGCACTCTCTCTCTCTCTCTCAAATAAATAAATAAATAAATAAATAAATAAACTTTTTAAAAAGTAGTTATGTGCTTTCTTTTTCTTAAATTTTGACAGAACAAGACTTTGAAAGCTCATCCAGTACATTTCCTATTCACAACATGACTCAATCTAAATCTGGGTAATTCCCTATCAGTTGTAAGAGGCCCCAGTATTTTATGTGCCACTAAGAAAAAGAAAATGATGCCAGTTCAATTCTTGACACAATACTGATTCCCAGCGCGTTTCTGTCTTTCTATGTATCTATTTATCTATCCGTTCTTTCATTCATTCATTCTCTACACCCAATCTGGGACTTGAATGACCCCAAGATCAAGAGTTTCATCCTCTACTGACTGAGCCAGCCAGGGGCCCCACCAGAGGCATTTCTGTTTCAAAAACGTTCAGTTGTTGAAGTAAAGTACATCTTACCATTGATGAAAAACATGGGTGAGCCCAGAGATCATACACGCTTTGTGCTGCTGCATCCCTGCTCCCCAGAAAAGTGCCTGACACATAAGGGCTCAATCAGTTTGGGTTGAATGACCATAAGCTACTTAAGGCATAAAATTCTTACTCTATGAGCAAGACTAAGTAATTGCACATGTGGTCATACCCCAATTAATGAGGATTTTTCTTCTCATTGACTTGTAGTTAGTTGTTTGCATGTGTCCTATCTCTGCCCTCTTCGTCCCGTATGATTTATTTATCCATCATTTCATTGCTTCAGATCTTAACTTGGGATCTTTTATATGTCAGGCACTGTGCTAGCTAGGTACAGGAGATAGAAAAATGAACAAAACATCTGCCTTTCAGGAAGCTAGCATCTGGTGCAGGAGACAAATATTAGATATTGACACAATCAATTATATAATTATAATTTGATGTTTCCTTGGAAAAACAGTGTTATGCGAAAAATCATAAACCAGAAGAGTTCCCTCTCCACTTACATTTTTAGTAACCGGAATTAATGCTTAAGCATTATAAATACCGTAAAGGAAAAATACCATAAAGGAAAAAGACCACATTTAAGGTACTTTTGGTCCCCATCTGCATACTCGAGGCTTAAATGGAGCTACCCAAATCACTGTGATGAAACTTGTGGTCATTTCCCCCCTGTATCATAGAATATTTTCAGTGCAGAAATATATCTTGTAGAAGGAATCATTAAGGCATAACTGATAGTGACATTTTAATAGTACAATTTGCACTGATTTCTAAGCCTAAATTACCAGGTTAACCTTTGAGTCACAGACCTTTGTGAGAATCCGATGAAAGCTAGGGATTCTTAGGAGAAAAAAACCCACATACTCACGTTTACAACTTGGCATCCTATTTTGTGGCATTAAGATTTGATTATCACACATGCCCAATGAACCTGGTGGTTGTCAAGCTGTGGTCCATAGAACCCTAGGGATCCTTGAGACTCTTGGGGGTCTGTAAAGTCAAAACGATTTTCATAATAATACTAAGGCATTTGTGCCAATGGTATAGAAGCACATGGGGATAAAACTGCTGGTGCCTTAGTTAATCAAGGCAGCGACACCAAACTGTGCTAGCCTCACTGTGTTCTTTGTTACCACGCATCTGTAGTTAAAAAAAAAAAAAAAACCCTCATTGCATAAGAATGTCCTTGTTATAGCAGTAAAAGGATTGATTTTATTAAATCTTAATCCTTGAGGCGCCTGGGTGGCTCAGTTAGTTGAGCGACTGCCTTTGGCTCAGGTCATGATCCTGGAGTCCCGGGCTCCCTGCCCAGCAGTGGGTCTGCTTCCCCTCTGACCTTCCCCCTCGCACACTCGCTCTCATTCTACCTCTCAAATAAATAAATAAAATCTTAAATAAAATTTTTTAAAATTTTAAAATATTAAAAAAAAACCCACCTTGATTACACTTCTTTACTATTCCATGTGAAGAAATGGGAAGTATGCTTAACGCCCTTCTTTACTTCTTAAAGCCCATCTATACCAAAAAAAGACGTTTTTCTCCAGGAAAAGCAATTGTACGATTAAGTTGCATGCTGAACCAGCTGCTTTTTTTCATGTAATATATTTTATTTGAAAGAGCAACTGACAAACTATAGTTATTCAGAAGTGGTTATTTGGCAGACATTATCTTCAAAATGAACAAAAGAGGCTGTCGCCTCTCAAGCAACACTTGTCGGTATCTGTTGCCAATGAAAAAATTGAAGCTTGCAAGTGAAAATTAGATCCTAGGAAACTTGTGTCTACCATCGGAAGCTTGACAGGTGCTCGATACGTAAGGCTTTTCTGATGAGATTGCTGGTAATATTAATGATGTGAAATTTTAAATATTTAATAAATGGTGTCACCCTTGGAAAGATCTGCATCACTTGGTAAATCGGTATTTTCTGAATGATCCTAATGCATGAATAGAAGGCCCTTTCGAAATACAAAAGAGACTAATGGGTTTTAATGTAACCAAGTACAAAAAAACTCACCGGTCTGACCTCCGATTCCAAAGTACATGCAGCTATTTGGGAAGTTTTGGTGCAGCATCAAAGAAAGAAGGCTATTAAAATACTTGTCCCTTTTCCAGCCACAGATCTCTATAAGGCTGGATTTTATTCAGATTCTTCAATCAAAAAACATATTGCAACAGATTGAATACAGAAGCATTTATGAAAATTCATCTGTCCTTTGTTAAGCCAAACATTTAAAAGATTAATCAAAATATCTCTTGCTTCTTGGCACTAAATTCTTTTGTTTTATAAGGTAGTTGTTTTTGTAAGAATAGGTTTCTATTAATCTATCCTGGGTTTATTTTTAAATGAATTAGTACTTAGAATTTATGAATTTCTTTTAATTTTTAATATGTGAAATATTAATAAGATTAATCCACATAATCAGAAGTCTTTGGGATCCAAGCATAAATGGATCCTGAGATCAAAAAGTTTGAGAACCGCCATTCTGGATGGTTAAATATGTTGTATAAAGTTCTACCTCCCTGGGGAAGTATCTGAATTAGAGCATTACCATTGATCCAGACCGTGTTTGAAGGGCTCAGAGGTTCCGGAGCAGCTAATGCATTTACACTTAGCAAGCGCCAGTTTAAGAATACCACTTAGTATTGTGACACTGAAAAAATAAATAAATAAATAAATAAATAAATAAATAAATAAATAAATAAATAAAAAAGAATACCACTTAGGCAGGGTACTTCAGAGTCGCTGCCTAGTCGTTTTCTCTGACATCAACAGTGAAGATAACATCTAGCAATTGAGCGCTTACCATTCTCTAGCTGCTGCTCTTCCTTGAACCCCTATCACAGCCCCATGAGATACTGTTATTATGATGTGCCCATTAAACCAAGGCACGGATGGATTAAACAACTTGCCCACCATGGCACTCTTTCCATCTTTGATGATTCTTGGCAAGGAAATTATACTATTTTTAGCAATTTTTTATTTAAGTAGACTTCTGTCCCTAGCCCGGAATCTAGGCATTCATTATAATACAAATTCAGATTGCAACTCAGGACTTTAAAAATGATCAGCGTTTAGTTGGGAACTGCCTACCTACACTGCTCTTATTTCAGGAGGATGGTCATCATTTCTTTAAAGACCTAACCGCAATGTCTTAGCTGAGTCTTACACTAGAAGGCTAGGCATGGAAAGGCAGTAGTAAATGCCGAACGAACGTTCATTTTCCTTTGTCCTTCACTGAATAAACAGCGGAAGGTATAAGCTAAAGTGGCTTTTAAAAACACATGTATATACGTAATATATAATTTCTGTCTTTCCCAAGGAAATAAGGAATTTTTAACTTAGGTTTCGAAAATAAAATTTAGGCACTTAAATTGACCCTGTTTTAATAATATTTGGTTAATGGTTACTGCTTCTGGATGAAAATTCAGGCCAGTTAGAATTTATATGAGATCTGTGGTGTCTAGTGAACCAGTCTGAAATTATAGAAACATGAGAAAAGGGAGAAGACGGTGTTGTTTTGATCATAGACAATAACTAAAGAAACATCTCTTGAAAATCTGGTTGGGTCACAGGTGTATTACAAGCACGTGGTAAGTCAGCAAATACTGAGTATCTTCTGGGTCAGGGCACAGTGTGCGACCTGAAGATACAGGTAAGCCAAGCATTTCTGTGTGCCACCAATAACATTTGTAATCACGACACACATGATACAAACCTTTATTCAGTGAGTTGAGCAATGTAAAGAAAATTGTACTTAAAAAGAAAGGCTTTTTCCCCCAAGTAAGTGGAAATTTGTTTCCAGAAGGAAGACCAAACATTATAAATTTGCTATCTTATCACATTAGCTAATCAGTTTGATGGCATTTTAATGAAGATGCCAACGAATAGGACTCAGAGAAATCTTGACAGAATGTTGTGGGGCTTTTCCGGGAGAATGAATAGGCAAAAAGAGCAAAGAAAAGTTTTGGAAAAAAATAATCAGTAACCAGTGCTTTCATTGACGGGATGGTTATATCCTTTTGAAGCATTCATTGCATTCCTAGTCTTCTCTAGTCAAGTTTGTATGCTGATAGGCTGAAAGTTGTTCAGTTATTATGGTTATAGACTTTTACCTTAATATGATGCCTTAAAACCCAAAAGGAGAGTCATTGTTTATTTCCTAGTTTCTCATGAATAGCCGCCACAAGCTGGGTTTCTACTGTGTGCCCCACATTTTGCATATATATTTACAAATCTTTGCAGTGACTTAGATTAATTCACCTCTTCAAGGAACCCCTCCTTAAAGCTTCCTCTAGTTGCAACAATGGGTTATGTATCCTCTGGGACCATGGTGCCCTGTGCGTATCATTCCAGCGTTGCCCATTTCATTTAAGATCACAATGAACTTTTATGTGTCTGTATCCTCCCCCGCAGTGGCTGAAATCTTTAGTCGGAAAGAAGTTGCTGTATTTGCCTTTTTCTCTCTAGTACCTGTTACAGCCCCTGACAATGCCCTGGCTACTCAAATATCTGTCCGTTAGAGAAGTCGTGACTTAAGTACTATAAGTTATTAAGTAACAAACCGGCTTTTTGAACTTGGGTTGGTCCGGCTTCCCAAAATGACGGTGACAATCAGAGAGTCATGAGCTTCAAACACTCCCGAAATAATGACCCTTTCTGAACTGATGCTTTTTCCTTTCTGTCTCCATTGCAGGGAAGTATGGCCACAGCTGCCTTACCAGAGAGCGGGTCTTCCCTTGCCTTGCGAGCTCTGGGTTGGGGCTCACTTTATGCGTGGTGTGGAGTTGGTGTGATTAGCTTCGCAGTCTGGAAAGCTTTAGGAGTTCACAGTGTGAGTAACTACAATCCTATAATTGCTCTCTGGAATGTTCGTTCTACTTTCTGTGACTAAATATGCCTGATTTTCAAGAAGTGTGTGTGTGTGTGTGTGTGTGTGTGTGTGTGTAATTTATACCCCAAGCTAAAAAGCTGCTTACTGGGAATCATTGGATCTTTTTAAACTACTGGTAGGAAGTTCTGTGGACGAGACTGTGTGACAGATGAGAATTGATGTGGCTTGGGATAGGTAGCAGCAAGGGAGTTGATGAAAGGAGGTTCTGGGTATATTTTGAAGGTAGAATCAACAAGGACTTGTTGTACATCGAGTGTGAGAGGTGAGAGGAATCATGAAGTCAAGGATCTCCAAGGTTTTGGCCTGAGCGGCTGGAAGATGGATGGGGGCCAGTGTGAGAGGAGCAGGTGTTCAGGGATAATGTCAGCAGCTCAGTCTGGGGGCTGTGAGTGTGGAATATCTGCTAGAAGGCTAAGTGGAGAGTTAAGCAAGCAGTTGGATATAGAGGTGTGGAATTCAGAGGGGAGGCCCAGGGTCAAGATGTAAATTGGAGACTCCTCAGTGTATGGGTAGTATTCAAAGCCAGGAGACCAGATGAGCTCACCAAAGCATTGAACATAGAGAGAAAAGAGGTCCAGGGAAGGAGCTGTGGGCACTCCCAAGGTTTAGTTAGAGGTTGAGGAATACGGAGGAAAATTAGCAAGGGAGATTTCCCTACCAAAGGAGCAAACCCAGGAGAACCGGGAGAATGACTTGGATGCCAGGTGAAGAAGGTGTATAGTGGGGTTAATCACGTAAGATGAGACTCAGCAGTTCGCCAAGTGTGGCGGGCCTGGGTGGGCAAAGCCTGGGTGGAGTGGATCCAAAAGAATGGAGGACAGCGATTATATGTACAGGCACATCTTGAGTTCTGCATTACAGGTAAAGAAAGGAAAGGGGTGAGAGCTAGAAGGGGGCTGAGATCAAGAGAGGTGTTTTGCTTTTTGTTTTTTTTAAGTTGGGAGAATTAATAGCTTGTGAGTATGCTGCTGGGAGTGATTCCGTAGAGGGAGAAATCGCAAGGGAGGGGGAGTGCTAAGTAATAGTGTTATTATAGGCATTACTGAGTTTTTCACATTTGGTTTGACCATAACTGAACGTGGGCATTATTGTACTTTTCACTCAAAGTATACCGAGGGACAGATAGATGCTGCTTTTCTTTTAGTCTGACTGACCTATATTTTTAAAGTAACTTTGCTGGCTAGTTCATAACAATAAAGTTGTGTTTACTCGGAAAAGTCAGAAAACCCATAACTGAAGATTTGGGATGATTTTTGTTGTTAACCTCAGTTTTCTTTTGACCAGGATAAAGTCTCCTTCCATTGCAGGCATTGTACCAGACATTTTAGACATAGCAGATTATTTAATCTTCACAGCAACTATGAAGCACACAGTAATGTCCCCCATTTTATAAATGAGGAAATTGGGACTCAGAGAGGTTAAGTCACTTGTCCAAGGTCACACAGCTTGTAATTGACAGAGTGAAGATTTGGATCCAAGTCTGATAGTCTTTAGAACCTAGATTTTTTTCCCCATGTTACCTCCCCTAGCTAAGATAGGAAATAAAGGAGTAGTTGGAAGCGGCCAGAATGAGGGGGAAGGAGGTAATGAATTCGGTTTTAATCATGATGTGATCCACACATCCTTGATAACTTGACTGGTTTTCCTGGGTATCTTCAATGTGGGCCTCATCTCCCAGCTTTATAATTAACATCAGTTAGGTACAGGACCAGGCCATTCTTTCCTTATAAAAGAGAAGTCCTCCTTTTAGTCTTCATCTTCAGTAGAAAAATGCTTAGGGTATAATGGTAAAGCAGGATTCATTTGTATATATAATATGATAGCAGTTATTTGAAAACAAGTGGGAAAAACTGGGAGAAAATATGTCCACTAGAAAAGTGTGGATGAATTATGAGTGTGGGAGTGAATTTTTAATTTTACTTTTCTGTATGTTCCTTAAATATGTATTGCTTTAACAGTAATAATACCATTTTAAAAAATAATGCTACGTTTTATTTTTATTAATTTATGCTAAAAATGAAGCACAGCTGCCTACAAGTTCACAAAACTTCTTTGACTGTGTGAAATACACTTGAGGGCATGAAATACTTAATAATAATGCTATTAAACTTGTAGTTTCTATAAAAATGATGGTCTGTTAGCACTTATATTGACTTGATGGAGTTGTTAGGTGATGTTTCCAGAACTTAGAAATGTCTGTCATAAACTGAATAGTAAAGTTTTAAGATATTTTAAAATATAAATAACCTTTGAACGAGAAGAGTCATAATGAATGCATCTAAATTTTCATAGACCAACGAAGTTAAGATATTTAGATTAAGTTAAATGCTCAAGAACTTGGGCTTTATGGGCTAGGCGGCGCTATTCTAGTTTCTAGACCGTGAACTTCTTTGTTTTATGGCACCAATAGGAGGATTATGGCCTAAATAAAATAGTTGGGGAAGAAAAATTGGTTTCTGATCGGCACTACTGAATACAAGGATACTTGGAATCTTTTTATATCTTTGTGTCTTTAACTAAAATGTGAGAATACAAACGTACTGTCCCCCTACCTGTAGGTCATTAGAAAAATCAGTTTGAAATGAACCACTGATAGTTTTTCAAGGGCACACCTTTTAAAAGCAGTAGTGCTTATGAATTTGTTCATTCAAAAGACATTTGTGGGCCTACCCTGAGCCCGGCACTGTGCCAAGACAGGGCTCCCCAGTAGACCGTTATTATGGAAGCCTTCGGTTTTAAGACTCTCTAAGCAAATTCTTATTATATGACCCACTCTGAGTCTTGTGGAGTGCAGTATTACATTTCAGTTCTCATTTAGAGAGTTTTGAGGATAATCGTGAGATTGCCCTGGGTCCTGCGAAATGTTACCTTTCCATGACTAAAGAAAACAATCCTAGAAAATGCTGGACAGAAATGGACCAGATCTGTGCACTCAGTAAATAGTTGATATGTATTCTAGGTAAATTCAGGTAAATCAAAATCAGTCCCAGTGTCAAATAATTGTTGGTAGCAACCTTGAATCCTATTAAACCTTGAACCCCGCTCAAAAAAAAGAAGGGTGCCATCTACTGGCAGAAGGAGAGCAGTTCACATTCCCTACTTGAGTTCACAGCTACACCTGCTGGCCTAAACCAGGGCATGCTGGAATGCTGGAAGCCAAGCGCTTCAGTTTCTGAGAAATATTTTGGATTTACACTTCGTTTATTCATAGTTATTACGTGATTTATTTTTTTTTTTAAGATTTTATTTATTTGACAGAGAGAAACACAGTGAGAGAGGGAACACAAGCAGAGGGAATGGTAGTAGGAGAAGCAGGCTTCCTGCTGAGCAAGGAGCCCGATGTGGGGCTCGATCCCAGGACTCTGGGATCATGACCTGAGCCGAAGGCAGACACTCAACGACTGAGCCACCCAGGCGCCCCTACGTAATTTATTTCACATAGAACATGTATAATACATCAGATAGAAGTTGATATTTTACACAATAGTGTTATTATTTAATTAGAGATTCCAGTAAAAGGAGAGCTGGTGGAGGCTGTCTTGTCAGCGGACTGAAGCCAGTGAGTGCGCCCGGGATTTAGGGTGGGGGGCCTCCCTCCCTCCGTGGACAGTCAGTCCAGAGTCAGCCCGGGATCCCCCCTCCAGTTCCCGCCTGCTGAACATCCTCGTGAGCCAGCAAGGCCTCATTGCTCTGTATGGATTCATCAATGACTTTGAATTACGGTATTTCATCATCTGATTATGATTGAGGCAGCATTAATTTTATAACAGTAACTTCATTGTGAAAAGAATGAGCATTTCTTATGGGTCTGTGGTCCCCTAATGCAGCCAATGATCCCAGATGATCCTGGGAGACTGCCGTGTTCAGGCCAGTTCACACTGTGACAGCGAGATTAGACTCTTTATTAGGGCAAGTATTTTAGGTTTAGAGTAGTTGAAATAAATGCTTGTTAGTGAGTAAATAGGGATCTCTAGAGACACCAACTAGTAATTCCCCAGTTATCAAAAGAAGAAGCCAGGGCGCCTGAGGGGCTCAGTCCCTGAAGCGTCTGCCTTCAGCTCAGGTCATGATCCCAGGGTCCTGGGACTGAGCCCTGTGTTGGGCCCTCTGCTCAGTGGGGAGTCTGCTTTTCCCTCTCCCTCAGCCCCTCCCCCTGTTTGTGCGAGCTCTCTCTCTCTCTCAAATAAATAAAAAAAATCTTACAAAAAAACACCATGCCACTTACAATTATTTACATGTGACTCAAGCACAAAGACTTAACTTTTGTACCTTTTCTTATTTATATTAAGTATTGATACTTGAAAGGATTTCTGAAAAGATTGAGCATATTTGTGGTTAGACTATTTTGCCTTTTTTTCCCTCCCCTTAGAAGGAAAAATGTTGGATGTATAAATAATTCCTGATTGACATGACTGGGAAATTTAGGGCTTTTTATGCCCGTGGACTCACCTCGTCCAACATTTGTTGGAGGTGAGGCTGTGTCAGAGTACCAGTCAGAATCACCATTGGTCAGAATCCAATGGTGACCAATCCAATGGTCAGAATCACCATTGCTAACATTTACTGTGCCTTATATTTAATATATTCATGATACCGGGTATAGTTAGAATTCACAGATAATTTACAGTTGTTGCCTTCAGAGGAGCTATAATCTCAATAGTAATAAAACTATGAATGAAAACAGTTTTAGTTATTGTGAAATATTTTAAATCGTCCAGGGACTTAAATTTAAAAATTAACTTGTAAATAAAGGGAATTTTTAGTTTAGTCTGTTTTTTACCATGTAATAAGAGATATTTTTATTTACATATATTGCTTATTTTTAAAGAAAAATATGTTTAGGACCTATCTTTTTTTTTTTTAAATGATTTTATTTATTTTTTGACAGAGAGAGAGAGATCACAAGTAGGCAGAGAGGCAGGCAGAGAGAGAGGGGGAAGTAGGCTCCCTGCCGAGCAGAGAGCCCGATACTGCGAGGCTTGATCCCGGAACCCTGAGATCATGACCTGAGCTGAAGGCAGAAGCTTTAACCCACTGAGCCACCCAGGTGCCCCTAAGACTTATCTTTTTTAAAACAAAGATGGTTTGTGTTTCTTTTGTAAAATGATATATGCATTGTTAAAAAAGAAAGAAAGAAAGAAAGACAAGTACAAAAAGGGAAACAAAAATCACCAGGAACCTCAGTGAGTTGTAATCACTTATTACAATTAAAACATCCCTTCAGATTTCCTATAAGCCTATTCATATAATTGTATGTAAATGTTTTACATTTACATTTACATAAATACCATAAAAAGGTTTTGGAACCTTTTTTCACTGAATAGCCACAAGAACATCTTTGCACAGTAGACCTTATAAATCTCCATCACTTTTAATGGCTACATGGTGTTCCATTATATTATAATTTACTTAATCAGTCTCCTGCCAATAGCATTTATATTGTAATTTTTCACTATTAAGCACCATAGTGAACCTCTGTAGGCGTGCATCTTTTTGTACTTTTCTTGGTCAGGAAATTAGTCCTAAAGATAAGTGATGTTATTGTTGAATCCAGGGGCATTTAAAAATGTTTTTAATGTCCATTGCTAAGTACAAAGGTCATACATTTAGAAGATATTGACAGTGTATACAGGTCTCCTAGCACCCTCGCCATCAGTGGCTTCTATTACTTTGAAATGTTTGCCAGTCTGATAAATGGAAAATAATCTCTTCCTTTACAGCATCTCTCTGAAGTCCTGCTGCTGTAAAGGCTTTTATGCAAATAATCTGTGATTTAAGTCACACATCTCTCCAGCCCCCGTGTCACCTCCTGAGCTGCTGATACAGGTTGCTTCTTTCTCAAGAGCCCAGGCTTCCTTTTCCTTAAAAACAAAAAGTAAAACATGTCAATAAAACACGTCTTAACCATTTCTCCAGAAACTGGCATCTGTCTTTCCTATTCTAAGAAAGATTCTTTAAGAGAAGTCATATATCTTTCCTCTAGGACGATACTGGATTTATTCTAATAAAAAAGCATTTTCTCCAGCTCTTTGTAGCTGCTGTTAAGTATACTTTTTATGTTAATGTTTGTACTCTTTTCTTAATGACCTCATGACCAGCTTTGAGGGCTTTTGTTAATTACAGCAACATCTCTTTCTTTGGACTTTTTGCTAATTTCAACATCTGGTAGATCTTGCATTAAATATGTTTATTCTGACACCATTTTTAAGTATTTGTCTCAAATGAAGCAACATTGTAGGTGATTGCTAGAGCCACATACATAAATGAAACTATGAAAAAGCTTAGAAGTTTTTAACGTCTAAGATAGTTAAGAAGGAAATAGACTCTATGCTTTGTAGTTTTCTTTGGTTTCGGTCAAAGGTTAAAAACAAATCCGTTTCCTGGCAAATTGTTTAATGGTGGCCACTTCTGAGGGATCTGCAGGGGAAGTCTGAAAGGTGACTAAAATATGTCCCTTCTGCATCCTGGCCTAATCTAATTTGAGAGCTTCCAAACATCTTGGCCAGCGTCTGTCCCCAGGAAGCAAACTTCAGTTCCTTCCTCTGATTACCATAACATCACAGACCTAGCCTCACTTCCACTTCCTGATAGATCTTACTAGAACGCCCAGAACACAGAGTCATCATGATCTTGCACAGATAGTTCTGTCTGTCAAGCCGAGGGCCTTCCAACAGCGTAAGCATTGAGGAATATATTCCTGGAATCATTTGTAAATTAATTGGAAGTGGCACTGTGCATCACTTAAATTTAGGTCTGAGGTGACAAGAACATCTCTATAACCCTTCTTTTCCATTCACTGCAGCTCTAATGGGCTTGGCATCAGTGGTAAGAGGCACTCGATGTAATATGGAAGGCAATTTGGTGACAGAGAGACCGAATCACAGGCACTTGCTCAGGTTTAAAACGGGAGATAATGACCTATGTCGTATTTTGTTTTCTGGGGGGGTTTTTTTGGCCTAAGCCAGGGGGAAGGGGGGGGGAAATCAGCTTTTTTGGCATATTGCCAAAATGCCTCTTCTAAAAACCCACCAGTTTCCTTTTATAAGTAAAATAGGGCCCCAAGCATTTTTTAAAGTGAAAATGTGCAACAATTACTAGAAAAGATAAGCTCTGCCATGAAAGCCTTCTTGTTCCAAAGCCTGACACAAATCAGGCTTAATCACCTCAGGAATGTTCCCAGCCTTATTCCACTGGAGCAAAAGTATCCTTGATTTCATTTGTGTTTTCTTTTTCTTTGTCCTTATTTCCAACACTGAGCATAGAAAATTGGACTCACAAGAGCAGATGTCTCTAAATAAAGCACTGCGGAGTGAAGGCCTGAGAGCCTACGCTTTGTGGTAAAAGGTACCTATTATTGTTTGGTCACTTAGAAATACCTAAGAATCTATAAAACATTTTTATATGTGTATGTTGATATATTTATATATATTATTACTCATTTACCAGTATATTCGATAATGAAGTGATCTCACAAAGTGAATTTTCCTGACTGAAATAATTTCTAACATTTTTAAGAAGAAATCTTTTTTTTTAATGTGCTATGTATCTTTCCACAATGCAGACGGTGCTGAACGCAATTTCTCTAGTTTTTAATGACTCAGATATATCAGTTATTGTTTGTATCTTGTGCTGATAGATACTGGCCTTTTATAGTTCTTTATTCTTTTTGTAATTTTTCTCAATCCTAGTTTGGCTCTTATTTTTTTCCTTCCCACTACTCCATTTACTTCTGAAATGCTGCTTATTTTTTACATTTATGTAAATAAATGCCTTCCATGCCTTATTTTTTACATGTTAGGTTCCTCGCTTTTTGCCCTTAAATTTGCTCCTCCGAGGGTCTGTCTGCTCTGGTGACTTCATCCACATGCAGAAGGCCGCCAGGTCTGCGTCTCCAGTCGACCTCTGAGCTCCTGGCCCATAGACCCACTGCTTGGATGTCCTGCAGGCATCGTGTGTTCCCACCTGAGCGCTACTTACTGCCCCCCACCCGTCCCCACCCAGCATCCTACTCCCGGATCACTCACGGTGGATGGCAACGTCATCCGCATAGCGGCCCAGAGAGAAAAGCTGGATTCTGTTCATGACCACGCGCTTTCCCACCCCTGTATCTAATCGCCCAGCAAGTCTTGCTTCTCCCGCACTCCCACTGCCATTGTTCCTGCACCAAGACTGTCACGACAGACCTCTGTTCTCCCTGCCTCCCACCAGCCTCTCCACAGTCCTTTCTCCACACTTTGCGCGAGGGCTCTGGCCTTCATCTTCCCCAGACTCCTCCCTGCATCTGTACCACTCACTCTGCCTTTCTTCATGTCACCATGGGCGAGGTGTCCATGCTGCTCCCAAAGGCGCACCACGGCCATCTGTCCAAGGACCTTGCTCCCAGGGTTATCCTCAGCCTTTGCTGATTGTCAGTTTCGCCTCCGCTGTTGTGCGTCTGGACATTTCCAGTTCCTCCCGCCTCTGCAGATTCTCTGCTCATGTTCCCTGTCTTTCTCCAGCTCTCAGCCCCTTCGTCTCCTTCCCTTCCCTAGAAGAGATTTCTTGAAAGAGCCGCCCTGGTCACTGCCTGCACTTCGTCCCCTTTCTCTCCCTAGTGCCGCGTCCTTCCCCGATGCCGGGGAGGGAGACTGCCGGTCAGCGTCCCCAGTGTCCTCCGTGTTGCCACAGCCAGTCTTGTCTTCATCAGCCCGCTACTTGACCTCTCAGCAGCACTGGACACAGCTGGGCATTCTGTCCTCCAGGAAACACTGTCTTTTGGCTTCTGAGCCGCCTGCGACCTCACCGGGCCGTTCTTGCGCGTCTTTGCTGGCTCCTCCCTGGCCGACCTCTGAGCGTAGGGCGAGCCGGTGGCTTCACATCGGAACCTTTCTGTTGACCTGTGCTCGGTCCCTCAGCTGTGTCCTCGGCACTCGAGCACAGTCTGTGCAATCTGCCGTCGGCTTTGCCCCGCACCTGCGTGTTGTACCTCAGCAGTGCTGTGTCCCCGAGGCACGCAGCAACCTAGGTCTCACCCAGAACCCCCAGTTTCCTCACCGCCCCTCATCGCTCCCATTTCAGGCAGTGTCACTCCCTCCCCCACAGCCGTCCAAGCCTGAAACCCAGCAGAGACTCATCATCTCGGCTTCCCTCATTTCCCTTCATTCCCTTCATGTCATCCACGGGCAGGTCCTGCTTGTTGGCTGTGCAGCTAAACACGGCCTGGCCCCTTTCATCTCCCGCCACCTCCATTCCCTTTCTGCCTCACACAGTCTTCCGGCCTCTCTCTTCCTTCCCCCGCACTCTCCCTCCACAAGGCAGCTGAAGAGATTTGTAATGTGTCAGATGACGTCATTCCACTGAACAACGCTTCAGTGGCTCCCCACGAAGAAGTCTCACGGAATGTAGCCTGCCCCCCCACCTCCTCCTGCACCACACACACACACACACACACACACACACACACACCTCTCCTGGGCCTCCCTCCTGAGTGCCCGTCCTCTGGTTTGTCCAGGAGACTCCTTGCCCAAGTCTTCGCCTGGCGGCTCTGTGTTGGCATTTAGAGTTTCAACCCAGTTTGATTTCATCTCCTCAGAGAAGCTTCCCCAGGCCATCTGGTCTGAAATAAAGTAGCCTCTTTACTCCTATCACCCAGTTCCTCTCCGACAGTATCCTGTTTTCTTCTTTTCACAGCACTATTGCAAAATGAAGTTATATTGACCATTTGCTTGTCTTACCTGTGCTCACAAAAAGAATGTAAATTTTAAGAGAATAGAGACCTCATTTGTCTTGTTCAGTGTCGTAACCTCGGCACCTGGTAGAGTGCCTAGCACAGAGGATGTGTCCAGTAAACACCTGTTGGATGAAATCTGATCACAGTTTCTGCCATTTCTTCTACTCTCCCCTTGGTGGAATGGCCCACTCTTCCTTTGAGAATAAAATCCAAGTTCCTTGAAATGGTTTGGTCCCGCTGTGGTCTGGCCCCTACTCATTCTTTAACCCACTGGTTCTTAATGGGGGCATTTTGACTTCCCCTCCGCACAGAAGAAAGATAACTTGGCAACCTCCACAGACATTCCTGGTTGTGTTGGTGGGGCTGCTGCTGGCATCCCGTGGATAGAGGCCAGGGATGTAGCTCGGCGGCCTGCACTGCACAAGATCAGCCCCACAAAGACGGATCCTGGTACAAATGTCCACAGCACGGCGCTTGAGACTCTGACTGGTTCTCTCTTTGTTGCACTCAGAGTTCAACACTCAGAGTTGAACTCAGAGTTCAAGTTCAAGCCTTGCCGAAGGGCCGTGTGCTTCTAGCCTCTGAGCCTTGTCCTTGCTAACGTCCCCACTGAACACTCCGTCCTCTTCCTACTATTCCTGCTGCTGGTTCTGTTCCTCACCTAGATGGGGTCTTGAGGCAAACGGAGTTAATCTGTTCTGGCGGTTTTGAGACTGTAAAAGGTAACTTAAGTGTCTACCTTTAGGTAAATTTAAGTTTTTATCTAATTGAAGGTAACTTCCATGGACAAACATATTCTTCAAGTCATTTTTTTTTAAATGAATAGAACTGTTGTCGAGGACTGTGGTATCATTTCTATTAATCCAACCACAGAGAATAATTGGAATGAATTAATAAAAACACACCTATGTAGAGCCTAAATCCATAAAATTAAGCTTTGTCAATTTTTAGCTACAATTTGGGATATTTAAACACCTATCAGTGATTTTTAATTTCTTCATTTTTCATGTTTTGTGCTCCGTTAAAATATTTTACTTTTAAAAGATTAATACATGTGGCTCTTTTAAGTGCATCAAAAATTATGTGTAGATGATGTCTTTGAAGAACAGGAGTGAGATATGGGTACTTTATTAGATGAACTTGCCAGTTCCTGTTATGATATTTGAATACCATCAATGAAAGTTGATCGCAGTGTTTTGACTTGACAGTCTGCCTTTGTTTTATTAGGAAACAAAGCTTTGTGGCCCTGCTCTTGTCCCTCCCCAGCATTCCCATATCACTGACAAAGGAAAATGCATTAAGGTACCAGTGTTTGTAAAGACCCCCACAAAAGGATTACAAAGTTATATAGATTTTAGTACATGAGCAATAGAATCACAGCCCGCTAATTTGTTTTAAAGCTACAATTTGCATCCTATGATTTTTAAATTACAAAGAAGACTTTTAAAATAAATATGTTTATATAATGCTCTACTTGCTGGGGAGTTTATAGCTTATAATATTAATTAATACTGCATTCATTGCAGCTTCTCTCTTTTTTTTTCATATCAAGGGTTTTTTTGTTTGTTTTTTAAAGATTTTATTTATTTATTTGATAGAGGGAGAGAGAGAGAGAGATCACAAGTAGGCAGAGAGGCAGGCAGAGGGAGAGGGGGAAGCAGGCTCCCTGCTGAGCAGAGATCCTGATGCGGGGCTCAATCCCAGGACCCTGAGATCATGACCTGAGCCAAAGGCAGAGGCTTAGCCCACTGAGCCACCCAGGCGCCCCTTGTATCAAGGGTTTTGTGTAGTGATTATTTTTTAAAAGCTTTCCAAAGAACAAAACATTTTTTTACAGGATGAAAATATTCTCTCCCATTGCATATTTGTTTTACTGTGTGTCTAGCACTATAGAATTTCTTTTTTATGTTCTGACATAAGAAATCTTTTAGCTTACCCATATCTTTATCTGAAATGTATACATCAGCCTTGCTAAGAAACCCCAAACAGGCACCTACATCTTTTACCTACCCCTTAATTTAGAACTTTGGCACCAGGTGGATTCTCCAGCTATGCCTTTCCATTTCACGTTTCAGCCCTCTAGCCTTACTTCACTGGGTTCTATACTCATTCTTTTCGACTGTGAATATTTACTGAATTCACTTGTCAAGCTCTGTTCTAAAGGATAGTGATATGCTCTAAATAAAAGGTGATCTCTTTGGAGTGACAAATTCCTAAGTAATTACACTTAATACTGTGTGATAAATCCCACAATGGAGAGAGGTACAAAAGACACTGGTCTTTTAGTGGCATAGGATTTTTAAAAGTCACTTCTGCTTGGGGGATTGTAGAGAACTGAGAGGATGCAATATTTGAACCAGACCCCTAACTAGTAAAAGGGAAGGAGAGCTGGCAGAGTCTAGGCAGAAGGAATAATAGATTGACTTACTTGGAACCATTACTGGTGCAGAGACTTGCTGGTCATCTTCATTTCCTGCTTTCTCCCTCCTAAGTGATGTAACCAAGCATAATCCCGCTTTCAGCTATAATATTGTGCTATATTTTGAATCAATAATTTGAGTTAGATTTTCCATTCAAAAGGAATAAAGAGCCACCGAAAGACAGGTCATTAGGGAGCTATCTGGCTGTGTTTGGCTTTGCACATCTTCGAGTAGACCTAAATCTGCTCTGGAGGTCATGTACATCTCTTTATCTTTCTTAGTTCTTCCCTTCTTATCTCAAGACTTACTGTAAATAAAAAGCTGCTTTGTTTGAGGTATTTTTATTTTGGAGAGTGTTATTTTCTCAAAATTGATTTTGTTGTGGCTAAGGGGAAAAACTGAAGAGGCAGCTGTCAGAGATTTTATTTCTGAAGAGGTTCAAACTCTAGAAAGAAAATTACTTTAGAAAGAAGTCATCAAGCTGAGAGTCTTTATGTGCTTGAATTTCATCCTCAAGAACACTTATCTTGGAAAATGACTTGACTGGTCAAAGGAATCATTATAGGAAGAAGGTGGGAGCAGGCATCAGGTTAAAACATTTCAATTATGACTGGGATAAAAGAAACTATCAAAAGTTGGTCTTTTAAAAGGATCCCTCTAAGATGTTAGCCACCGTTAAATAAAGATGATCATTTGAAAAATTCCAGTTTTCAGGGGCACCTGGGTGGCTCAGTGGGTTAAAGCCTCTGCCTTCGGCTCAGGTCATGATCTCAGGGTCCTGGCATCGGGCTCTCTGCTCGGCGGGGAGCCTGCTTCCCCCTCTCTCTCTGCCTGCCTCTCTGCCTACTTGTGATCTCTCTCTGTCAAATAAATAAATAAAATTTAAAAAAAAAAATACCTAAAAAAAAAAAAAATTTGAAAAATTCCAGTTTTCAGTTTGACAAATGGTTACCATAAATCTGACCACCACTGTGGAGAGAACTTATGTATTTGGTGCTCTCACCATTGTGTGTGTCACGGAGCGTGTGACCTCGTACTTTCTAAGTGAGGTGTCTGGTCCCTGCTAGTGTGCTAAGTCACACTGAAACAGGATTGCAGGAACCCCGTTAATAGCCACACTTTCCCACCCTCACCAACTCTTTTGCTTATTATTCCTGTCTCTCTAGACTGCATTTCCGTGGCAGAAAGAATAAGAATAGCTTTCTAAGCCTTAAATATGAAACATTTAATAGAAGGCTATCTCCCCACCTTTCAACTTGAGATGCTTTTAATCAGGCCTCTGAATCACAACCTTCTCTTTCGCTTGAGAAAGAAGTAACACCGTCTCGCCCTGAGTTTTCACTGTTGGACTAGCACACAGTCGGCCACTTCCCCTTGTCAGCTGCTGTGACTTCCCAACAGTTGTGGGTCGTGGTCGTGACTGGCATAAAGGCAGTGGAACCTTTCCAAATAGAAAGTTCTCAAATTGGAGACGACATAAAACAGGAACCCCACCTCTCCTACAGATGCAGAGAAATGGTGAAGGCGGCCATTTGGAGACAGAGCACACACACCTTATTCTTCCCGGCAGGGATACACTTCAGAAAACTTAACCCTACTTTCAGCTGTGCTTATTGGAATTATTTTTACTTGGCATCTGTAGCAAAAATAGAAAATCAGCAATCCCAGGGACCTGCGTTGGCCCATTATACAGGCCAAAAATTGCAGAGAATTCGTGTTTTTAAAACTTTAACTTTAGAATTCATTTGCTAGAGATGCGCTCTTCGCACCCCAGTCCGAGGCAGGTACTTTCCTGGAGGCCCTGGAGATGCCCTGGGGACCCACTGCCTTGCGCAGCCGCAGTAGTCGACCGCGGGGCCCGCCGATGCCACAGCCTTGCGCAGC
>CM053608.1:7062881-7079976 GCA_028646535.1 Procyon lotor
AGCTGTATCTTTATATATGAAAGCCAACAATACATAGCATTCTTCTGGTAGGAAATAGATATCATGGAGGATTGACAATTGAAATTATGTTGCTTCCAGATTCAGAATGGCATTTTATGTTATTTAAAGCCGAATAGGTTAATACTTGGAAGCAGAAAAGAGATTTCTCATTTTCTTTTAAGGTAGTAAGAGCAGTCCTTACCTTTTATTGTATCCACAAGCAATGAAATATCATTCGGGCAGTGATAGGGTCTCTTTCTCATTGCTTTGGCTCTTTTCCTCTTCTTTCAATTTTGATAACTGATTTCCCCCCCTTCTTTCAGATGAAAGACTTTCGAAGTAAAATGCAATCAGTATTTCCAGCAATTCCCAAGAACTCCAAATCGTCTCTTGAGTGGGAGGAAGCATTGAAATCCAAATGAGATGAGCATGGTGGGGAAAGTCTAAAACAACCGTCATGGAAAGAGGAGCTTTGGAGATGCCACAGAAGCAAAGGGACTCCCCTGGTTTATCATCAGGAGCACGTGCGTTGCTGACGGAGCCCACGGGATGGATGTCATTCGGTGTCTTAGTGTGGGGCGTGTGTGTGTGTGTGTGTGTGTGTGTGTGTGTGTGTGTGTGTGTGTGTTAAGGTTTTCCCCAAATTAGGAAGATTCTTACAAAATAATTATATGGATAAACTCTCGATGGAGAAGATCCTAAGGGAAACATTTCTGTTTATAAGAGCTAAAACCAAGTTTTGTACCTGGAAAAAAAGCCCCAAAAACATGTAATAACAGATGATGGGAAATCTTTGTAGACAGACTCCTAGCAGCACTAGTACCTCACTGTGTCTAATTAAATGAATTTCCACAGCCTTTCTTGTTGGATGTCGTTGTCAGGACGTGGACGGCTTGCTGCTCTTAGGCCCACTCGGCAGTGTCAGGTTCACTGGGAAACCCTGTCTCTCACACAGCAGGTGTGGATTTGCTCCTGTTCGCCAGGGAGCTGATGAGCTCACCCCAAGACCCTGGGAATTCTCAGACATAGAGAAGAAACCAGTGACAGATTATGATAACCGGAAGAGGCAGTCATGCTAAAATAATGATGACATTGTGGATATAAAATGTGCTTTTTAGAGAGGTCAGTTCTGTGTCCCTAAACATTGACTAATAGTTTGTGGTTTTACTTCAATTGTTCATGTAAAAATAGGCCAGTTATCACTTAACAAATATTTTAACCAGAAAGTTCCCGAGGTATTGAGTCTCAGTATTGAGTACTGCCTCCTGACGGATTCTTAGACACAGGCCCAGCCCTTTCCCGTCCTCCATGATCTCTCAGAGAAAAGAGTGGATAATGTCTACGTGGAATTATTTTTACTGGAGATGAACATTTTTTAAGGAAAGTACTTTACTATGTCAGTATATCCCAAAAAATATGGTTGGATATCAGTAGTGCCATTTCTTTATAATTACTTGGGCTCTAATTAGCAATCAGATTTAATAAAGCACATTTGAAAATTTTCAGTTATAATGAAACCTTTTAGTGCTAAGGAAAATTCTTAAATGAAATGTCAAGTGCTTAATGTAACATTTTTCTCTGGACCACGTTACCCTGTTAAAGTTGCTGTATTGTTAATTAATTAAACTGGTGTGAGCAGCATCCGGGATTCATATGTAACCTGTTAAAAATCCAGGACTAAAAGGAAAAAACTGTGGAATTTATCAGGGCATGTGGAGTAGCAAAAACTCTTCATCCAGCTTTCGTTTTTAACTAAATCTCTGCTAGGAGAAGATTTCTAGCCCTGAAGGAAGGAAAGGCCAGAGCCTAACTGAGCAGGCTGTGTCCATATTACTGGCCTGAGTCTAGGAACGTGGTGGCCGTGCTCCATTCCCCCCGGGCCTGGCACACAGGAGGCCCGAGGAACGAGTGTTCGAACACTACTTCTGCAGCGTGCCTCGTGCTCACAAACCCTTTCCATATACATCTGTTGTCCTTGAGGGATGGCAGGTTGGCCCCATGAGAATGATCGTGAATCACCTGCCAAGGGAAGGTTGACATGGGGGCAGACACCCTAGAATACACCAGGCATAGGCTCCAGTTGCATTTTAAAAGCAGAAATGAATTAACAACGATGAAAGTTTAAAGGAAAACAAGCAATGTGATCGAAGTGGTATTTTTCTACAGGCAGAACTCTGATATCAGAAGATTTAGTCATTTGTCTATTCCTTTTATACCAGAGGCATATTGTTAAATTGGTTAATGGAAAGGAAAAATGTTTAACAGATAATGTTATTCTTTATGTGAAGTACCATCTGCGTATTGAGTTCTGAATGTTCCTGGATATGGAAGAGAGGAAATGTTATGGAATTTCAAGTTTGCCTTCTTTGCTGTCTTTATCTTGGGTAGAGTATGACAAACATAATCACATTTATCTCCTGGAGCATAAAGAGTTTTAATCACCCTATTAACCAGGATGACATTTTTCACAGACTTAAAAAGGAATAGAACAGACATTATCTCCCCATAAGCAATCCATTTCATGGAGGCTGAGCACTAGAAATTTTTTAAAGGATGGATAACACAAGCCATTTCCATTTCATGCGTAAGCCCACATTAAGGCGGCTTTCCCTAAGAATGTTGCTTACACGGGTTGAGTGTTAAGCTTTACGTTTAGAATCTCAGCACCAAAAGAGCTATTAGAGAAAGCAATATAGAGAAAATGTGATGGGCAGGGAGGGGCGACTTCCCAGGCCTTGGGATTCATTCACCAAAAAAAAAAATATATGTATTCCGGGAAGTTATTGCTACCCTGTAAAAATGTATCCGTGGGCTGCTCTTACCTTCAGAGTCAAGAAAATATGATTTCTAAACAACCCCAGAATGAAAAAGCATGGGAAGGGCCTCATGTGATGCTGCCGAGCTGCCTTTCTCTACAAGAAATGGGGATTCTGATCATCTGGAGTTGGAGTGAACCACCGTCGGGCCCAGCAGTGTGGAGGCGTGGCCACAGGTGACCCTCGTTCCTTCGCACTGACACAGGCCAACGTTGAAAAAACCTTGCTTGGTGCTCAGATCACCTCGTCTATCATACATTCTGCTTTGTTTCATGGACAATGTGGGACTCAACTTGCAAATTAATCATGCAACCTAAGGGGAAAATGTAAGAAATTAAGAAGAAAAAAAAAAAAAAGCCCATGGGGACAAAAGTAATTAAAATCCACTGAATTTAGCTATTTCACTGGGGGCAAAATTTAATCTCTCCTAGGTCTGGTTCATGAAGAATGTTGTATATTGTCACCAATTTTCATGTATCTTCTTTAAAAATAAAGCAAACAGTTAAGTATAAAGTAAAATCAGCCAGGTAGACTATAAAATTATTTCTCCAAATAGTTATATTTCTCACGAAAGCAGTAAAATACAGATTTTTATAGTATATTATCATATTCAAGTGAGATGCTTTTCCTTTCTGCCAAGAGTCATTGAATAATATGTCAAGTATTGGGGTCTCTATATTGGTGTTATCAGGATTAATTACCAAAGGCTGTGCTTATGTAAGAGGAAAGTGTAAGCATCTCTTGCAAGCAGTGACATTAATCTGTAATAATGAGTGAGGCTGTTAGCAAATTTTGTTTGAAGGTAGATAACTCAGTTTGGGAGAAAATTAGAGCAAGAAGCCCATAGAACTCAACTTTTCTACCCAAGCAGTGGAGTGATCCAGGACCTAATCTGCATTCCTCATATGAGCTTGCCTCATTATCATTTGGTGAGGCACGATCCCTTAGTAAAAAGAAAGGAAACAAACAGTAGTGAACACAGGCAAGAGATCACGTGAATGTTCTCAATGCCACAAGGGTAAAGGCCATTCTTTTTTTTTTTTTAAAGATTTTATTTATTTTGAGAGAAAGAGTGTGAGTGAGCATGAGTAGGCACGAGGGCGGTCAGAAGAGAGAGGCGGAAGCCCTGCTTAGCGGGGGACCTGATGTGGGGCTCAGTCCCAAGACTCTGAGGTCATGACCTGAGCCAAAGGCAGATTCTTAACCGACTGAGCCACCCAGCGCCCATAAAGGCCATTCTTAAAGGACTCTCTAAGAAGGCAGACTGAGGCAGCTTGGCGCATTTATACAGCACCTATCACCGCTCATCTGAAAACTCCAAAATCCATATTCCTGCTGCCCCTGCCTGATGCCTCGGGCTTAGCACGGGAGTCCAGGTCTGCAGCCCGATGGATGGCCGTCCACTGCACACATCCAGGGGACTGCCCGGAACGCGGGGCTCCCGACCACAGACTTGGGGCTCCAGCCAGCATGGGCCTGCTGTCTGAAGAGAGCACAAGTGGCCACATTGACCTGGAGATCGTTCGGTTGGGATAGAGGTTACAGAGCTGAGAAAATTCTAGTGTCGTAAATCTCACGCAAAACTAACATAAGACTTCTCGTCCAAAGATCCAAATGATTGAGGAAACCGTTGGCTTCGAAGCTTGCTTGCGGGCCAGCCCCAACTCTCTTCTCGTAGATTTGTATTACAGATGATCGTAGTAAAGTATCTGTGGGAACGGCACATCATCGAGCCTACCACATCCTTGTCTAAGAGGAAGCCTCCTTGCGGCTCCCCTGCGGTCAGGAATACTAGGAGATACGGCCCCTGGGCCTTGTTCAGGCTTATCCAGAGTTGGAGGCAGGTGGCCCTTTAACCTGGGGCTCTCCCTCAACAAATCAACTCGTGTAGTAGTTTCCCCCGTGTTTTTCCAAGTATGTCTCACATACAGAGATGTTTCCACGGGAATTGTCCACATTCACCGTCTCTGATAACATCTACTGACAATGAGTTGGGGGTGGAATCCATATTCACTGGGGTATCTTTGCTTTAACTTCTCAGCATTCCAGATAGTACCAAAGGAGCTGGGAATAAGGGGCTAGGTTAAAGACGCAGGCCCGGTGAGACCTTAGAGAAGCACTTGCTCCCCGACAGGGAGGTGAGTGTTCATCCTTTCGTGGTCTCTTCGGGTGCACGACTAAGCCCATAATAGGCCCTCAGTAATTACTGGACTTGAGGGAGGTAAAGGAGGAAGGAGGTGGGGAGGGAAGGGGACAGGATAGAGAGGAGGAAGGAAGAAAGGCAGGGGGGCAGGGGAGGAAAGGGAGAGAGGAGGCAGGAGGCAGGGGGAGGGAGGGACGTCCTCACTGCATCCAAGACCACACATCCAGCTGCTGGTGAAGCTGACAGATGACCGTCCCCTTCTCACCACACTGACCTCAGCCACCAAATCTCGAGAAAAATAAAAATCATATCAGAATGATGAAAGAGTAGTATTTGCAGTGGGTCCTGGGCCCTCGCAAGGGTTTCGAATTCCCCGTCTTAGGACCAGAGAGCCCAGAAATTAAAAATCAAAAGAAAGATCCTAATGCATTTTACCTTCTCCGACATACAGAGCAGAAAGAAACAAAGAAGATGAGCCGGGTGAGCAAGTATTACTCAGGATGACCCCGTGTGTGGCCGCAGAGAAGGTCACCCCGCAGAATCTGGTCAGGCTCCCAGAAGTAATGATAGTGGAACATTCTCCGAACACAAAAGATCCAAAAAAAAAAAAAAAAAAATCCCTGGTGCTTCTCACTTCATTTTAGAAACTTCACTCTCTAGCCACATCCTCTAGACATAAGGTTCCTCCCTCACCTCTGGCAGAGGAGAGTTTTATTTTGCGGCCAGAGACCCAGAGCTGAAGTTTGGCTCGGAGTCCCCAGGGGCGGGAAGGACACACACACACACACACACACACACACACACACACACACGCACACACACCACACACCCTCGGGCCCGGCTCCCCTGGCCCAGAGAAATGAGACTGAAACCACGCACCAGCCATTTCCCCGGGAACCTAACACCCCCTCGTAAGAAGTCTAATAATTCTACCTGATCTACCCAATGTGTGCCTTCGAGGTAAGCTCCTGCGCTCCCTCTCTGTGTTCGGCCAGTCACTCAATCAGTCACAAGTGAATCACCCCACGTGACAGCCCCTCAGTTTGCTTGGGTTGCCCCTGCCAGGAGGCCGCGGCAGTTATTAGCCAAGTCCGGGCTGGCAGGTTAATATCCTCCTTCCCAGTACCATGTGTGATGCCCCACTCCGTGCCTGGGCTTCCAGAACGAAAATTAATAGCTTATCTTTCAAATACACGACACACCAAGAGTCTTGACGGGCCCCGAGCCATCCTGACCCGGAGCCATCCTGACCCGGTGCGGTGACTTGATTCTCCGTGGCTCTGCACTTGGTCATCACCCTCTCAGAGCAGCTGTTGGCTGGCCCAGGAGCTAGGTGCCCCCAGCTCTGGTCACAAGGCGATGACCAGTTCCTGAGGCCCCAGGTCGCAGGTCGCTCTGAGTGCCTGTGCGCGTTCGGTCTGCCCCAGAAAACATTCCTAAAGCCACTCGGTAACTTCAGGCGAACCCCTACTACGTGCAAGGCGCCTCTGGTTTGCAAGCAGCATCGCTGGTCCTGAGGAGGGGCACCCTCACATCCTCCGCTCCTCTCCTTTTCCTTCTCAGTTAATTCCGTAGTTGCCAGAAGATGCTGCCTCCACCTCGGCCTGTCTGCTGACTCACCCGATTATCCCTCGTCTTCCAGGCGCTCCTCCACCCCCTCCAGGAACGCTTGGCGAAACAAGACAGGAGCTGATCCTATGCATAGGCGGAGGAACACCCACTCCAACCTGGGGGAAGCCTTCCCAATGCCTTACCTGGCACAAGGTCAGGGCCAGGTTTCGGATCACTGCTCATGCTGGCCAGGTGTCCTGCACCACCCCCTGCGGACACCTGCCCCGTCCATCTTCTCCGGGCTTATTCGGGTGGATCCCCCTCCACCCCCCACCACCCCACCCCACCCCCGGGATCAGCCCCAGCTCTCCAAAAGGAGACTCCAGTGAGCCGCACGTTGGTGGGTTAAATTAGCCTTCACTTTGTCTTTCTTTTCCTTTTTTCTTTCAGAACAGGGGCCAGTTGATGTGGATGAGAGATTTTGCAAGCCTGTTTGGGGGCTCGTATTGTGGGATTCCCCCGTGTGGCTCATGAGCTCTGCCCAGAGCCCTTCCTCAGCTAGCGGTGTCCTTCCCGGTCCTGGGGAGTCACTTCCCAAACCTCATCCTTGTTCACAGTGAGTTACTAAGAGTCGATTCAGTACTGTGATGGGCCAGTAAACAGCTTCTCTGCAGCTAAAACTCCTTTGTGATCGACGCCATTATAAACATTTAAATTCTTCACGATCACAGAGTACCGCGTCACTAGGCTGTCCTCCCTGCCGGGGGTCTCCAGGAGCTGGGGGGGTCCTCCCCCACCCGACTCCACCCTCCAAACCCTCTCCAACCCTTCTCCAACCTCCCAACCTTAACCCCAAGCCCGGCCTCTCCGCTTACACCTGGGATGACTTGGGGCAAATGACCCCCACAGGCTCAGTGTCTCCATCTCTGAAATGAGTACAAGAAGCACACCCACATCGCCATGTCCTGGGAGCGCTTCACAGAGCGGCCAGCCTGTGTCACAGGCACACTTGATCTGACCCTGAGTGACAGCCCGGGACTCCTCCTGCGGCATACTCCTGTTCGCACCCCCTCCCCGTGCTGGGCCTCCGGATCTCACCCTCAGGGGGCTGGGGGAGCCCTCTCGGGCCTGGGCTCCAGAGCCCACACCCGCTGGTGAACCAGGCACCATCCGGACAGTCTGCCCTCCAGGCTGGCACGTCCCCTGAGCCCTCAGGGACCGCTGGGTGGCCACGGGGGAAGCAGGGAAAGGCTCGGAACGGGAAAGGAGGGCTGGGGGCACCTTCGTTACTCTACCTACACCCACGGTTCTCAAACCTCACTCGCAGCCCTTGTGAAAAGCCAGGTCCTGGCCCCACCGGGAGCCTGCAATTCAGTGGTCGGGGTGGGGCCCGAGGATTTGCATTTCTGTCACGTTCCAGGGACACTGACCTGCTGGTTCAGGCCCCACAGTCAGAACCAGGGCTCCATTCTGTCTCTCTCTCTGAGGGCCGTGCTAGGGAGAAGAGGTGCCTCCGGAAAGGACCTTTGCTAATCCCTCGCTTGCTGCCACAGACCGCCTTCTCGAGCTCCCACGAAAGCTACAGTTCGTCCTACTCCCCAGCTTTAGCTCCCACCTGCCCCAAAACACGCAGGTGGCCGTCACCCTCCAAACCCTGTCCCTGCACCTTCTCCTCCCGCTGTCACCTTAGAATGGCTCTCCTGGGCAGCCTGGCAGGAGCCTCGCTCTCACCCAGCGGCCAGTGTGCCGTGAACACCTCCACTCTCTGCCCACCCCCACTCCCTCGGGGCGTGCAATCGTTACAGGCAACGTGGACCCCCAGACACGCTCAGGGCCTCGTCGGAAATGAGCAGGGAGCACTTGGAAGTGTCTGACTGGTCTCAGTCCCTGACTGATTACATCATAACTGGGGAAGCAGACAAGGTCACGGGAAGTAACAACTAGCCGAGATGGGGATGAGAAGCCTGAGGGGAAGGGCAAGCGAGGACCAGAGTCCTTCCCCCAGACCTGGTCAGAGGGGAGGACCCGGAGAAGACATCGGAAGGAGGGCCTTGGAGCTGGGTGCAGAGGGGAGGAGAGCTTTTCAGGAGGCGCGGGCCCGGCCGGTCTGCAGTGCTGGGTGGAAGCCCAGGAAGTGAGTCAGTTTACCAAAGGCCTGGGCTACCAGATGAGAAGTTTGGATTTTGCCTCTAAGCAAGGGGAAGTCCATTTTCTGAGCTTGTGACTTAGGAAATTGGCATTTCCATTCATTCGTTCGTTCGTTCATTCATTCATTCATTCATTCATTCATTCATTCATTCATTCATTCATTCATTCATTCAAAGCACGATTATTAAGCAGCTGGTGGGTACTGGGTGGGGTCAAAACCATGATCAGAGTCCCTTCTTTAAGATTGGACTGAAGCCAGGCTAGGCCCGCACCTCCCTCAGGCGGCCAGCAGGAGGCGCCAGTGACCGGAGACACCGCTGAGTCCCCGGGCTGGGCCCAGGGTGCGGGCTGAGGATTGCAAGTTAGTAGGTCTCATTAGCACTACTTTCCTCTTTTTAAGAGAGAAGATGAGAGCGCCTGGCAGAGCTGTAACCGAGCGGGACCCCCGCGTCCTCTCTGGGGTCAGGTGTCTGAGCTGCTTGGTGGCCGTGGCCCAGCACAGCTGCCAGGGGGCCCGGGAAGGTGCGGTCTGTTACCGCAGGCGGCGGCGCCACACGCCCGTCCTGCGCCTTGTGGCCGCTGAGCATGGGGTCCGGTTCCCTACTCCGGGGTCGCACATGAAGGGACAGCCACGGATCCAAATAGTAAGTAAGAACCCTGGCACTTGCGTGGCATTTACTGTGGTGGGGGGAGGGGAGGGCACTGTCCTAAAGAAGTGTGTGTATAAGCTTGTTTAACCCTCAGAAACACCCCAGGAGTTGGAGAGGAAACTGGGTTTTGGGAGGGATGGAACTGTTCCCCAGGTCACGGGCTGGAGCTCAAGCCACGAGAAACAACCCGCCCAAGGTCACACATCTAATGGACGCTGCAGATAGGATTCCACGGGCGTCTGACCTGCAAAGCCCCCTCTCCTGTTGCCCTGGCAGCCACCCGGGAGGGAAAGACTGGGGACAGAGCACTAGGAGGCCAGCGATCCCCAGTCCACCGAGCCCAGGGCCTTTGTAAAGGCAGCGGGAAAGCAGAAATCGAGCTGGAGAGTTGGTGAGTGAAATGCATTTAGTCTCCTTGCTGGACAAATACAGCGTCAGAAACCAGGCTCTGATGCAGAATTCTCGGGGGAGCTCGCCCCCCACCCAACCCTGGCTCCTTCTCTTCCCTCAGCCTGGCTCCACCCCCTCAATGCCGGCACCTTGCCCACACACGCAGATGGACCCCCAGCCTACCGTCTAAGCGCCCCTGGCGCCCCACTAGCCACCCTCGCCTCAGGCCTCGGGCTATGAACACCTGCAGCCCGGCCCCGGGAGAAGATGGGCCCGGGGCTGGGCTGGTTGCCCCTCGTGCCCTGAGCCCCAGCCGAGCCCAGGCTCTCTCTCAGCTGTGCACTGTGCTTGCTTGACCCTGCCCCCAACAGACCTGGGCTCTGACAGCTGGACCCCCCTGGCACGTCCCTCCCAGGCCCCTGTCATTGTCACCAAGCGAGCACAGCACCAGAGAGGCTGATGTCCCTCGGAGCCCTAATGCACCTCTTGCAACGTTCTTTTCTTTACTCAGATGACGAAGCTGATGCAAGGCTTCACGTTTCCATCCTTGCTATAGCTGCCAGAAAGCTCGGCGCCACGCTGAACCTCGAGTCCCAGCAATTTTATCACCTTCCTCGCTTCCTCCTCCTTCCGCATGACTTTTCCACTTTCTAGTCCCATTTTAGCAACCTGTTTGTGCACATGTCTTTTATTGGATGCTGCCTCAAATCCTTTTTAGAAGCTGACAGGGTATAAATGATAAATAAAAAATAAATACTGCTAAAATCTCTCCATTGTCGCTTTCTTATTTCTGGAGTTATCTGAAGGCCTCATGTGGCGTTTGTGATCAATTCAACATGAAACCTTTTATGCACCAACACGTTTTCAAAATTTGTTTCTAAAAAAAAAAAAAAAAAAAAGAATTCTGTTTCTGTGGGAGACCCTGGATTGTCATAATCCTGGACTCACAACTGAAAGGTTTTCAAGGGAAAGCAGTTTATAAACTTGTTACTTCGACCAGTGGCCTCACCTGTATTTTAACAAGTATTGTGTAAAATTTGGGGATTATTCTTAGCGAGCGGGGGATGGCTCCAGTGGGGGGTAGGGAAACGTAGCATAGAGTCCCCTCTGGTTGAGGAAGGGTCTTGGGGAATTTACACTGTAGCAGAGAGATTCCAATGTCATCCCTTTTCTTTCCGCCGCCCTGAGAGGGACCCAAGGAAGGAGGGACGTCCTGGCTAATAGGACAGGGCGGGTGTGCGGAGAGGTAAATGAAGGCTGCCATTAATGGGAGTTCTGGTTCCAACTGAGGAGGCACCCCGAGCCCCCCAGGGGCAGGACAAAGGCACCTTCTGACCTGAGGCTAGGGAAAGTGAGAAAGGGATGGTTGGGCCTTCTCCAGTCCACACCCAATTTGGCCCTGCTCGAACCCTCCCCTTTCCTGTCTCTTCTCGACACCCTGAACTCGAAGTGGGACCCTCTCCCTCAGTCACAGGCTGGTTCTTCTGGTCATGACCCTGATTATTCACCCTGGTGGTATCTCCTGCTTCTGTCCTTGGCCTCCCGGCCCTGGGTCCTCCTCCCACTGAGCTCACTGAGGCTCACTGAGAAAGATAGGACATTCCTCATCTTCTGGGCCAGGTGACCAAAGCACTTGCCCCTTCAGGAGCAAGTCCTAATTGCTGGTCAAATTTTGAGAGGAGCATAGAATTAAAAAGAATCTACAAAACCAAATTTATGAAGAGCAAAAACTGCAGCCCTAGGAAGACTGGCGACGGGGCGTTCTTCTCAATGTGAAAAGTGCCATCAAACTTTTTACATGCAGTTACCACTGGGTGCTGACGTTCGGGTGATTTTTAAAACCTTCTTTATAGTCTTTGTACTGTTTGATTTTGTTTTTCCCCTGTGAGCATGGATCACTCTTCTAACTACAAAAAGTGATAGCTTTTTTTTTCTTTTCCTTTTTTTTTTTTTTTTTTTTGAGAATAAAAAATTAATGCCCAGAGTATTTTGTTGATCTAAACCCCAAACTGTCTCCAAGTCCAATCCCTCCTGGGGAAGGAGACAGGCCCCAACTGCCTCCTTCCAGAATCATACCCTCCACCTGCTGGAAGTGTGTACCCCATGGGTCCTGCCTGCCCAGGGTCGCTCAGATTAGATGAGATAATCCTGTTTCCCTGTTTTCTCTGCCTCTGGAGTGGAGCCCAGAACTCCTCTCTGGCCATTCCTGAGCACCCAGGAAATAGAGACTTCACAGATGTTGTCAAGTATGACTAGTGTGCTAAGAAGAGGGGAAGAGCCAGGCACACAGGGAGGCTGCCATGCGAGGCTGGAGATGGAGATGGGAGCGATGTGTCTTCAAGTCATTGGACATCAAGGATTTCTGGGAACACCATAAGCTAAGAGAAAGGCATGACAGAGTCCCCTGGAGACCTCAGAAAGAGTGTGGCCCTGCCAGCTACTCGACACTGGACTTTCAGCCTCCAGAATCAATTTCTCCTCGAGGAAGTGCATTTCCACCGATGAAGCGGCTACAATGGCCCGTTCGCTCCACACCCACCAGCTGACCCAGAGCCCCCCTACGCAGCCACCTGCGCTACCAACCCCCATCCCAAGGAGCTGGTTTGCCTGGCTGTCCCGCTCATAACGCGCCAGCTCCCGGAGGAGCTGGGTCCACGCCGCTCTCCTCTGCCTCCTCGCACCCCGTCCCCACGCACTCAGCACTCTGCACGCAGGAGAGGCTGAGCAAAGGTCCTCATGTCGGGGAACCAGTGGGACACCGAGGTCAGCCTCTCCTGTCCTTCTCTGACGCACCGCGAGGCCCTTTCCTTGTAAGACCCGTGCACACTTCCACCCGCCAAGCCCCGGCTCCCAGTCCCAGGCACGGTCTTCCTCCGTTTTCCGCGTTCCCAGTGACTCCGGAGCCCTGGGGCCGGCAGGGCACGCGGGACGGACAGGAGGCTGCCCTGCGCGCTTTGCCCAGCAGAGGGCGGCCGAGCCCGGGCCCCGCGGCGCCGTCGGGGAGGGGGCGGGGCGGTGGCTGCAGGTCTCCCGACTCGGGAGGCCGCGCGCTGGCTCCTCGCCGTCGGGGTGATGCGGGGGTCGGGGTGGGGAGTCCGGCCGCCCCTCTGGTCCTCCGGGTCCTCCGCGAAATGGGCCGGAACGAGGCCTTGGTCTCTTTCCTTCTTCCGCCCCGTCCGCTCGACCGTCCCGGGCTGCACCCTCCAGACCCCCGCGTGCTCGCGCCTGTCGCCCTCGGGGGTGTCCGCGCTCTTCCCCCGCCCCCGAGGCCTGCACGGAGGCCGGAGGTGCGCAGGGGCGTGAGCCCCCGACAAGGACCCTGGGCTGTACGCGACCCAGCGCAGGGCCCTCCGTGTAACCCGCTCCTGGCTCTCCCTCCCTTGACCTCCCCTCGCAGCACCCACCCCTGCGGGGGCGGCACCCCGCACTGCAGCCGCATCGAGGGGCCCTGGCTGCAGGGGGCAGGCCCGCCCCTCTTACGCCTCTCGGTGTCCCAAGCGGTGTTTCTGGCCTTTTGGGTTTTCGCGTGCGTTTTCCCAACTGTTTGCCTTTTAGTGGTTTTTTTTTTTTTTTTTTACATCTTACCAGTAACTACAGTGTTTAATGTAGAAAAATGACAGAGAAGCGAATGAGTGAAAAAAGCCCCCTGAAATCCCAGCCTCTGCCCCTAACCATACTGCCGTCTTGGGGGACCTACGGCCACAATTTGCCCCGCGTGCGTGTGTGTATAGAGAGATGCATATTATTTTTCCAAAATAGGAATCACATCCTCTCCCTGACCTCTGTCATCTGCTTTTTTTTTTTTTAAGATTTTATTTTTTTTCCCTGTCTCCTGCTTTTCCACTCCATGCAGGGGGAACCTCTCTCCATGAAGGGGCTGCCATGGAAAACCCACCCAGGAGTGCCCAGGCCCTGCCCAGCTGAGGGCTCTCACTGGGAAGTTTCTGGAAGCAGGAGTGTCATGGGCCTCCACAGCCAGCGTTGCTCACAGCCTCAGTCATCTCTGTTGGTGACTTTTCCTCCCCACCGCAGCTCCCAAGGCTTCATTCTGTCCCTTTCAAGAGCACCCTGAAGAACACCCCATTCATGTACCTTTGCTCTTGTCTTCCCTGCACACCTTTGGGCTGGAACAACTCTGCCTTTTGTAGAATGCTTTTTCTCTTGTGCGACTTTAAATATGAGCGATACAAAATGAATCTTATTGACACATGAAGGAACATCATTCTTAGTGCATGTGGGACAGGAAAGAAATGGCCTCCAGATCAGTCGCATGGAAATGGGTGGGCTGGGGGTGGGCGTGATTCTGCCCCCCCACCCCCCTGCCCGGGGACATTTGGCAATGTCTGGAGACCTTTTTAATTGTCATGAGGGGGTATTGCTCCTGGCATCTGGTGCATAGATGCCAGTCCACAGAGCTGAGCTGCCGCAATGCACAGGACAGCCCCCCGGAAATAATTAGTCCTCGCAAATGTCAACAGCGCAAAGGTCCGGGACTCCTGCTCCAAATGTTCGTCAACACTCTCTTGGGGTCCAAGAGCCTCTCAGCCTTGGTCTGCCTGCAACACTGCCTGAGGGGCCATGGCCTTGGCTGGTCACTCCTAGGCCCTGTCCATTCCGCCCCAGGCATGAAAGGCAAAGAAGGGCAGGAGGCAGAGAGGCAATGGAAATGAGGAGCTCCAAGCACTCGGGAGGTGCGGAGGACAATCACTTAGGAGCCCATGTGCCCTGTTTCGCTTTATTTTGCTGAGCAAGGATTCAGATGGTTTTCTCAGGGTTTGTTTTTCTTTTCTTTTCTTTTTTCTTTTTTTGGGGCGGGGGTTGGGGGGCAGAAAGACATGACTCATTTCAGCCCTCTCTGAATGCAAAATCCCAGAGTGTTCGAGCTTAAAGGAACAGGAGGCATTTTCTCATCCAACCATTTCACTTTCCATGTGGGAAACAGGACCCAGACTTGGGTGTACACAAAGCCCCTGTGCCTCGGTTTCTTAAATTACAAAAAATAGTATCTCCCTTTCACCAGGTACCACCTGTGCCTCGGGCAGGTTCACACGTTCCCTGCATTGCCCACAAGCCTGTGATGGAAGCATGACTTGGGGGCGGGGGGGAGGCGCTGAGACAGGGAACTTCCCGGAAGCCGCAGAGTTGGCAGGGAGGGGGAAGCCCAGCACGGTTCTTCCACCCGAAAAAGCCAGGCAGCTGGCTCTCAAACTTGGCTGCCCAGTAGAATCACTGGGGGCCTTTGACAATGCGCGTGCCAAGGTCACCCCTCAGAGATCTGATTTCACTGGTCTAGGATGCATTCTGGGCACCTAGATTTTCAAACCCTCCCATGGGGGTGGGTCCAGGTGCAGCAGGTGTAGGGAATCTGCTCAAGCAGACCCTTTCTGACCCGTGTTATTTATTTATTTTTTTAAGATTTTATTTATTTATTTGACACATAGAGAGAGAGATCACAAGCAGGCAGAGAAGTAGGCAGAGAGGGGGGGAAGTAGGCTCCCTGTTGAGCAGACAGCTCGATGCAGGGCTTGATCCCAGGACCCTGAGATCATGACCTGAGCCCAAGGCAGAAGCTTTAACCTACTGAGCCACCCAGGCGCCCCCATAACCCATGTCATTAACCTGGGTTAACGTCCTGGACGTGATATGAGGGCAAGGAAGGGTCTGTTTCGCGAAATGTTGAGGTCTTAGGATATCTTCTTGGTAAAAGGCCCTATTCTGTGTGTCTAGAACCAGTAGGATTGGCTTCAAATGAGGTTTCCTCCATCTGAATACTGGGGTCCCCAAATCAGGTCTATCTGGTTTTCTGGCTGCTTCCTAGATGTTTGGAGGGTTGATTTAACAGCTTAAATACCACCCCTGGCTCGCAGGGTGAGGGGCTAACCCCAACATCCCAGATCGGCGTGGGGAGGAGGGGGGCGCAGGCCTGGGAGCCGCAGTCTGGCATTTACCCATGCACTGGGGACACTTGCACCTTTAGCAGAAGATCTGGAAATGGAAAGGCCCTCCGATGAACAGTGAGCCAGAAGGGGTGTCCCAGGTGCTGGGGGGTGGGGTGGGGGGGTAGATGACTGGGGCAGGGCAGCAGCTTTGGACCCCCCTCCCCAAACGCCCCCCACACCTTTTCTTTCAAGTCTGAGCCACGGAACACATGGTTCCATACGACTTTAAGCGGCCTGTTCGTCCCTGGAGTTGCCGACATCTGCATTTTTGCCCTTTAGCCAGGAGAGCCCTTTAAAACAGACAGTGCAAGCTGAGCCATCTCATTTAATCCTGGCAGCACCCCAGGGGCGGCTCGGAGCCCAGGCCGATGGAGGCCCCCGGGGCAGCTGGTGACTCAGTTGCAGTCCTGTCCATCCCCACCAACCCTGGGTGCTGCTTGTGCCTGAATGCCGGTTCAACATATAGCAATGTAGCCAACCTGGTCTGCGCCCTTGGAGCTCAGCCCTCCAGGCCTCCTACTCGGCGGGCAGGGGCAGGAATCCCTCCCTGTCCTCCGCCTCACCCCTCCCGCTGCCCTGTCAACCCATCCGTTTGGCCTCCGTGTTCCAGCTGTTCTAGAATTGTTCCATCCCCCACCCCAGGCAGCTTCGGTTTCCTTTAACCTCAAACTTCCTATTTTCAGTGGGAGCTCCAAATCCACATCTCTGGGCCTGCATTAGAACGCTCCTCTTCCCGGCTGGCTAAAGTGATTTTAATATGTCCATCTCACCAGTTATTTTTATTTCTTCACATTCCAAGCTCTATTTGACAAGCATTTTGACACAAAAAAGGATTGCTCCATTCTGCAAGTGCTTCTGCGTGTGTTTGCGGTGTGTGTGCCCGTGGGAGCCGTGGGAGTGTGGGTGTGTTTTAACTGTGCTGATTCTCCAGTGTGGTTCCAGAACCAGCAGTTGGAGCACCTGAGAACCAGTTAGAAATGCACATCTTCCAGCCCAACCCCAGAACTCCCGAACCGGAAACGCCGGGGGAGGCTGGGCAGCGACCGTTGTAACAAAACCCACAGATCTTCTGTGTAATCCAGGTTTTTTTTAGGATCTGCTTAAGACAGAAACTTAGGATCTGCTCTGTTAAGGTAGGAATAGGTAAACAATAAGAGCTCTGACGTCATTGGAGAGGGGTCAGCAGACCTTTTGCCTTTTTTCAAATTTCTTTGTTCATGATTTAACCGAGAAGACAGGCACGCTCGTGCCGGTGCATGTGCGTGTGTGCACACGCTCATTCCAACTCTCCTGGGATTCAGGGAGGCCTCCTCTCGGCCCCTGGCTCTGCTCCTAGGGACACTCAGTCACGGAGAGAAGCAGGTCTGGGTCTCACGCTTGACACCAAGGTAATGGTTTCAGAGAGAATGGCCGAAGAAAGCAAGGATGCGATGGTGGAATTTCAGGCACCTGGGCCAG
>CM053608.1:7080476-7095618 GCA_028646535.1 Procyon lotor
GACTTCTCCCTGGTCCGGGTCTATCCCTCTGGCTCGTGCAGACTCCCCCGCGGTCCTTCCTGACACACCCTCAGCGCCGGCGCTGCGTCCTGATTGGCCCAGGCCCAAGGCCAAGCTCATCTCCCTGGCGGTGATTGGTTAGAGACGGGCCTGCTGTCCCGCTTGGACCCGTCTCCTGGCTCCGCAGGGGGAGACCCGGAGACTCGCCCTTCCTCCCGGGATTGTGTGGGGACAGACGGCGCAGGGCCCCCACCGGCTGAAGCTGGTGCCCCCTACCCTCAAACACCTGGCGGGAAAGTAGCACATGGCACCATCGGCTTCGCTGGTTTTCGGCGGGATTCTCTGTAGCCCCTGCTGGAAGCGTCCTCACGGCTCCTGAGTCTCTAAATGCTGCAGACGCCTCCAAGGTCTCTCTGGAGTCCGCTCCTGCTTTGGTTTGCACCTTCTCACACGGGGCACTTCCCTCTCTGCCTTCTTTGTATGCTTACTGCTTGACCCTCTCTGGCGACCAGCTCTTCGGTGACAATCCCATATCTTTACTCTTGCACCCAAGTCCCCCAGCCAACCCAGAAGCAGCGAAGAGACGGCCATTTCCTGCCACCTGTCTATGGCTCAGGGACTTACACGTGCTAATTCTTTCTCTCACCCCTGGGCCATTATTACCCTGATTTGACCTGCACGGACGCTGAAGCCCAGAGAGACGAACTGGCTTGTCTGAGGTCACAAGCCGGCCGCTGACAGAAACAGAAAGTGAGTCCTTAGGCCATCTCATGAGGTCCAGGCTGCTCCACAGCCCTCCACTGTCCACCCTCTCTCCGCTCTCCCTTCCTGTCCCCCCCAACCCCCCTGCTCTTCTCCGCACCCGCACCCTGACAGGGCTGCGCTGTACTGGAGCTGGAGCGCGAGAGGCCTCCACTGCATAGAAGAGGAAGGAAGAGGGGGGGGAGGGTCAGGTGGCATTGCCGCGCTCACCATATGGCAAACCTCCAAGGTCCTCAGTGACACCTGATGATGAGCTAGACATCCCCGCTGCATCGGCGTCGTGCTTGCCCACACGACTCACTTAGACAAGCAGGCATCTGGGGAGAGTCACACATGATGCTTCTGAGGAGAACTTGTCCGTCCCATTCGATTTCTGCCACTACTGTGAGAAAAAGCTTCTTCTGAGCAGCTGCTCCCCGTTGAGCCTGGGCTCCACACACCTGGAGCACAGATCCCTGAGCTCTGCAGGGACAGGCGGAGGCTCCCAGCCACACCCAGCCTATCCCGGTGACTCCAAGCCAAGTGCAGACCCTGAGCTTATAAATGTCATGCTTATCAGGTGTCACCGAGGTTCTTGGTTGTTGGCTACATGCGTGGTGGTGAGGATCCTAGGTGCTCTGTTTGCACCTATATTTTCATAACTTGTACTGGCTTATCATCTCTTTGACAAAAGAATTGTTTTGGACTTAGAGTGCTATTTCTAGAAGATCTTATGGGTAAAGCACGTAATAGAGGAACTAGTATGGAGTAGACACTTGGTAAATGCAGTGGTGATGATGATGACAATGGTGATGGTGGTGGTGATGATGATGGTGGTGGTGGTGGTGATGGTGGTGATGAGAGTCATGGTGGTGATGATGGTAGTGATGGGGATGGGGATGATGGTGGTGATGGTGATGGTAGTGATGCAGGTAGTGGTGGTGATGGTGGTGGTAAGGCTGATGATGTTGGTGATGGTGATGGTGATGACAATGATGGTGGTGGTGGTAGTTATGGTGATGGTGATGATGGTAGTGGTGGTGATGGTAATGGTGAGGGTAGCGGTGGTGATGGTGATGGTGGTGGTGATGGTGATGATGATGGTGGTGGTGATGATGGTGGTGAGGGTAATGGTGGTGATGTTGATGGTGGTGATGATGGTGGTGGTGATGATGGTGGTGAGGGTAGCGGTGGTGATGGTGATGATGATGATGATAGTGGTGGTGATGGTGATGGTGATGATGGTGGTGGTAGTAGTTATGGTGATGATGATAGTGGTGGTGATGGTGATGATGGTGAGGGTAGTGGTGGTGATGGTGATGGTGGTGATGATGGTGATGATGGTGGCAGTAATGGTAATTCTGTGAGGCCCTGGTTAGAACCCTGGCTACTCTGGGTCACTCCTGAGCTCCTGACTCCACAGAAGGAGAACTTTCTTCCAGAAAGAAAGTTGGTGCTTGGGGCTACAGAGAGCCTCAGGCTTGCAGCCCGAGTAGCACCTGCTTGATCTCAGTCTGATTACACAGCAGCTGGCCCTGGCCCCAGTGGCTCCCCGGGCATTTACCTGCTCCTGGCATTTTGGCTGGCAAACACAGAAGATAACTCTTCAAACATATTAATGATATTATTATGGAAAATAATCACCGATGAAGACATCACAGAGAAATGGGGATTAAAATGAGCTGTGTGATAGACTTTCCATCTTGTTATTTCTGGCAGGGGACCAAGACACGAGAAATAATGAGGTGATAACGGGAAAGAGAAAGGCTGTCATCCCTCCGTCGCCTCCGTGGCTTTCTGGGGCAGGTGCCGGCCTCTCCTCTCTGTCCCTAGCGGGTTTCCTGGGGCCTTAGGCAGTCAGGGCTGCACTCCCCTGGACAATGTGAGTTAGGGATGCTGCTGTGGTCACTGGAAGGGCGAGTGGGCCATAGAGAGGCACGGGGGAGAGCCAGATTCACTTATTGTGCAAATGCGCCAGGCCCCCAGGGGAGAAAATGCCCCCATTCCCAGGGACTTTCCACTCAAGTGGGAAACACTTTCCAAACACATAAATGAAATGATTGTAGGTACTAAGAAATGCTTTAAATAAAGTAAAGCAAGCCAAAAAAAAAAAAAAAAAAAAAGTAAGAGAATGTTAATGTTGAGGTGGGGAAAGGGGTGTTAGGGGTTGACTTGAATCACACGAAAATTCGTACGTTCAAGTCCTAACCCCTTGTACCTCACAGTGTGAGCGCATTTGGAGATTGGGCCCTTAAAGAAGTGACGGCATTAATGTGAGTTTGGTAGGAAGGGCCCTAACCCACTCTGACTGCTGTCCTTACAAAAAGGGAAATCTGGACCCAGATGCGTACACAAGGGAGACCGTGATGTGGACGGAAGCCGGCATCTCCAGGCCCAGGAGAAAGGCCTGGAACAGGTTCTCCCCCTGCAGCCCTCAGAAGAGACCAGCCCCGCTGACACCTTCAGACTCTAGGACGAAACCTGCAAAGGGAGTCCGCTGGATTTCCAGGCTCTTTGGCAGGATTCACCATTCTGTGCAAGCGATCAGTTACTGAAACCCGTCTTTGACCCGGGAGAGACTCGTCCCTCACCGTGCCTCCCTGAGGTCGATCCCCTGCCCCTCCTGCCAGCCCCACCCCCCCCCAAAGCCTTAAGAAGAGCTTCACCAAGGGTGAGATGGCTCTGGAACCACTTTCAATCCCAGCCTCAGCCCTTGCTGGCTCAGGTCCGTCCTTACCGCCCGCAGGAAGCTGCACCCACGAGCTGTGTGTGGCCGGGGGGCAGGGGGGGGGGGTTTCCCCATCCCACCAGTGGCGGCCTCTGCTGTCACCACTGGCAGAAGCAGAGTCTCAATTTCCTTTCATCTTCCTCCAACACTCAAGCCGTACAGTGATAAGAAAATAATTTCGACAAGGGTCAAGCCTGTGGATTATACTTCTTTGTATAATGCTTGGCCCATTACTTTGCTGAAAGCCGGGAAACGATCACTTCGAGCAGCTTGGCTGAGCAGGCGCTCAGCGCAGAACACCCAGGATAAGTGATTTAGAGAGCAAGAGCGATCCTTCTATGGGGGTCTCCAGTTCCGAGTCCTCACCGTATATACGGTTAGATAAATTGTAAGCACGCGCTCTCAAGACTTCTTTCCAGTTTGACACCCTCGGAACAATGGCCAGGCTCTCAGGGCCACGCCTGCTCCAGCTTTGCGGTTCCGAGCCCGGCCCCTTAAAGGACCCCTGGTTCCAGGAAGGCCGGCTCTTTCTCTCCTGCCTCTTCAAGGTCGTACTCCTGAGTTTTGGCAGGAAGTCCTTAAGGACTCCGGGCCGCTGTGCTCAGGGGGCCTCAAGCTTGCGGAACTGGGAGTCCGTTCTTTTTTCTGGGCACAGATCCTCATCTCCTTTGAAGTCCCTGTGGATAAGACACACAGGCTGGGGGCGACTGTCACCTCAAGGCTGAGCAACTAGTTGGACAATTGGCCCTAAAAGGTGCCCCAGAAACAGATGGGAGAGGGCTAGAGGAGGGCCCCGCTGTCCTTGGCACCTCCTTGTTCTGTGCGTGTGTCACGCCGGGATTCAGACATGACCAGGGCAAAGGAAACATACATACATAGGAGTTAAGAATCCGGGCTTGCACTAAACTGCTGGGGCAAATGGAGTCCAGCTCAGCTTCCAGCTAATTGTCCTGGGTGGGGTAGGTCACTGAACTCCTCTGGGCCTCAGTTTACCCAGCTATATAATGGGGATCACGACCATTTTGCCTTTGGAATTACTGAGCATATTGAGAGTCGAGATTCACCAAGCATCTAGAATTTACCATCCGGGTGTTGGCTGTTATTCCCACAGCTTTCCTGGCGGTGAGTCACAAGGAGCTGGGGCGCTGGGGGTGGGGGGAGCAAATGCACCAGCGGACAGAACAGGATCCGGAGTATCTCACTGGGTCGTGGTGTTGGGTGAGTTTCACAGTGAAGCTGACTGTTGTGTCTCCAAGCCCCCAGTTGCGCAGGATGAGAAAGACACAGTGGGACGGGGAGGAAATGACCCGGGGGATTGTTCAGTAGTAAATAACCTAGAAGTTAACCCCAGGGTGGGCTTCTCTCCCAAAAGAGCTTATGTCATTTCACCCCATGTCTCTAGATATGGGTGATTGGAAGAGGGGGACCATTAGCTTTTGCCCTGCGCAGACAAACCACACCCGGGCCAACTTGGGGTGCCCACTATAAAAGGAATGTAGACAGGCGGGGACGTGTGCCTAGAGGGAGCTGGAAATGCAGGGGCTCGGAAGCATGTGGATCAAAGTGATGCTAGTGGTGACAACAGCTCAGTACTTGCTCACCTAACAGATGTTCCCCAGTGGGGGTCAGCCCTCCTCCGGCAGCAGAGCAGGGTGCTTCCCTGTGTGAAGAGCACGGAGCCCGTGAAGGTAGGTACAGGCCAGGTGTGGAAATGACCACATACCCTCTGCGGCACGCATCCTATGACCACGGCGACCTTCAAGACAGCAGGGGACATGCAGTCTGGCCGTGAGACCAGAAGAAGAGAAGCTCCATCATCAGCCCACAACCTCTGCTATGCTGCAAAGTGTGAAAAATGTCCAGGATGGGGCACCTGGATGGCTCAGTGGGTTGGGTGTCCAGCTCTTGATTTCACCTCGGGTCACGATCTTGGGCTGTGAGATCGAGCCCCACATCCCGCTCCGTGCTCAGTGGGGAGTCTGTTTGAGATGATCTCTCCCTCTCCCTCTGCCCCTCCCCACCTGTGCTCCCTTTATTCTCTCTAAAACAAATAAATAAATAAAAAGAAGGTCTAAGAAACTGAGGATGTCAAGCCTGAAAAGACTTGGGAGGACCCGAGATGGGTCTTCAAACAATGGAAGGGTCTTCTCGTGAAAAGAGAGGATCATCTCTGTTTGTGTCATTCCAAAGGGTAGGAGTAAAACCTGTGATGCACAGTAGGGAAGCAGGTGGGATGAATTGACCATCCCTCTTTGCCCGGACTATCTGGTTTTAGTCCTGAAAGTTCCACCAGGGTGCTTGGTCCTCCTCGTCAGGGCCGACTTTGGGTTGATACAGGTGTGTCTATGCTAAGCATTCTCTCCGCAACACTCCCTCCCTATCCCCCATTTATTCAGTTACAGCATTGTTGGTCGTGAGTTTAATGTTAATGAACCAATAATATATATTAAATAAGGTGTTTTTAGGCAGAAACACATATACAATGAGGTTATGTATTATAGATGGTTGAAAATATTGTGACCAATGGCTTGCAGAAACCTACCCTGGTATTCCCCCTAGCAGCAATGGCACGGTGTTTGCTAATTCAGTGATCATGGCGACTTTATGGAATGTAACTACCAAAAACAACAAGGCTGGATATCTACACCGTGGAATAGTTTGGGGCTATAAAAAGAAATGAAGTACTGATACTACAACGTAGATGAACCTTGAAAACATGATGCTGAGTGAAAGAAACCAGCCACAAAGACAATGTATTGTATCATTCTGTTTTCTGAAATGTCCAGAATAGGGAAATCTATAGAGACAGAAAGATGAGCAGTTGCTTAGGGCTGGGGGAGGGGGGGCACTGGAGACTAGAGGAACAATCGCTCAAGGGCACAGTTTCTTCTCAAGTGATGAAAATTGTCTAAAATTGACTCGTAATGGTGGCACACATCTCCGAATGAACTAAAAAACACTGAATTGTGCGTTTAAGTGGGTGGATTGTATGGTATATAAATTACATCTCAATAAGCCTGACATCACCCCTGCTATTCATGTGGGGGGAGGGGAGGACTCAGCACTGCCCCTCCCCCTGCATCTCTTGTGGGAGCAGCCCCCATGGCCGTCTCTCCAGGGCCACTCCCTCCAGAAGGTGAGCAAACTGGGTTCTCTCCTAGCATGAGAAGGACTGCCCGGCAGGGGTGCCCAGTGCGACCCCGGAGCTCCAGGAGAAAGCGGGTCCTCCTCTTTGCTTGTTTAAGCACAATTTAGAGGATTCCCCCAGTGGGCACATAAGAGCAGGAAGCCAAGCAGCCCATGGCCGTGATCCCAGATGACAGAGCTGTGCGGTGTCTTCCTACCTGGAAAAGCTCATGTCAGTCAGGAATGCTTCTGACCACAAGTCACAGAACACCAGCTTGAGCGCTGACCAGAGGTCATTGTCTCACGAGGCCAGGAGGCTGGACATCGGCACATCCAGGCTGGGTGCAGACGTTCAATGGCTTCCCAGTGCCATCGCATGGCACTGTATCCCAGGCCTGCAAGCTCAGGGTCATGGGACACCATCAAGCCACCAGCGTCACGTTCGCACACAAAAGTGTTCCTCGGGGCAGGAAGGAGGCAGAGGTGCTGGAAGGCTGTTTCCTGACTTGCCTCTGCTTTGTGAGCAGAAAAAAGTCTTTCCCAGAATCCACATCTGCAGACTCGCTGGGCCTCTGGTTGGCCACAGCTGGGTCACATTCCCAGTGTTGGAGCATCACAGAGTCGCAGGAGAGGGGGATGCTGAGATCAAGAACTTTGGGGGTGTACTTTGGGGGTGCAAAGCTTGTAACCCCATCCCTCTCCTCAACCAAATCCAGCTGCCCCTAGCGGGGAGAAATAAGAAAAGTGGGGAGTGGCTCTAGGTGGGCCCTGAACACTGTGGGAGGAGCAATGGAGGGTGGAGGGAAACTGACAGTGTTCTGCAGGAATACGGTTTCCACATTTGGAAAACCACCAGAAAAGACTTGGACGCTTGATTCAGTTATGAGCTCTGAATCTAGCTAAGTTCCACCAGGCGGGGGCAGCAGCTAGAGCCTGAAAGTCCCTGGGGCTTAAGACAGTGGAGCGGTGGGGCCCCAGGCTGCCCGAAGAAAGAGGGTGTGAGCACCTCAGCCTCCCCAGGGAGCCTTTCCTCGGTCCCTGGAGGTGAAGCTTTATTGTGTGACGGGGGCTACATCTTGTGGCCGCTTTCTGGCCTCTGAGTGCCCCTTAGCAATTCCGGATTCTTTGGGTGCTGAATGCACTTCGAAACGAATCCTGTCGGCGTAGACGAGGCTGCCGGATGGCTCGTCCATATCTGGGGCTCCGCAGCGTCCGCGATGAGCGGTGGGATGCCTTCCACATGTGTGTGCTTTCGCAGACACACACCCTAAATGTGCCCACCATGTCTTGTGAATACAGCAAAAACAGCTGCAACCTTCTAAAAATTAATTGGTTTCTGGATCATTTGCATTTTTTATAGTTTGCCAACAAAAGATAGGGAGAGGGAAGGGAATTTATTAATGTTCCAAGGAATTCTCCAAAAGGGGAGGAAGCAAGCATTTTCAGCGAGACCCGGCTCAATGTGACACCACGTCGTCGCTTTCCCGCTGCCTCTCCCCGGCAAGCCCCTCCGAGGGGAGAATTGATATGCAGCTCCGAAAGCAGGCAGCTGCTGCGGCCTCCGCCAGAAACCGCCTGGGGCTTACATTATTTTAGTCGGGGTCTGCATTATGGTTTGGTAACGGCCATTTTCAGAAAACAACCAAGGCAATTTCAGGATTTGCTGTCACAATAGGCACACTAAAAATAAAGTCAGCATAAATAGATTAAGAAATTGACAGAATAACAAGGCATAAAGAATTAGAATGAGCGCACACGCTCCAGATGACAACGCAGCGCGCGGCGCAGGGCGGTGGGGGAAGGGCCGGAGTCTGAGCTGCTGACTCGGTGGTTTCTCTGTTTCCCCCACTGCGACTTCGATGAGAGACAGAGAGCGCTGCGCGGGGACAGTCAGCCCTCAATCTAATTCCACATTAGGTGTAGGCGGAGGCACTAAGCTAAGGAGGGAGAGCCACTTTCCTTGCAGACGGCCCAGTTTTTTGGTGGCTGACACCCCTCAAATGACAGATTGGAAGTTTCCCATAGCTGTCCCCTCGTCCCCAACCGGAGTTTGAAGAAGGATAGGGATGTGGTAGAGAAGTGGGGTTGGGGGAGCAGAAAAAATGTTTTTAGAGGCGCCTGGGTGGCTCCGTCGGTTAAGCATCTGACTCCTGATTATGGCTCGGGTCATGATCTGGGAGGGGTCGTGGGTGGGAGCCCCAAGGGGGGGCTCCATGATCAGCGGGGAGTCCGCTTGTCTCCCTCTCCATCTGCCCCTCCCCTTGCTTGTGCATGAGCTCACTCTCTATCTCTCTAAAGTAAATTTAAAAAGAAGAAAACACATTTTTAATTCAGTTGAGATATTTGGAAAAAATAAATCTCTGGCAAACTAGCATGATAGGAAAGAAGAAGAAAACTGTGCTAGAAAAGCTATGTCATCATAGGTCAATACAGGCTAACTTTGGGGAGATGGGCTCTTCCGGTCTAGGGGTCTCTGGTGGTCTTAATCAACTAGTCCGGGGCAGAGATCGGGTTGGGGTTTCTGCAACCCATCCCTTTCAGCCCCCCCCCCCCCCCGGCCCCCGCCCGCCCCCCTACAACAGCGTGGCTGGAAGATGTCATCGCTTCTTCCCATATCCCAAGCTGGGTGCCAGGGAGAAGCAGGCAGAGAGCCCGGGAAAACCCCCAATTCCTCATTGTCTTCACCCTTCGCTGATTCTAAGTTAGCTGAATAGACTAAGGCAGCAGACACTGTTTTTATCAGAAAATCTAATGGCATTTTGGAAAACAACTTTTCTCAGCCAAGTTCCCTGGTGTTAATAGGTATTCGGTGAAAAAAAAAATGTTCTTAATGTTAAGTTTGGGAAATTTGTATCCAGGCTTCTGAAAGCCCTTAATATGATCTTGCAGAAGGGCTAAAGCAGATGGGTGTCTCAAATGAATTTTACCATCAAAACTCACCCTTTTAAGAATTTTGTGTGTGTATGGAATACCGGGGAGGAAGTCTCTGGAAATATGTTTTGTCCTAGATACAAACCACATGGTTTTCAGCCAGCTGAATGTCCTAAAGGCAGTGCCTTATCCTTAAGAGAGGTGGGAAGGTTAAGGAAGACAGCATTCTGCATTTCTGCCGGGCCAAGACCAGTTTTCTTTGAGAAAGAAACATTTTTATTGTGTGTGGGGTTTTTTGTTTTTTTTTTTGTTTTGTTTTTTGTTTTTCAGTTCAGTACCCATTCGATTGTCTACAGGGGATGTGGATGAAAGATTGAGGACAATGGGGGCGCCTGAGTGGCTAAGTGGGTTAAAGCCTCTGCTTTTGGCCCAGAACATGATCTCGGGGTCCTGGGATCGAGCCCTGCATCAGGCTCTCTGCTCAGTGGGATCAAGTGGGATCAGCAGGATCACAAGAGATCTTGTGATCTCTCTGTCAAATAAATAAATAAAATCTTAAAAAAAATTTATAAAAAACCCTTAAAAAAAAAAAAAAAGATTGAGGACATTGGCATGGAGTTCTCCAGCCTGGGGAAGAAGAAGGTCGGTCTAAACGTTGCCTGGTGGCACACGCCTCGCTCGTGCTTTTCTGTGCTAGGATTTTGGCAGACATTCATTAGAGGTCAATAAAAGTTAAATAAATGAAATGGAGCTCCGCTGCAGAGACATTTAATCATTTCATTAAGCATACTATTGTGTCCAGGTGCTTTGCCAAGTGTAGAGCTGGTTATGACTTCATCTAATTCCTAACTGCTGGGGAAATCAGCACAAGATTCTTCTGCTCTTCCTCCCTCTTTGTGCGGCCCTCCCCACGCAGCTGCAGGACTGGCGGCCAAGGCAGGCTGCCCAGGAGTTAACCTTCTGTGTTTTGGAAAGGCAGATGGGACTTCTAATCAATCCTTCTCTTGAAGTGTCTCTAGCCCGATGGGAATTAAGAAAAGGCGAGGAGGGGAGGTCGTGTCCTGGGGTGGGGAGTGGGAGGATGTGGGGGAGCCCTGGGTCCTCCAGCTTGGCCGGGGTTTCAGAGCCTCTTGGGCACCCAGAGCTATGTTCCAGAGTGGGGAGTGCATTTGTGCAATAGAGGCTTCCTGGAAAATGTGGTGTAGGGCCCCCCACTCCTGCCCTCTGGGAGGTCTGTGCTTTCTTCTGCAGCCAGCCCTACTAGGGCAAAGCTCAAGAAACTTCAAGGTTGTAGAAGAGCAGTCAGGGCTGCTGTGGTGGAGATCCACCAGCGAGCAGTGCTCATGGAAAGTGTCATGGCAGCCAAGCACTTCAATGGAGGACTTTCTGATGGACATCAAGATGCTCTCCAGGATAGCCCCGTACATAGAGGGTCAACTGATTTTCAACGAAGGTGCCAAGGCAACTCAATGGGCATGGAAAGGATGGTCTTAATAGATGATGCTGGAATAATTGGATATCCATAAGCAAACCATGAACCTCCATCCAAACCTCACAACATATACAAAGATTACTGTAAAATGGACCAGGGATCTCAATGTAAAGCCTAAAGCTATAAAACTTCCAGAAGAAAACATAGGAAAAAATTCTGTGACCTTTGGGCAAATCTTTAGGCAAAGATTTCTCAGCTATGACACCAAATGCAGGACTCATAAGAGGAAATAAAGAGGATAAATTGGATTTCATCAAGATTAAAAACTTTTGCTCTCCAAAAGAAAATGTTAAGAGAATGAAGACACACCATAGACCGGGAGAAAATATTCGAAAAACACCTATTGGATAAAGGACTTATACCCAGTTATAACTCTCAAAACCCCCCAATGAATGAACAACACAATTAAAAACTAGACAGAAGATCCGAACAATTTGCCCAATTGTCAGAAAACGCCAAAGAAGATACATGGATGGCAAATAATCACATGAAAGATGCTCAAAAAACGCATCACTAGGGAGACACAAATGGAAACCATGGTGAGATACCACTACAGCCTTATTTAAAAGGGTAAATTAAAGATGGACCATATGGAGTTCTGGTGAGGATGCAGAACAATGGGATCTAGACCATGAGTCAGAAATAATGTGCTTACTTTCTGGAAAAAGTTATTTTATTTGGAAAAGTGCAATATTACAGAATAACAGTTAATTTGATGTCAGGAACCTAAAAATGTCTTGGGTCAACACAAAAAAGATTACCACCGCCATCCCTGGTCCCCCCTACACAGCTGGTATCTCTGTATCAGTGGAGGCACTCACTGTACAGAAATTTTGGATAAACAATGTTTGAAAAGTTTGGAAACATAAAGAGTATCTCTAGGAAGAAAAATAGGATTTCCTGATAAATCTCTTTTTTTCCATATAATTTCTTTCTTACCGTCAACCAGAAGGAAAAAAGTAAAATACAGACTCTTGATATACTTTCACGGCTTATGCGTGTGGACCTTAGGAAGACTGCCAAAAGTTGCAGAGACTTATTCATCAATCACCTAGTTTTTGCCAATATTTACCTGCTCTTAGAACAGGCCTTAGTAAAAAAAAAAAAAAAAAAAAAAATAGGCCTGAGTATTTACCTATTCCTAGAGAGGATTTTTTAAAATGAGAGTGCTGCTGAGTTTCTGAAGGAAGGTATGAATAGCCAGATTTTAGAGATGATTCAACTGGCCTTCAGAGAGGTTGAGTAACTGGTCTCAGGTCACACAGCTGGGGAGAGGCAGAGCCAGGGCGGAAAACCAGGTCTGTCTCTTGGACTCCATCATTACGTCTTTCGTCCTTTATGTTTGCTCCGGAACCTCTAATGGCTACTTGGTCATTTCCCCACCCCCCCGCAGTTTCCAAATACTTCCTGGGGTTCTCTCTTCCTCTCCCCCCTGCCTGCCTCTTCTCCAGCGGCTTGGCCTGATGTGCTAAACCTAAAGCCGCTCCAGACCCCGGACGAGGAAACCTGCCCTCACCCCCTTACGGCCTCGCTGTGGAGTATCATCACCTCAGAAAACCTCTTGAGCTTCCTCCCTAACCAGGGGTGAGGTGAGGCAGGGGAGGGGTGCTCCAAGACTTCTCTGCTCAGCTTTGAAGATGAGGTCATGTTCAACAAACGGCATTGTTCCGTGCGAGCAGCAGTCAACGCACTTGGCAGGAATAAAGACTTGGAAGACTCAAGTGATTATTTTTAATTGGATGGGCCTCGCGCTGTAACAAAAATCAATGTATTTCTGAAGCGACTGCAGAGGCGCTGATCTGAGTTGGCCCCGCCGCCCCCCGGGCTGCTAGCGGAGGTGGGCACTGGCAGAGAGGAGCCCCTCGGCTTTGGGGACAGGGGCGCAGAAGCCTCCCTGGCTCCTCCCACCTGCTGGGATGAGTTCACTATAGGCCAGGGCCCGCAGCAGAGGGGCTGGGCGGGTGCCCAGGAGGGTGCCTGGTGCAGGTGTGGGGCGCACAGGGCAGAAGGAGATGTGTGGAGGGGCGGGCTGGCGCTCCCCAGGTGCCGACAGTGCCCTAGAACATGCACATCACTGCTGAGAATCTGCCACTTTGTTTGGGGGGGCAGTTTCCAGACCCAGTATCAGGGGTGACACTGATCCCCGGTGAGACAGGGCACCTTGTAAAGAAAAAGCCCTTGTTCTGGCTGGAATTGCCACTGTGAGATATTAAAACTGAAACAACAGAATGACATCTCCCGGACATGGTTGAAAAGCATGTCTCTCTCCCCTGCCGGCGGCTGCCCGTGGTCTTCGGGGAGATGGGTCCTTGGTTATTGTTTGTTTTTGTGTTTTGTTTCGTGGGAGGGGGACTGTGAGCAAAGCAGGTAAGAGGAGTGTTCTGTGGAGCCTTTAACATTTTTTTCTCTTTTCAAAATGATGCATGAAGGAAAGAGAAAAAGGAACGGGTACTCAACGATTAGCGAAGCCTCCAATCTGGTTTAAAGGTTTTTCTCAAGAAAGACAAAGGCACGGCGTCCCTCACTGCGTGGTTGTTTGTAGGCAGAGTGACCCCTCTTGCCTGCGAGCCTGGAGGGGACCCAGAGCCTGGAGAGCAGGGTCCCCCTCTCTGCACACAGCTGGGGAGCACGCCACGGGCCTGTGAGGGCCATGGGCAGTCAGCGCGCGGCACCTGCAAGTTCATGGTCTGGCGGTGACCCGGACGTGCTCTGCAGGCGGAGCTCATCGAGTGAGCAGCCCCCAGGGCAGTGATGGGTCTTTTGAGGCTTTTTGGAAGCCACTTCTGCACCGCCTTACCAGAAAGGAAAGGCGGAATCCCCCAGGGCATCTGGGGCTTTGCTGCGATGAGTGTGAATTGTGCCAAGTTGAGACCCCACTTGTCCTAACTGAGCAGTTCCCAGGCAATAACATCAAAAAGAACTTAAAACTCTGTATGGTAAGGCCAATTACAGCTTCCGATCTTTGTCCTGGGTGAGTGTTTAGCCTCCTCTCTACCACACGCACATCTGAAGAGGAGATCTCAGCATTCAGATAGCCCAGAAATCCACCTGAGCCTAGTTCTCTGGAAAACACCCTTGACGTCTACATTAGGAGCGCAAGGAAGCTTTGCTTGTAGGCCGGGTTGCAATTCCTACAAAGCCTCTGATTTTCACAGCCAAATAAGCTATTTCTCTCTCAAGGCATTGCTTTTGTGTAGAAATTTATCATATTTTTTTCTCCTCGGTCCAGAAGTGATTTCTTTCTTTCTTTCTTTCTTTCTTTCTTTCTTTCTTTCTTTCTTTCTTTCTTTCTTTCTTTCTTTCTTTCTTTCTTTCTTTCTTTCTTTCTTTCTTTCTTTTTCTTCTTCTTCTTCTTCTTCTTCTTCTTCTTCTTCTTCTTCTTTTTTTTTGGTAAATTGAAGAAAATCCTTTAACCTGTTTTGGACTTACTCAAGCATGTAAAAAGGATACTTTCCATCCCTAGTTCAGATGCTTAGTATGGGTGCGGATAGCCCAAATAATCTGAATTTAAAACTTTGAATTGGGCCTCTTTATGTAACATTTTAAAAAGGTGCCATTTATGAAGAAAAATATGGTCATGAAATAAAGGATACGGGGAGTAAGTGATCCTGCTGGCTGCAGAAATAGACGGGGACTCATAAATCTTCGTTTCTATTCTTGGCTCTGGAATTTATGTGTTCACTGCATTTGGCACAGGGAGGCAACAGGGAGATAGATTCAGGAACCTGGATATGAAGGAAAGAAGATCTTCCTGTAAAAGTGAAATTATGAAATCCACACATAAGAGACGGGAGTGAACATGTGCACAACCACCTTCAAGAAACGTAACGATCGGGAAGTCGGAAGGTCAGCACAGGGAGAGTCACGGAATCGGCCGCTGGCAGCTCCCACCCAAGCTCAGGGGAAGGAGGGGCTGCGGCGCGCAGGGCAGGCTGGGAGGTCACAGGACCCCTTGGGGCTGAGCACTGCAGTGCTGCGCATTGTGGGAATCAGCAGAGTCTCTCTGGCCGACGGGGTTTACAGCCCCCTGCTCTACCACTTACCAGCTGTGTGATCTTGAGCCTCTTTGAGCCTTTACCCTCTCTGAGTCCCAACAGCCTTATTTGTGTAGATGGAGATAATGGAACGTACCCTACAGTGTTGAAGAGGATACAGTGATAAAATGTGCATAAATCACTCAGCAG
>CM053608.1:7115184-7145783 GCA_028646535.1 Procyon lotor
CCAAGCAGAGAGCCCGATGCGGGGCTCGATCCCAGGACCCTGAGATCATGACCTGAGCCGAAGGCAGAGGCTTACCCCACTGAGCCCCCAGGTGCCCCATAGATGCTGTTTGTGCTACACGGAGCCCACACTGGGTTCTGTTGTCGCAACTGAGGGCCCTGGCTGGAGCTGCAGCTCCTCCCGGGGCTGCTGGAAGCCTCGTGGCTGAGGGCGGGGCACTCACCACGGTCTGGTTACACTGTTAACACTCCTGGCTGGTCTGGGGGATCGAAGAGTCACGTGTCCTGGGGGCCGACAGGAACCTCTGTGTACGGTCACCCCTCCACGGGGCAGTGAGCATTCGTGACAGGGGCCCGCTGGGGTCTGATCAGGAGCGCTCGCTCCATGGGGTCCCTTCAGACGGTCCTCACTGCCCCCGCTGGCCCTCCATGGGGTCTCCTGGGGGTCCTCCCCCGTGGCTGGTCTGGACTTCTGCCTGCTCTGAGTGGGGCTGGGAAGGAGGCCCCTTTGTTCTGGGGGGAAGAAGAGAACCCGCAACTCACAGGTGGCCCACGAGGCCACCGAGGTAACAAGAAATACTGCTTTTTTTCCCCCCTCTGTAATAGTAAATAATAAACGAGCAATAAGCTAATGAGAAAACCTACAACTATGAACTGTTTTCTCAATCACTTAAACACATTCCTTTGGCTGCAATTTCCTTGGAGGACCTTCCCGATTCCCCAGAGGTGGACCTGTGACTCCCAGGGACCCTCCACGCTCGGGTCTGGCGACGGGGAGCCAGCGGGCCGCAGTGCGGCTGGGGGCCCCCTCGGGACGGCGGCTGGCGGCCTGTCCTTCTGGACTGGGGAGAGGCAAGGAGGGGCCGGGCCCCCTGAAGACCCTCCCCTCCAGTTCTGTCGGGGGGAAATGCCAGCACCAGGCAGGGAAAATGGTCCTGGTCAGCACCCGAGCAGAGGGGGCCACAGGCTGGACAGGAAACAGTGTCACGTGAGACACGCCGCAAGGGAGCCCCAGGGAGTTTCAAACACGAAGCTGAACCTCCCACAGCCTGAAGCCCCGTGAGAGCGCAGAGCGCAGGAAATAGGACAAGATGAACGCGACACAAAGGAAGATGCCATCGCCGAGCTGGAAACGTAGCTCCATTTCCTGAGCTGTGAGGCCCACAGCCTGAGGGCCGCCGACAGGGTCACGGCTGGGAACGAGGGAGGAGCTTTCCCTGCGGGAAGGACCCCACTTTTCAGGGCCAGCAGCTGCCATTTAAAGGTGTCAGTAGATCTCGCCAAGGAGGAGGTACCGGTCCCCTGCTGAGCACGGGAGGGCCCTTTCCGTTGGGCAGAAATAGGGCAAGGCGTGCCCTTGATTCAGGGGCGGGGTGACCCACTGTCCCCGTCGCTGGCACGCAGACCTGCCAGCTCTCATCAAGGAGTCCGGGCAAGCTGGGGCTAGTGGGCCGCCCTCTCCAGGGGGAGAGTGTCACGGGACTTGTGTCCCCGATGCCCACATCTGACGAGCCACTCCCGTCCCCGTGTCCCGGCACCCTGAGCTCGAGGGCTGCCAGTAAGTGGGCCAAGGGCCCCCCTCCCCCACCGAGGAGAGACCAGCCACGGCTGGTAACCCAGACAGCCCGTAAGGCTTGCCATCCACGCAACACCTGTGATGGCCTGAGGTCACCCCAAGGCAGGACGTCTGTGGGGCCACCGGGGAGGGGGGTGGCGTCGGTGGACGCCCTGGGTCAGGGGGACGGCCGCGGACAGCCCTGCGTCTGGGAGACGATCAGAGGGTCGTGTGTGGAGATGACACAGTCATGACCCACTGTCTCTCCGCTTTGCAGAGGTGTCGGACCCTGCGCCCGACGGCACGGAGCCAAACCACGGCCTCCAGAAATCCTCCGAGCTCTCAGGAGGAGGTGCGGAGCCCTGTGCGCCAGGACTGAAGGAGGAGGGAGGAGGGAGGTGGGAGGAGGGAGGAAGGAGAGAGAAAGGCAGGAAGGCAGAGCAGCTGCCTTACGGAGGGTGGAGGACGTATTCCAGGACAAGAGCGCGATGACACGAGGAGTCAGCAGCCAAGGGAAGGACGGGCGGGGCTGGGGGCTTAAAAAGGAAACCGCTTTCAACCCACGCGACAGCCCCCCAGGTCATCCGCGGGCAGAAGGTCTTCAAGGGACGACGATCATGACAACACGACCATCGGAGCTGGAGGCGCGTTCTGAGGAGAAGACCGAGCGCTTGAATGTGTTTTACAAAATAAACAAATGAAAAGAAATATTCCAATGAAGAAGTCGGAACATAGGGAACGCGATGGCCTGGGGGGTTGGAAGTGGACGGAAGTGCTCAGAAGACAAGGCTGGTTTCGTCCATCCTCGTAGGAACTCTGGTGAGATGGGCTGCGCACGGCTGGGCACAGGCCCAGGACCCCAGGACCCCGCAGCCCAGCCCCGAGCCCCCTGTGGCCGGAAGAGACTTCCAGAGAAATACGGAGCCACCAGACAGGAGGGTGGCAGGGCAAAGGGGACTGAGGGTGGCCCTCTTGTTTCCCTCGGGAAGCCGGCCTTAGGAGCCGGACGATGAACTGGCCACCTGCTGCCGCAGCTCAAGAGGCCATCGACGGCTCTGGAATCCCAGCCTGAGTGCGGACACAGGCCCCTGGGATCTGTCTGTCCGAAGCCCTGCCGACCTGAGGCCGTGGCTGGAGCTCGTGGTTCTAGGTCGGGTTTCCAGCTGCGCACTGGACGCCCTAAGCGAGCGGAGAGTGAGGCCCGCACCCCCACCCTGCCGATGGCCAGGGCGCCTTGAGACCCTCATGCAGCCCTCGATCTCCGTCAGCTCCTCATGCCCAAAGATTCGAGGCAGCTGATGTCCCCGCCCAGGACGCAGATGTGCCACCAGGGAACTCCCACGGTGAAAACTCATGAATGTCGTTTGCCTGAGGCAGTGATTTTTAGAGCCAAGTGGGATGATTTTTGCCTGCATGGCAGGATGCTGGCCCGCAAGTGAGCATGTGAGCTGGGAACCCGCGAGCTGAGATCTGGCCCGAGCCTTCTTCTAAGGGGCCAGCATCCCGGGGAGGGGGGCGCTCTCCTGGGCACACCTGGGGGGCTTTCCAGCAGGTCTGCAGGTAGTGGAGGCCACCCCGCACCCCCATGGTGAAGCTGCCCCCTCCGCGCCCCGTCTCCTCCCCACAGGCCCACGGCCAGGGCGGGGCCAGCAGCCTCTGTCCTTCCTGCTCTTGGCCCTCACCGCGCGCCCCTCCTGGGGTCCCTCTGATCCTGGATCCTCCTCCTGCCTTCCTTCCATACCCTTGTTTTGTATGGCCGGCAGAGCCCTCAGGCCTCCTCCCCCTGAGCCACGTCCTCGCAGACAGCCCCGATCCTCCCTCCAGCGCACCCCCGGGCTCCCCTGCCACTAACGAGCCACCGCAAAACTCAAAAAGTCCCTGAACTCGTCTCCCTTAGCAGCTGGAACAAAGACCTCAAACTCAGTGGCTTAAAACAACACACACACACCATCTGACAGGCCTGTGGGCTGGAAGGCCGACAGGGGTCTTCCTTCTGGGGCTAAAATCTGGGTGGCAGCCCCTGGGGAAGGTCCTGGCCTTTTCTAGCTTCTGGGGGCTGCCCACGCCCCAGGGGGCTGCCTCTGTCTGCAAGGCCAGCGTCCTCGCACCTCCTGACCCTCTGTGTCACACCTTCAAATCCCCTTCTGCTTCCCTCTGCTTTTATAGACCTTTGCACTTACCTCGGGCCCACCCGGAAGATCCAGGATTTTCTCCTGACCCCAGGGTCGGCTGGTGCCAACCTTGACTCCCCTGTGCCTGCAGCCCAACATATCTGAGGGTCTGGACATCTTTGGAGACCACTGGTCTGCAACCAGATCTTGTACCAGAGACTTCCAGCTGGTCCCCTCCTCAAGGACTGGAGACCCCACTTGGGTCTTGGAGTGACCCACCAGGAACTGGCTTTCTCTTCTTTCTCCTCGGTCCATGCATCCGTCAAGCCTCAGGTCCCCAGCACCCTGGGATCTGTCCCATGTTTTAAAGGCTGCTCACCCTTCTTAGCCGACAGCCATGACTCTCGCTTGGCCCTCAGCACCCCTTGCCTGAATCCTTTGAACCCCCGATGATTTCTCACCGTTGGTTTCGCTCCTCAGGTCCCCCTCTAGTTGTAACTGAGGATCTCACTACTGTTCAAGTCTTGCGGTAACCACCGAGGCCAGCTTTCCTCGGGGGACGCAGGACTCCTGTGGTCTTGTCCTTGCTTAACTCCCAGTCTCCTCTTGGCACCCCCACCCCGACTCCTTCCTAAGACCACTTCAAAACCCGCAGTTGAACAACTCTGGATTTCTTTTCGGTCCCAGAATGCCCAGAAGAGATCTTTCATAACTCTCTCCCATATGATGAGCACTATGCCTGGGAAAGAATGACTTCTCTTATCTAAGTCCCATTCCAACTCATGCAGTCTCCTACAGGAAGGCTTCCCAGGTTGCCCCCTCCAACCTGGGTTGGGTTCCTCTCCTCTATCCTCTGCAACATCCATCAGACTGAATGGTCCTTACCTGCCGAGGCGTGTGGCCCCAATTAGGTACGTGATGATGAGATGCTCAGTGTGTTTTCGGAATGACATTGCCATTGTTTATTAAATGCCCATTGTACAGTAGGCTGTGTTTTGCCTACTGTTATGCTGATGGGAGAACCCCAGGAACCCCCACCCCTGAATGGCTTTTTCTCCCCCAGGTACAGGTACAGGCGTGGGTCATGCCCACCCCTGTGCCCTGGCAGGGCGGGAGGGTCAGAAGCTCTCTGTTCTGGAGGGCAAGGGGGCTGGTGAGCGGAAGCAGGGGCTCGTCTGCTGTGAGTCAGGAAGGCAGGCCTCTCCCAGGGGTGGTGGGAGTGCTGGGAAGTTGCCCATCGGGCTCCACCTCCGTGGGGTTTCCCACTTTGGCGGAAATAGAAAACAGACTTCTCACCCCCACCGCCATAAGAGATGTCAGACGGGAAGCTTCGAGGAGTGGTCTCCAAACATGTAAGTTCGATACCCCAGATGACCATGAGACTGGGAGAATGATTTACAGGCACTTAAAAACCTCAGCATTTAACAACGGCCCTTAAAGACAGATTCTGGGTGGATGGGAGAGAGGCCAGCTCATCTCGAGACTCGACTGCTCAGTGCTCCGAGCCCCCAAACTAATATCGAATTTAGTTTTTGAAAACAAGGTCTACCAAGAACCAATTACACCAATTAACAAAACCTGATATATATATTTTTTGCAGATGCAACCCCATCTACGGTTCCCCACCAAAGCAGACACCAAATGTTACACGTGGGCAGAGGAGAACCGCACATGAAGAGTTGGCTGAGAGAGGCCGTCACTCGAAGCTCCCTCTGGAATTGAAACTCATCTCGATAAATCACTATGGCTTCTCGCCATCAGGAGTCTTCTTCCTTCAGATCTCATGGCCAAGAGCAGTACTGACCATATGTTCACACCATTTGGTGAAAAATACAGTGAACCAACAAAACAAGCGTTGCACTTATGGGTATCTTGTTTTTTTTTTTTTTTTATCAAGCTGGAAGTATATTCATCTTCAATGTGTAGAAGGTATATGTCATTCTTCCCCCATGGGAACAAACAGCCTCTCGTCTTAGACCAGCGTTTTTGAAGCCATGATCCAAACACAGGCAACTGGTGTCCTCCCCATATGTCCCTTTTCACTTTCCTCAAGTGTCTTCCGAGTCCCAGTGGGGGAATGAAAAGGGAAACAAGAAAGAAAAAACTATGAAAGGAAAATCCAAAATGTTCTGACGGGGGCACCAAAGAGGTCATTTGGGAGGCAGAATGTTCTAACCGCCACCAGGCCAGGGAAGGTTGCAAGAGCATCTCAGGGAACGGGGCTGTCACGCCAATTCCTACTGGAAAGGCCCCTTCCCCAGATGACTAGGACTTTCAATTTTGAGAGCTAGCTGGGATTTGGTTTGTTCCAATCTCTCACTAAGGGTTGTCTGTGAAAGCCCATGGGCCCAACAGTCCTGTCTGAAGAAATTTAAATCCCAGTGCAAGTCTGGTAGTATTTGAAGGTCCAGAAGGGCAGACAATCTGACGTCTCTGGGGAATCTTAGTCTTTGGTTGAGTATCTTGCGTCCATTGGGGGTGGAATCACGAGTCGCCTGTAGGAATTCACAGAGCCCATGGGTGTGAGGGTGAGGAGGGAGGCCCAAGAAGGCTTCGGAGGTCAGAGGCCTGTCTGTCCCGCGGGCTGCTTACACCGGCAGCGGGTGACGGCCACACCTGCCTCCCAACACAAAACCTACCGATGAAGGGCTTGTGGATTACGAAGACCGCAGTAAGGACTCGTGGAAGAACCTACCGCACGAGGACAGGGCACTGCCCAGACCGCCCTGATTTTGTTTTAAATTTGGCCCATGTTCCTTTTAACCGATGTAAAGTGAGCATCTGACATCACGTCTTGATGATGAGGTTTTACGAGAGGCCCCCCACCTCCCCCTTCTGATCCGTGGCCAACGTACACCACGGCTTCGGTTTAAAAGTCCCTGGATCCCCTGGATTTTGCGTAGAGCTGAAAACATTTCCTGGGCAAACACACGTTCTTGGAAAGGGGAGGTCTCAGCTTGGTTCCAACCACTGTGCGTGTCAACCCTTGCTTCTGTTTCTGGAGCATGGATGTTACCATGCTCTACACCAAGGCTTCTGGAAGACAACTAATAGCCACGACGTTCTTTCAAGCGCAAAAAACATCCAAATGTGAAATGATCACCACTTACTAGGAAGCAGTGTTATAAATGCTGCCGGTTTTTGCCTTAAGAAACTGCTTTTGTTTGGACAAGGATATCTTCAAGGGGCTGAATCCAAGTTTAGGTTCTTAAGTCTTTGGAGAAATCTACAGTGCGTGCAACATGCAGATCCTGGGCCGTCTAAATACCAAAGTTAGGCAGAAGATCAAAGCTCAAGGTTCATTTATTTACCTGACCTTAAGCCAGCACAAGGAAGAGCGTCCCGAATCCCTTCTTGGTAGTCCACAGGGACGTGGCTCGTCTCCGGCTCAGTGTGAAGACTAGAGTTCTTTTCTCCAGGAAAGCCCTCCGCACCAGATGAAAAGGAACAGCAAAGTGAAACATTGCGGTCGGCCACCCGCCACATCTGACCTCTGGAAGATGTCCCTAGCCACTGTTTTGTTCGAGGAGGGCAGGAGAGGACAAAGCCTGTCGCATGACTGTCTTCTAAACATGCCTCCCCGTCCCCCGGGGCCTGGACGTCACAGGTGAGGTCTCCCAGCGCCTCCGGACGTCCAAGACCCCAAACTGACCTGCGTTGGAGAAATTAAGCACAATCACCTTGCCTGCTAGACACAGGCCGTCACCTGGCTAAGCCGTTATGGCTTTTACAAGAAAACCGAAACCAAAAAAGTCACATGAACTGTGGGGCTGGTTACAAAAACAGGAAGACAGTCTCTCGGGGGAGATTTTAAACTTCAGTGAAACATGCCTGAGGGGACCCACCGAAGGAAGAGTGTGTGTGTGTGTGTGTGTGTGTGTGTATGTTCAGGGTGACTACACAGTGATCACGCAGGTTATCAGGTCTTTACAGGATTATCTCCTTTAATTCTCACCAATCCTGAGGTTGGCATTACCCTATATTATGGGGCAGGAAACTGAGGCTAAAAGAATTTAAGTACCTTGCTCAAGGTCACAGAGAAGACTTTGAGAGCTCTGCTCCAGGGAGGACATTGCAATTTCAGTTTAAGGAATAGCGCCCCGTGGGTGAGCAGAACTTGGGGAGGGAGGCAGGCTCTTCGGGTCATCTGCGGTAATCTACCAAAACTCTGCGGCCAAGTTCATTGGGAAAAAAAAATAAAAGGTTCCAAGGTTAATTAAGTCAGGAAATGTTTGGGATAAACAGCTTCTTTTCTGCAGGATTTCTCAGTCTTTACTACAATAATACAGATTACAGATGGCCAAGAGGAGAACATGTTAAAGAGTTTTTGTGGTTTTCTGAGATCGCTCTTCTGTGTCTTAGAATGTGCTTTGCAAAAGCTGGGGTGAAACTTCAAGTCCCTGAAACCAGACTCAGGAAGAACACAGCTGACGGTCTTGCCCCGGCTTCCGCTCAGGGTTTCCTATGTTTACATCCCAAAGTGAATGAGCTTCGTAATTGGGACTGTTCTGGAGGGCTTGGAGCATCATCCAACAAAAGCAGAACTGGGGAGTCTGGGGACAGAAGCGGGGAGCGCAGAGACAGGGAGACAGATGGGCCCGGGCACACGGGAGGGTCTGTGGGACATAAGGACAAAAAAGGCCTTGATAAGGTCTTCCTGTCGAGTTTCGGTCAGTTGCTGCATTTCCAAGGGCTCACCCAGCGGCCTGGCCTCCCTGGGCCCCGGGCTCCCGAGTTGGGTCTGTGGCCCCCACCCCAGAACACACACGCGCCCTGACGTGAGCGTGAGCGGGGAAGGGGCCAGAGGCCGTCGACTCCCATTTTGGAGGCGGGAGGGGCCCCGGAGACGGTGTTTACAGGCCAGCCTGGCACTGAGCCCTGCCTCAGTCCCCTTGGTTTTCAGTCCAGAGCTCATCTCACCGCACTCCGAGCCTTAGTTTCTTAGTCACCAGAAATGCACCCAGTGTTCTCAGCACAGAAGCCATCTCTGTCACCGCCTGACCCCAAAGCCCGTCATGTGCTGGGGCCTTTGCTCACGAGTGACTCCTGGGGAGCCTAGAACGCGGCTGGGCCCAGTGTGTGCTCGGCACCCCTGTGCTGAGTTGATGAATAACGAGACATCTTAGCGGGTCATACACTGTCACCAAAAGAATTCTCGGCATTTCTGAAAGCTCGCCTGTCTAGGAGGTTCTCCGTGGGGCTGACAGGGGCGGAGGGTGGAGGGCAGGAGCCGTCGGGCGGCTGGACTTCCAGCTCTCCAATAAAGAAGTGAAACACAACGCAGCAAGAAGAAAATGGGTTGTTTGGATTGTCATTTTTGGCTCATTTATAATACCTTCTCTGCTTCCTTGCAGGTGAACAGATAATGGGAATTGGTCCACGGGCTTTGACAGGAAATGAAAGATTTCCAACAGTTTTTAAATGGATGGATTTCAGGGCAGAGGCCAGATTCTTTCCATAAAAGAGATAGTTAATAGCTTCCCCTGTACCCTCCAACTGCTCACTCCCCCCTCTTAAAAAACCATTCTCTATTATAACTTTTCAAAAACAGCGAAACTAGTTTCTGAAGAGGCCACATTTGCCAATGAAAATGGATTCTGTCATTCTCTACCTCAAACAAAACACCTGAATAGTTATTCCTGAGTATGTGCCGCCCGATAGCTATGTGACAATAAAAAATTGCACTCAAATACCAACAGATTCCACTTTACAGCACCATTCGAAAATACTAAACTTTCTTTGCACCTTTATTTTTATCTTTTTTTTTTTTTTGTACACATTTAAAGTACGGGCATCCTGTAAATTTCTGAAAAGCCTCATGGGGGGAAAAACCAACTAATTTTGAGGACAAAGCAATAACTCAGTTTGTAGGCAGGTTGATCTCAGGCAGGCTGTACGTTCTTCGTGGGCTTCTGCGGTCTTGTTCTGGGGTGACTGGAGAAAGGACGCTAGAGTCTTCCTGGATTATTCTAGAGGTTACGTTGCATGTCAGCACGTAAAAACTTGTTGCTTAGCGGTCAGACTCTAGGTACTGATTACAATGCAAACCACGAAAACAACAGTCTTTTGTAATGATTTTACTTTCTCGAATGACAGAAGGATCGGGGTTGTCAGAGGACTTTCAGAGTCTGGGTACGCCTTTTCCTCACGCTCTTGTTAAGAGAGCAGTTAGACTATTGAGTTCCCTCGTACGAATCGTCCCATTTGAAGCTCGGAGCGCTAAAACCTGTTCTTAGCACGCAGATGTATTTAAAGTAGACTTATGCGTGGGTTTTTAATTCAACATCTATTTGGCTGCGTTGTTAAGTACGAAGACTGCGGGACTAAGTAAGGTGGGGCTGACAGAGGAGGACACTGCCCACAGAAAACTCTGTTTGTCCGGACACTAGAGTCACATTTCACACCCTGGTCGCAGCTGCGTGCTCTCGTCTAACTCTTCTGGGTGCGACCCCTCGGGCAACAGGCCTGGCGAGAGGACTGGGGTTTCTGAGTGTGCTGGGACCGGTGGGGTGGTGGAGAGGTAGCCTCAGAAGGGAGTCTGCTAACACCTTAATTCTGCAGCAGTTTCAAAGGAATTGAGTGTTACGAAAGGACGGTCAAGGATCCAGGAAGAAAAGTTCAAATTCGAAGTGACTAGTTTTAAAAAGCTACTATGCCCCAGGTAGGAAGGAACATGAGAGTATTCATATGCCCTGAAATAGAAATAATCACTTTGCACTATGTACACCACATACAATAGAACATACTCTTTTTAACATTGCACGATATAAATATTATACACGGTGGAGTAAACTAAATGCAAAATACCTCCGAGGCACACAGAAGAGATGCGGACTAGACGGAACTCTGAGTCAAATCGAGACGGGGTCAGGAAAAGGAAGAGGGTACGTCGTCGGGCCAGTGAGCTCCCGGGCTTAGCTGCCACCGCCCATACGCACCGGAAATTCTCAAACCTCAGTGTCCTTCGAGTTGATTGCTTCAAATAAAGACTCATCAGCTAAACGATCTGAGAAAATCAAACCGTTGCTCCCCGCTCTAAAGTAGGTAGTCCCCAAAGGTCCCTCCAGACCTCAGGGTTTCATGCTGCGGACGCGGTTGGTACACGGCTGGGTTTCCCCCTATTTCCTGGGAAGAACCTGGTTCCCACGAAACCTCTGTAAGGAAACTAGGACAGGATTCAAGAACACCCATCACAGTGCTTAACAAGATTTAATGTACATTTATTCTTAACATGTGGAACATATAAAGATTTTATACTGAATAAATGATATTCATTAAGCCAGAGGAAAAGGAGGAATTTACATCAAGTTTTTTTCTTTTTTTTTTTTTAAACTACATTATCTTGAAATACAAATGTGGATTCTTGTCACTGAAAAATCTTTGAAGTTGTGTTTCTTCCTTTTAGTTGTATTTTTTTCTTTTTTGTCTGTACTGGTAACCATAGTCTAAATCAATCCATATGCAACCATTTCCACACCTTGATTCATGAAGCAAATTGTGATCAGCTGCTCTCCCGAAATAGAGCATGACTTTATACATACAGAAACTTGTACATTACCCTCTTTTTTTTTTGTTTTTTTTTTTTGTTTGTTTTTGTTTTTTGTATTTTTTCTTTTTTTTTTTTTGGATATGGCCCTAATGAAAAAATATATAAAATAAAAATAAAAAATTATTTAAATCTACCATCACTTCGTAGTTACCACATCATGAAAAAGAAACTAAAAACTTTGTACTAAAAAAAAAACAAAAACAAAAACGAAACCCCAAAAAAAAAAAAAAAAGGTAAAAGAAAAGAAAAATGAGGGTATGTTTCATGTACAACTTCTATATACATCACAGCCCATAGGCAGTAAAAAAAAAATATTTAAAAAAATGATTAAAGGAATTGTGAAGAACTGTCATGTGGAAGGTCAGACGACAGACGGCAGACATGACGGGAGTGGTGAGGAAGCAGTTTCCATTGATCGTTGTCAGGTATGTATTTTCATTCTTAACTTAAAACAAACAAAAAAACAAAACACATTGTTTTTGCTCCTAGCCTAATGTAACCATTTTCCTGTGGAGAAACCAGTATCATTTCATAGTTGGACTACTGACTGACACACCTCCTTGAGCCCCTACTCCTACGTCTCTAGAAGTTTCTATTGCACAGAGCTTTGGGCGATGGGATACAGTTTGTTTTTTTTTTTCCATCATCTGAAGAATAGCATGCCTAGGAAGTTGGTAATTTTTCACCTTTTTGCCTCAGTGTGGTGAAATTTTCCCATCTTAGCATCTTTTGCCATAATTTTTTTCATTAAAGTCAATTTGCTTCCCCCCCTAAAAAAAAAAAAAAAAAGAAAAGAAAAGAAAATATGCAATACAACACGGAAAAGAACATTAAAAAGAAAATCTGTGAAAAATAAAAAGTGACCTCTGAATGCACTAGACAGCAACTTTGGTTAAAAAAAAACAAAAACAAAAAACAAAACCAAAAGAAAAAAAATCCCGAAAGGAGGTACTTATACACACAGACAGCAAATATTAATTTCGTGACTGTTCGAATTAATTATTTCTTTAATTCCCAATTGGTAAATAGTGAACGGGGCAGAGGAGCAGAGCTTTTCTCTTCCTTCTTCCTACACTGGATAAACGAGAATAGAAAACAGCCAGTTACGCGGGGGCCTCCAGTCTTCACTCACACGTGCTGCCTTCTCACGGGTGTCATAACTGCCCGATCTGAAACAGTACGTCACAGATGACAGACGCCACCAGAGAGTTCAGGACGGCAGATATCGAGATGTCCAGCAATCGGCCCTCGTGCAGGAGGAACTCCGAGCGGTTCTCGTCCACCCTGGCCATGGCCAGCAGAGCCTTGGCCGCCCTGCACATCATGTCCACGCTCGGTGGTTCTAGAGGCGGGGGCTGCATGTGCAGGAGGTTGTGCTGGCTCTGCTGATACTGGGCCATGGTGACCCCGTCCTCTAGGAAGCTTATCAAATTTCCAATGCTCCCTTTCTGCACAGCTATGGCCCGTGCCGCCAGCGCGTCCCCTTGGGCCAGGTTCGATAAGAGTGCCATGGACATTTCTCGACAGACTGGGTTTTTGCGATCCCCCACGTACCTAACTAACGTAGCATAGAATTTCTCCTGACGACTAAATGGAGGCGTGGCCAAGATCAGGTCCACGTTGTTGTCCTGGATGCTGAGTTTGCACAGGGTCTCCAGCACGAGTCTCTGAGGCGACAGGACAGAGTTGGGTCCCACCGTGGGAAAGGGGTCTTGTGCCTCTGCAGACGGGCACACCATCCAGTGCAGCAAGCCATCCAAAATCGGCAAGCAGATGCTTTCTGTGTAAGCAGACAAGTCTAGCTGCCCGGAAATGTTGGCTAACGTGACCAACGTGTTGTCCCTTAAGACCTCCAGGCAGTCCCACCACCACTCATCCTTGCTGCAGGCCACCCCTTTGTCCTCGTCTTCCTCCTTCTCGTAGGTCTGCGGCGCTCGTTTTCTCTCCGGATGCTCGTGGTGAAGAAGGATCAGCTTCCCCAGGATCAGCACCAAGCCTGGATGTTTGGACATTTCGGCGTCGTTGCCAGGCACAAAAGACAAGCTACGGACAATATTCGACACACAGATACAGCGCTTGGCCAGAGAATCCTGCCAGTGCGCGATGGTGCAGAGAGGAGTCTCGTCTCGGCTCCGCGGCTCGTCCTCCAGCAGCTTGATGTTCCGGTGACTTTTGGCTTGGTGGATCCCGAAGGGGAACTTGCTGCTTTCCGCCTGGGTACCAGGGTTCGCGTCTTCCGGCAGCGCCCCCGGCCGAGCGGACAGGACGTCGTCAATGGTCGCGATGATGCTCTTCTCTTGCTGCTCGTCGGCCTCGCCTTTTCCTTCTTGCTCTTTCTTCCTCCCTGTGGAGCTCGCGGGGGGAGGCGGACGCCTCCGAGGAGGGATTTCCATCTTGCTCTCAAAGTGAGTCTGGATGTGCTCGGTGGTGTCCCCCCCGCCGAGCTGCCAGTGCAGAAGTCCACTGTTGAACTCCTGAACGCGACCCAGCTTGTCGGACCGGTCGACCACGAACAGGTTGTTCTTCTTGACTATCTTTATCGGCAGCTTGTCAAACTTACTCGCTTGCCTGGGCTTCTCCTTGGGGTCTGCGGTGGCGTCGGGAGAGGCCAGAGCCGCGCTGCTCTTCTCCTCCGTCTCCGTCTTCCCACTGTCGTCTTCCTCGTCCTCCTCGTCGTCCTCGTCGTCCTCGATACACTCAGCATCTTCCTCCTCTTTCCCAGAATCGTCGGCCAACGACTGGCTGTCATCTCTCTTCACTGCATTGCGATCAAGTGCTTTTTGGCTGGGGTCGCCCACCTCATATTCCATGAGAATCCCAAAAATGTCAATTAGGCATTTTCTAAAGTACTCTACTAAAAGTTCGAGAAATCCGGACAACTAGAGGGGGGGACAAGAACAAGAACGGGTACAACGTCATAACCCGAGACAGGGTGGAGAAGGACAACAATCCTGGCACCTATCGACACGGCGGTAGGGTGACTTCCACAGCTTTTGATTCCTTCTGGGCCAGGCCCAGAGAGAGAAACTACGTCTCAGGTAGAACCGGCTTCCTGAGCTTTACACTGTCAACTAAGTCAACGTGTACCATGTTTTTGCTGGCTGCTGACTCTCCTACTCCATCAACACGAAAACTTCCCTGTTATTTTCTTTTTAGTATTATCAAGTTCTTTGCCTTTGGTCCTGACTTAAGATACAACGCGCTCCGTATGAGAAGAGCGGGAACGTGAGTCTGTTCTCCTCCGCCATTTATCTGAGACTGACTTGTCTGCATTTTTACGGTTATTATTCTTAGGATTTTATGGTTATTTTTATCTCAGGGGCCATAGGTTACTGTAATTTACATTCCCCATATATTTTTGGGAGAAGATAATTTCAGCAACGCAGTAGCTTGTAACACAGAAATTTAAAAACAAATCAATTTAGTCCCTGATGAATGAATTAGAATGTCTCACAGAATGCACGTTTACATTTCAGCTACCCCAACTCCCGCCGAAGACAAATGCCACTGTGAGGATCAGTTTCGTTTCCCTGCAGCAGAGGTTTGCATCGAGGATGCCAACACAGTCAACCCCCCCTCCCCAGTGCCCACGCCACCACACGTGGGGATGAGGAAGGATAAGGAAGGACAGAAGGATTCTTTAACGATAGGTGTTTTGGAACTCAGTCGTACCTTCATATTCTGCTATTGGGTTCCCGAAAGTGGGTTTGAACAATTATTAAGAGGTAAGGGGCCACTCAAGTACTGACCTCAAAGGACTCGCTTCTAGGGGATGAAAGCACAGTTTTTCACGTGAAGATCTGGGTGTCTGTCCCCCCACTTCAAGTTAACTTTTTCTCCCAGGGCAGGGGAAAGGGGGAAGTTACTAAAGTGACTGTGGTTATAAAAATGTGTGAGCAACAGCCGTTCCTCCTGCTCACACGAGGATGAAAGGTAATCATTCTGGCAAAGGCAGCACATGTTTTTTAGTATTTTCTGTTACAACGGGCTTCCTGCGCTGTTTATAACCTTATTAATACACTTCCTATCAAGTGAAAAATTGCCTTTCAGGGCTACAATGAGGACTTAAATGTGAGAAGAAAGACAAAGTGGAAGATTCTGGTCCGATTTCAACAGAAGCAAGGTAATTAGATGTTTTGGCTTTTTTCACCCAAAGCAGAGAATTGTTCATACACAGTAGGGAGAATTACCTCTCTTCATTTTTGTTTCTAAATATTTCTTTAAAAGTCTGCAGCTCAGGTGACTCTTGGGCATTTTCCCTAGCCCTCTGCCCCTTCTCTCCTCTAGCAATTCCTTGGGAAGCCACCTGAAGCCTGCTGCCGAACAAAGGAGAGCTTTCTGCTTATTACAAGTAGTAGGGTCTGCTACGACTGCTCCAAAATAAGGTGGAGAGAGGCAGCAATGAAGGAAACAGACCAAGAAACAAGTCTGGCTATGAGTTTACAACTGTCTAAGCCGAATGATGGGGATATGGGAGTTCATTAAACTGTTCTCTCTACCTCTCTTACCCGCGTGTATTTTCTATAACGTGATGTTTCTTTCTAACTAAAAGAAAGTGGTTCGGTTTCCCTGGGAAGTAGGGTATGCCCCCTAGCAAGTTCCCGCATACCCAACACTGACTACGGTGCCAGCTTCGTGTTTTATTTAGGTCACCTCCCGTTGGCTGCTGACATTCATTCTAAACAACTTACTTTTACTATGGATTGCACACCCACGCGTGCGCGCGCACGCATGTGGGGACAGTTTTCTCGTGAGAAATAGATGTGTGCATTTATACTAGAGCCTGAAATGAGTTATTATTCCCGACTAAATTCTCAGAGCTCTGTGTCCGTAACAACTACAATGGCAGCTACGTCCAACAGATGCCCTGCTGGGCAGGGCGACGATCACCCCTGACATTTGCTCATGCGCTGGGTGCGCCGGAACGTTCTGCTCCCTGGGCCCTTGGTGGGACGGGTGCTGGCTTACCTGGGAGAGACTGAAGGTAGCGACAGTGCTGTCGTCGTACAGGAGAATGTTAATAGTGTCCAGAGCCCAAGTACTTTCAGCCAGAAGACCTGACTTGAGGGACATCATCACACGCCAGGCCTCAGGAGTAACTAAAACCCGGGGAAAGAACAAGGGTATAATTAATATCAGCTCTGTGCACGAAAGGACAGAAAATAACAAAAGAGTGAGAAAAGAGAAGTTGAGTGTTGAGTTAAAAACGAATTTCAAACAAATGTCCTGAGGCACAGTTAAATGTGATTGTTTCCAGATTTTAAATGGAGGGGACAGCTTCCTAAGACGCCTCTCTCGCTGTTGAAGATCCTTTGGCTTTGTCGGGTGAAAACGAGCCAAAAGCGCTTCTCGAGGTGGTGGTGCTGAGCACCAGGGCCCTTTCTGGTTTCCTTTAGCCCCTAACAGACTTTGTAATGATGCAGCAAAGAGTTAATAATCAATTGAGTCAAACCAAAAAATGGTATTTGTCTTCTTTTGCCCACTCCATTAACAAACGTCTCAGGGTGGTGTCTTTGGAAGGCTGGCACATGTGCAGAAAACGGGCAAAACTCAACTCCCAAACAGCGCACTTTGGGATAGGCAGTTTAGGTGTTCCCTTGCTGTCCTCTTCTATCTGAGCTCCTGCCCTCACAACACGCAGCTGACAATTATTAGCATTTTGAAGGTTCAGATTTTTCAACAGCTTGGTCTGAGCCAGAGGGTGGGAAACAGAAGGGCTGTACTTTACTTTTCCCCCTTCTCTGAAGAAGGCCCAAGGATGATATAGAACATTTGCAAGATTTGCCATAAGACAGGAGAAGGGGCCCAACATACGTCTGCGATCTCCGTCTCAGCAAACTGGCGGAAGCACATGGCGGGAAGGCCGGGGTGGCCAGAACTCACCAGTGCTCTGACCAGGCCGGACACCAGCAGCGGTCACACGCGCTGGGGGGGCCGCGGGTTTCCACCTCTATTGTAATTTCATCTACTTTCCATATTTTCTTAGAGGCATATTACACCTATACTTTTGTAATAGAGCAAACTTTTTTAAAAAAATAAGGAACATAAATTTCCCTAGGCTGACGACAAATGCTGATCTAACATGCGAAAAGAAATTTCATAAAAATTTGAATGTTTATTTATTCAAACATATGCGCACACATAAACACACAAACGTGTGTGCATATTTCCGCATATAGAATGGTGCTCAGTGTCTGTATCTCTTTCTCGTCTCCAGCGCCCCTCTCTGTAAGTCCTTACTTCTCTCCCTCTCTCTGCCTGTTAAGGTCCTTAATTCCAATGGTTGAAAAAAAAATCTTTAATATCTTTGATTTTCTAATCACTGTAGTAAATGATTTCAAGTCAAGTGATTTTGAGGGTTTTGAAAAAAATTGTTTCTCACATGACCAAAGTCTATAATTTCCTTTGCTCTATTAAAGATATTCCACAAAGAATGCAGAAAAACTGTGTGTGCTCCTAGATATTCCAGATCTGGGGTTAGTATTCAGGACATCCGAATGAGCAACCAACATCGGCATCCAACCGAAGTCATTCCTTGGCCCACAGCTACCCCCCCAGAGGGCTTATGTCAAGTCTATGTATCGCATCGTATCAAATTCCGTGTGTCATACTATATACTTATCTGCATATCATACGCAGGCTTCTACTTTTTCCCAGGAAAGCTCACTGCCTGTCTGGGGTTCCCCACATCACAGAGTGGCTCGCCTTCACATCTTCTCGGGGCACCTGAGCATTTCATCAGCCTCTCGGCCTCCGTGAAGGCTCCCTGTGGAGGCTGAGTGACTGGTTCCGGCCCACTCGGCTCCCGTGTAGCACCAAACACAGGCAGGGGCGCCCGGTCTCTCGCGTGGAGCTCCACTGCCTCACACAAGTACCACCACACCCGTGGCAAGACACCTGTTTCGCTCCCGCTCCTCTGGGGCCCTGTCTCTTGGCTCAGACCCCACGACCTGACACTCTGTGGTCCTCACAAGTCCATCCCTCGCAACTGACAGGAGCTAGATGGGAACTAAATCCACGGTATGGCACGCAAGTGGGGTTCGTCTGAGGCCAAGCCCGGGGTGCTTACCGATATCTTTTGAGGTAATCTTTCGCCTTTGTTTCAAGACCGGCTGGGACGCCTCCACGGAGCCGGGGGGGAAGGTGATCTCCCTTCGGATGGGGGGCGGCTGGGGGGGCGGCCCCGGGACCTGGGCCGTGGGAACGGAGGGCAGGACCTTCTGCATCTTGAGGGAGGGCAGAAAGGGGGACTTGCTGGGGGACATGCGGCTCTCCAGGGAGCGCTGGAAGGAGGCGGGGCTGGGGGCTCTGGAGATGTGATTTGGCAGTGACGGCGGTGTCTGGTAGGACGACGGGGGCGGGCGCGTGATGGGCTGCATGGAGGCGGGAGAGGACATGTAAGGCTGACGCTGGCTGACGTGAGAAGGCCACTGGCTCTCGTGGTTGATCCTCTGGTCGGGGACCATCATATCATCCGAGCGGCTCAGGCCTGGGTAGGGCGGCGCCTGCGCGGGCCCGCCGGGGCCCTGCCGGCTCTGGTAGGGGTAAGGCAGATCGTTGCGCGTCGCCCACAGGCTCTGCTGCGGCCCTTCGCCGGAGGACGACGGCAGGGGGCCGCCCATCATCGGCGGCGGGACGGCGTGCGGCTGCATCTGCGCGGGGCCCTGCACCCGCTCTCTGTTGTAGGGGTACGGGTACTGGCCCTGCAGGGGCCTCCGGTCCGGCCCGGAGTAGGAGCCCCCGTACTGGTTGTAGAGCTCTTGCTGCTGGCTGCCGTACTGCATGTTGTACACGTCTCCCTCGTGCCGCTTGGCTGGAGGCCCGTACATGCCGTCCATATGGCGTTTGTAATTCTGAAATTCGTACCAAGACAAATCACAGCGATGTGCTTTTACAGGGGCAATCACACACGTCAGTCAGGCAAAACGGCTATTACCTGCTAGGAGGCTCATTTCAAAATGAGTATGGGAAGCTCCCGTGACAACTGGGGACTGACAATCTGGGCCCTCTCCCTCGGGATTATACAGGGTCGCCGCGTGGACTCCGAAGAGCATTCCGGAAGTTTGCCTGTGCTCTGGTACTTTTTGTGGGGAAAGAAAGCCTTCCTCCCTCCTTCCTGGTAGCCCCTGCCTTGGTATTGCCCAGGGCTGCAATATAGGGGGGCAGAGGCTTGGCGACCCCTGATGGGCAATGCCGGCCAGCCCACAGCTACATGAAGACGGCCACAGTAGGTCTTCACACTGGCATGGACCGGGCTTCCCGAAGGCTGGCCTGCGAGGTTCCCGGAGTCAAGAGATTCCTCAGGCCTACCTTTCCAGAGATGTCTCCACACAGCATCCGGCTCCTCAGGCTGGACGTGCTGGCCCTGTGGTCTCTAGCCCCCACCCCGACTTCCAGCAAAAGCCCCGCCGGCCCCAGCCTCTGAACAGCAGGGCCCGCGTCGCCTGTATACTAGGCTCCCCCTGGGGACCCCTCAGGTACCAACACTCGATCAGGGTGGGATCCTCCTGACGGGAGAAAGATGCTAAAGTGGTAATTAGTGTTCTTTCACCTTACTGGGAAATAGCTTAAGGTGAGCTGGCTTAATAATAGAATGTATTGTATATACATGCTCCATTCAAATCAGATGTTTAAAACCTCCTCTATGTTACATAGAAAAGTTTAGAGACTGCAAATTCTTGGGGCGCCTGGGTGACTCAGTTGGTTGAGTGACTCTTTAGTTTCAGCTTAGGTCATGATCTTGGGGTTGTGGGACAGAGCCCCGCATCGGCCCCACCCAGAGGGGAGTCTGCTTCTCCCCTGCCCCCCTGCCAGCACGTGCATGCACTCTCTCAAATAAATACAACCTTAAAAAAAAAAGAAATAGCAAATTCCTGTGTCTGAACAGCCATAGCACGACTGCAGCTCTCTGCATCAGTAGTGACAACTGCAAGGTTATCTTACACGATTCAAGATCTACGGCTGCGTAAACCAGCATCAAGCCCTCCTCAGGGGGCAAAATATGTGGTCATTAGTATCTCATTTTTAAAACGCCAACTTTCCTTCTTGGTATTTAATATTTTACGTTGTGTTTAACTATACATCTTCAAAACACTGACAAACTTCTGTTCTAAAATGGCTTTTGATGGGACAATACACACGACAGACGTGTTGTATTTGTTATATATAATATTCGTCACTCAGCCTGGTTAGTCTTGACAAGGCTGAACGTCCTTTGCTTACTACAACACGGTACATTTGTTTCAGGATACCATAGATGCAGAGCTTTTTAAAATTGGCTGACTTCAAAATCCTAATAATATTTTCCAGCATAAGCAAAGAGATCCTCATTGTTTGATAAATGCTGCTCGTTTTTCTTCTACTCCCGAAAACTCTTCAGCAGTCACACGGGTTTGGGTTTTAGACCGAAAGCACGGAGATGCGTGCTGCTCGCCAACTCACCGGCTGCTGCGGATACAGGCCGGGCTGGTGTCCTCCATATGGCGGCTGTCCTGAGGGAGGGCCTTGGCCTGGGTACTGCTGCCCATAAGGCTCATGCCTAGAACGAGGCATCCAAAGAACACTTCATTGTCAAAGGACCTCAGGCCAAGAGAGAAACCAACAGTTCATTTCTGGAAATCCTGCACCCCTTCGTGGTTTTGTCTCTCCTTCACTGCACACACCTTCCAACAGAGGCACGCCGAGCAGAAAGAGCACGTTAACTTCGAGCCACAGGGACGGCAACACCCATTTTGGGAACGCTGCCAGTCTCCTGGTTAGTAGGTGTGCGAGGAGCCCCGGCCGAACAGGCCCCGGGCCTTTGAGGAGAGTCCCTGCCCACCCCCGACGCGCCCGGGCCTCGGGCGGCACGCCGCATCGTGACGGCAGGGATTAATGAGCGCCAGAGACAAGGAAAACAATCTCAGAATCAAAGCAGGACTTCCAGGAGTACCAGAACATAGGCCTATAATCATGGAAAATGTCTCTACTTATTTTCTCATTACGAATACAAAATGTTCGATTTTTTTAAAGTATAATCCACTATTAATCCAAATGATACTGAGTTAGCTAATCATTGTTAAAATAGAACTACTTAAAATTTTGAAGCCCCGTGACCCTAAAAGGCCACAGAAAAGAATAACAGAGAGGACTTAACAGAGTGACAGGGCTGATTTAAATGGGCTCCTATGTTAAGGCTGAAAATGGGAATGAGTAACATTTATTTTCTAACTCCCATTACGTTGAGAAACTATAAATACCATAAAAACAGCATGTGTAAAAGAGCAATAGATTTGAAGCTTAAAGGGATAAATTGGTTTGTTTAGTATACTGATTGAATCGTGTCAGAGAGATGAATATATACTGAATATATTCCTAAACTGGTCAAGGAATGAGAATAAGAAAGAAAACAAATGGATTTTGAGAACATCACAGGCAAAACAGATTCAGAGGAAGTGTGTGCTAAGGGCAGTAATAGCTAGAAGGAAGCTTACATTAGGAGGAAAGAAATAGAACCGATGCAGATAAAATTCAAGCTAAACAAGTAACACTTTTCAGAAAGCATAACAAGGTAAACCCTAATGTGGCAGAGCCAAAATAACTTAAGCGAGTTTTAGTCTTCTAGGAGAAACAGAACAATACATTTGCCTGGGCTCCTTTAAGAATATATCTTCCAGGACAACGTTCTTCCAATCTCATCAGAAAAACAAAAACAAAAACCAAAACCAGAAGAAAAAAAGACAAAGCTTCTCCTGGATCCTCAAAAACAAATCTAAAGAAAATTTCCGATCCAGTACACTCAACATGATGGGTAACTGATTCATGCAGACATGACTAATAAACGTTCACCGCACCACAGCCAGGGTTAAGAAGGGGCGATCTGGATTCTTAAGTCTAGAAAGAACCAAATCACTTTAAGCTTGTGATGGCTCAGTCTCAGGAACTAAGTGCATGGAAAATACCAGAAAGAAAGCTTGTTTGGAAATAAAACAGTGATTTTCAAACTTTCATGCCCTCTGCGTTAAGCCCGCGGAAACCTCGACCCTCATGACTTGGCCCCCGCCTACGGCCAGCACCCGCGCTGCGGGACGGAGGACACAGTCTCAGGGCAGCACCACCACGCTGGCTTCTGAAAAACAGAGCCGAGGCCATCCCCACGCTGAGCTTGGGTCTGTGGCTACGGTTAGAAGAGAAGCCTTCCAATATGCCACCGTTTTCTTTAAGAAATCAGAGATTACATTAAAGACTTTGCTTCTGAGCACTCCTCTATTAAGAGGGCCAAGGACACAGCGGCCAGGGGAAGGTGCCCTCGGAGTCAGTACTCAAGTCGGGGGCAGGGGTACGGGGCCTTCTTCACAGAAAGAAGTCTACCGTGAGCCTGTTTTCTGTTACCTCTCAGACACATTTCAGTGACTGTCTGTCTGGCTCAGTAAAAATAGTCTGGATGAGCACCGAAACCCGACGTGCTATTCAATGTCCAGACACCATCCTGAGAAGAAGCATCTGGAAAAAAGACAGCTGTGGCTTTCCTCAGAGATGTGATGCAAGGAGCAAAGTAGTCTCTGTTTAAAACATTCACAGGGAAGAATGGAAACACCTGAAAAGCCAAGGCTGGGAGGGAAGACTTTTCCCAGGGCTCTCTGTCACCCCGAGGCTGCGGGAAGCCCCGTGTGGCCCCCAGTGTGCGAGCACTTCCCTGAGGAAGAAATGCAGGTGGGAAGGGCGTGTGGTGGGGCCACAAAACCCGAGTTTGCGGAGCCGTGCAAGGAAGCTGGAGGTGTGATGACCGTGGCGGCATGAGGGGGGCCTCCTGGAGCTGGGAGGACCACGCTGCTTGGGGCCTCTGGCTCTCAGGAGTCCTTCTCCGCGGGCCTGCTGCGGTCAGCTGCTGAAGGCCGCCGCCCGACCCGTCCTTATCAGGCCAGCAGGAAAGCAGGTGCATGTGTTGTCACCAGCTACCACAGCTCCGAAACGCATGTGTGAGGAGAGGTTCCAGGAAACCTCATGGTCACCTTAGAAAACACTCACCTTCGATCGTAGCCGGCTCCGTAGGGAAACTGCTGCCGCTGCCCCATGCCCAGACTGGACATCGCTCCAGAGGGACTTTGGTTATACATGTCCTGCATGCTGCTAGTGGGCATCTGTCCTTGCGTCATAAAGGGCTCACTACTTCCAGGCACTGCACATTGTAAAGAACACATAGAAAATGAAGCATTTGCAAAAGGCAAGGGGCCCAAACAGCCCTCTCCAGTCATTTCTGTTATCCTTAAAACAGGAGACATTTATCTTACGTTAATATGGCCGACAATGATACAAACCAAAGAGTGTAAGGTCTGGAGTCAAGACAGACCCCAAGATTCCCTATCCCTTACCCCACGTACAGGCCTCGTAAGAGCCCCTCCCCTTGAGTAGGAGTCACCAATATGGCAGCGATATTGCTCCCATGATCACATACATGATATGGCTAAAGGCATTTCACAGATGTAACTAATGTTACTAATCAGCTGACAGGCAGCCAACCAGAAGGGAGATCACATAGCTGCACCCCCTAAATCCGTGTCTAGAGGTCAGGACGTTCACTCTCCTGCTGGCCCTGAAGAAGCACCCGCCATGCGGTGAAGAGGGCCACATGTTACGAAGGGGGGCAGCCTGTAGCACTGTGAAGGCCCCCAGTCGACAATCCTCCAGATAACGAGACCTCAGTCCTACAACTGCAAGGACCCAGATCTGCCCATAACCTGAATGGGCTCAGGAGAGGCCCCTCCGCTGCAGTCGAGCAGAGTCTGGGTCAACACCCTGATGTCCACTGTGCCGAACCCCGAGCCCAGAGCCACGGGAAGGTGGGGTCCTACACAGATGTTGTTCTGGGCTGTTGAGGTCGTGCTAATTTGTTATGAAGTAATGTAGGAAACGAACACAGGCCCTTTTTTGGGATGGTTACCGAACTCCTGAGTTTCACTCCTTGTCTATAAAATAAGGTTGGTTACGCCACCTCATGCAGTGGGTGTGAGGAAGACAGGACACGCACGTACAGGTGACTCTTCAAGAGGGGTCAGGGGTACTGACCCCACGAAGGTGAAAATCCACGTGTGACATTGGACTCCCCCATAACCTAACTGCTCACTGGCTACTGTTGCCCAGAGCCTTAGTGATAATGTGCACAACACAATAAAGGGTCGCCCAGGTGGCTCAGTTGTTACGCGTCTGCCTTTGGCTCAGATCGTGATCCCAGGGTGCTGGGATTGAACCCCGCAATGGGCTCTCTGCCCAGCAGGGGAGTCTGCTTCTTCCTCTCCCTGCTCGCGCTCTGTTCTCTCAAATAAATAAATAAAATCTTAAAAAAAATAGCACATATTTTGTACATTACATGTATCATATATAGTATTCTTCAGTAAGCTAAAGAAAAGAAAATGTTAAGAAAATTGTAAGAGAAAATACGCTTACAATACTGTACATCTATTTATTGATAACACTGTGTAAGTCACCCGGTGCAGTTTAAACCCATGTTGTTCAAGGGTCAACTGTATGAATACAGCTAGTTCCTTTCCATTCTAGGGGAAAAAAGTAAAAAAAACAGAAAAAACAACAAAAAAACTTAACATGAATACCCACCTCCTGACTCACTGCGAAATCAGGGTAAAGAAAACCACTAGGGAATTAAGAATAACTCGAGAATGGATGAAATACAAGTATTCCTATCAGGGCGTAGAGTGGCAATTAGGTCAGATATGCAAATTAGCATCAGCTCAGAGCCTGAAGGAAATTGGGTCAAGCCCAGAAACTACCCTGTAGGCAAATTAAACATTTTAATGCAAATCTTAATTGATACACAGTACTACCTTTCTTCATCTTAGAAAGGTTACTTGTACTACACGAAGCAAAAGCTGATTAGACTTTGGTGAGCTGACAGAATTTGTTCGGCTGGAAGAGAGTGCAAATGATGAAGTCCAGCACCGGTGGGATGCACTGTGCTTTCCCATATTTTATCTTATTCAAGCTCAAGTCAACGTGCGGCAGATTAAGTTCTGATGTTACTTTCTATTTCATAAATGTAAAAACAGAGGTACACAGACATTAAGGGGGATAATTAAATAGCTTAATTCCTTGATACACAAAAAATTCTTAAAAAGCCAGTAAGAAAAAAAGACCATCAGATTAAAAAAAATGGGCAAATAAATGGACATTCAGAAAAAAAGAAAAATATGTGGCTAAATCAATATATGAAAAAATGTGTAACTTCACTAATAATTAAAGAAATCCAAGTTAAGGGGCGCCTGGGTGGCTCAGTCGTTAAGCATCTGCCTTCGGCTCAGGTCATGACCTCAGGGTTCTCAGATCGAGCCCTGCATCAGGCTCCCCGCTCGGTGGGAAGCCTGCTTCTCTTCTCCCACTCCCTCTGCTTGTATACCCTCTCTTGCTGTCTCTCTGTCAGACAAATAAAATCTTAAAAAAAAAAAAAAAAAAAAAAAAGAAATCCAAGTTAAAACAATTATGAGACTTCCCCTCTTCCAATTTGATGGGCAAATATTAAAAGGACCAGTAATAGTCATTCCTGGTAGGGGAGTGAGGGTCCACATTCTCTGACATGCTCATGTGAAGAGTATTAAATTGGTCTAACTTTTGTCAATATCTGTTTGGGGAGGGCTATATCCTGGTGACTCCCAAGGTTATTTACAGCCTATGAAGTCTCCTCCCACAGTGAGTTTGGGCTTGGCCATGTGACCAGCGTTGACCTATGGGGTGCCGGCACACTGGAAAAGCCACTTCGGGTAGTACTTTGTGATGTAGTAAAAGACACTCAGTAAGCTAAAACTTCATATCGCATGATTCGGTTATTCTTCAAGGAGTCTATTTCACAATTGCAGGTGTGAAAAAACAGCTGCACCATTTGATAATCACTGCATCATTTTTTATAACAGCAAAATATTATGAAACAACCCCATCAGTACTAGAGCATTAAAAAGAACTGGTTTGGTTTAGCATCTGACTTTTGCTCAGGTCATGATCGAGTCCCGCCTTTGGCTCCCCGCTCAGCAGGGGAGTCTGCTTCTCCCTCTGCCCCTCCCCCCTGCTTGGGCTGTCTCTGCCTCAGATAAATGAATAAAATCGTTTAAAAAAAATAAAAAAAAAAAAGAAAGAGAAAAAGTAGGTGGGACGCCTGGGTGGCTTAGTCGGTGGTTTCAGCTCACGTCATGATCTCAGGGTCCTGAGAATGAGCCCCGAGTTGGGCTCTGTGCTGGGTGCGCAGCTTGGGATTCTCTCTTTCCCTCTCTCCCAGCCTCTGGCTGCCCTTTCTCTCCCTCTCGAAATAAAAAAGGTAGAATTATGTGTAAAGATACTAATGGATATTTAAAATATACTGTTTAGATATCCAATATATAAATATTTGCTTGTTGGTTCACCTGTAAGCCAGCAGCCAGGCCTTCAGTCAGTAACGAAATCAGGAAGTTGGTGGGGCGGGTGGGCCGAGGCTGCTCTGGGCACCGAGGCTCAGACAGGCCCTGGCACCGGCGCCGTCCCCACACTGCAGCTCAACGGCAGCAAGAGCAGCAGAGAGTGTGGTTTCCCCGATGCTGGTCATTACATGAAAAATCCGAGCACCACCAAGTTCACGGGCAGAATAATATAAACTGAGGAACGTAAAACTTTATTATAGCAGGGACAGGGCTATACAAAAATCTGTTTTCTGTTTATCTGCTTTAATTTGGTGCTAAATACAGCAGCGCTGTGAGGTAGCAGGTGGGCTGAAACATCCCCGGGAAATGGGAGAAGGGCGCCCCTCTGAGCCACTGTATCGTCTACACGGTGGATGCAAACGCATTATATAGCTAGCTAGTGCCTAACAGGGTGATCCACTGTCATGCCCCCTGCCCCCGTTTATTTTCATAATAAGAAAAATTGTAGGCACAGAAACAAAAGTGATGCAACCCCCTCCGTGCAATCTAGCATACAGGTAGGATACTGGATAGAGTATCAGCTAACTTAGGGAGCCAGATTCCAGACATCACTAATTATTTTTCCCATGTTACTGTCATATTTTCAGAGTCTAAAAAGGTGTCACAACCACCATCAGCACTAACAAAATGTTCTTTCTAGTAGCTCATACCACGAAGAAAAATAGCTACCTCCAACATTTACAAGGCTTGTGAATTTCCAAGCTTATGGGTTTATTGCATGTTCTGCAGAATATTTACTTTGAATAGGCAGCTCTGAACCTTTTGAAAGGAAAAATTATAGATTATCTTACTCGGTGTAACGGGTATCTGAAATGGTACAGAAGAAAGAGATATTAAACATAATCTTATTAATTAAATGATACATGCCTAATACTTAAAATTATTCATTTTTATTTTTTACTGGTCCATAATAGTTGTGAAACCACGGCTTTGGGCTTTATGTTTCTCTCCACTTAAGACAAGATATCAAGAAATTTGCATCCCCAAACATCTAAATCGAACAGAAATACTACCGTTTAGGAAATCCCAGAAGAAGTACTTCCGTAAAAATTGTATCCACTACTTTTCTGTACTTTTTTCAACAACATTCACATCGTGCCTCAATTTCACAGCCCAGCTGCACCTGGAAGAGTGCCAACGAGCACCTGGAGCGCGGGCCACTCGGGAGGCGCTCGAAGGGCCAAGGCTCAGACGCTACCATCTTGGTGCCCAGTGAAGGCCCGGGACAGAGCGGCATAAGGGGATACGCCGCGCTGGGGTTGGCCGATGCCTGTCAGGATCCCCCCACATTCTCGGGGATCCCATCCACCCCACAGTGCTCCATCCCGCTTCTCCGCTTAATTCTCCACAATGCTTCCCGACGCCAACACTCTGCCCGGCTGCAGACAGACACACTCCAGCACCCACCTCGACGCACCCCAGACTCACCTTGGGCCTTCCCTCTCCCCTTCCTCCCCCTCCTGTCCCCCCGTCCCCCGTCCCCAGCGCAGGTGCGAACCATCAGCCTCTGCTTCCCAGTCGCGCATCTCCAAGGGGGGTGACGTCCTCGCCCGCTCGTCCCTATCACTTGGTCTGTCCCCGGGACCCCCACGCCCAGGCCAGGCGGTTCGGCCATCCAGAACACACAGCGAGTACGTCCACTTCTCTTCCACTGCTGGGATCTGCCTCCACCCTGCTCTCTCCCTCAGGCTCTCACGGGGGTCCCCCCAACACACACACTCTCAGTTATTTATCTATACGATTTTATTTATTTATATGAGAGAGAGCGCTAGAGAGAGCACGACTGGGTTGGGGGGCAGAGGGAGAAGCAGGCTCCCCGCTGAGCAGAGAGTCTGTCGAAGGGCTGGATCCCAGGACCCTGAGATCATGACCTGAGCCGAAGGCAGAGGCTTAACCCACTGAGCCCCCCAGGCGCCCCACCAGTTATTTATTTTTTAACAAAACCTAGTCGTGTCACTTCCTGCAGAACACCTTTCAACTAGGGTAAAAGTCCAAACTCATCCACAGACGCCTGAACTTGGGCTGCCCACCCCTCCCCCCTCACTATGCCCTAGACGCCTCCCACCTCCTCAGACACACCAGGCCCGCGCCGCCTGCCTCGAGCCCCCAACTCCCTGCTCTTCTCTGACTCCTCACTCCTCAGGTCGCCACCGATAACCCACATCTCCTGGAAGCCCTCCCCTTCCGACCACCCTTTCTCAGGGGATGTCCCTCCCTCCCACAACCCCTACCCCATATCCTTGCCCTTTTGTGTCCTTTCTTCCTCTTTTATCGGGTCCTTTCTTCCATCAACCGCCATATTTAATTATATATTTATGGTTTAATTTACTTTTTGTTTGTTCCCCCAAAGCACTGTCAACTCCGGGAGGAGCTAGTCTCATTGTCAGCACAACACCCCAGCCGCCAGGGGGCGCCACCGGCGCGCTCGCGCACTGTGTGTCAGTCATTCTCCGAACGGGTTTCTGGTACCCGGACTCAACTAAGCCTGCTCACACCCTTTAGGCAGGTCCTACTATTATCCCAGTTTCTAGACGAAGAAACAGGCTCTCCTCAAGGCCAGAAATCGAGTAGGTCAAAGAGTTGGGACTCAGCTACGTCTCGAATGCGTAAGGGAATTGGCTGTGGGACCGCAGAGAGAAGACCGGCCTCTGGACCAGGCCCGGGCAGAGGTCCCCCCCCCCTTACCTTTTCTCATTCCACCAAAGGGGTCCTTGTTGGGTTCGTAGGGCATCCTTCCCATCACGTCGGGCATGGCCATGCCCTGCTGGTAGGGGGCGCTCGGAGTCATGGAGTTCCGCTTCGGGAACGACGAGTCGCTGGCGTCTGAGAAGGGGTCGTGCACACTGACCGTGCTGCTTCTGGAAGGAAGAGGAGGGGGAAAGCTTGGTGAAGCAGCGGGAGCTGCCGGCAAAGGCTTGCTCGGAAAAAAGCCCAACTTGAAAACTAATGTAAAAACCATCCCCAAATAAGGACATTTATAAAACGCGTAGGAATCAATGCCTAAAAACCGGTGTGAGACCACCACTTCTTCCCCAGGAATCCGCTCGTGGGGCTCACGCAGATGTTTTTGCATACCTTCCACCTTGCATCGGGGTCATCTGTCCGTGAGGGGTGGAGGCTGGGGTCGGGGGCTTCAGGTCACCTGGAACTTCTGCCATCGAGTTACTGCCAGTGGACTGGGGCGTCTGTGGACCTTGCAAGGATCCCGAGTTAGCTGACAGTAGTAGCACCAAGAGAAAGGAAGGGGAAAAACAAGAGATTATCAAGTGAGCTCATCCTTCCTACTTATTAAAAAAAAAAGTTGGGGCGCCTGAGCATCTCAGTGGGTTAAAGCCTCTGCCTTCGGCTTGGGTCATGATCTCAGGGTCCTGGGATCGAGCCCCGCATCGGGCTCTCTGCTCAGCGAGGAGCCTGCTTCCACCCCCCCCCGCCCCCCGCCTTCCTCTGTGCCTACTTGTGATCTCTCTCTCTGTCAAATAAATAAATACATAAAATCTTAAAAAGAAAGAAAGAAAGAAAGAAAGAAAGATGACACAACATCAGCTTATCAGAAATACTAACAATATCCATTACTGGTAACGATACAGTAAAATCAGTTGCTCTTATATTGTTTATAGTGAAAGTTAGTAAAAGATTTTTTGTTTGTTTGTTTTTTAGTAATCTATTTGGCAACATACTTCATTTGTGAGCCATAAAGCATATTTATACCTCTTGACTGGGTAATTGCTTTCCTGCGTATTTATCTCAAGAAAATAATCTAATATAAAAGAAGGCTTTAGGCAGAAAAATGTTTATTTCAGTGTTGTTTATAATGGAGATAATCTAAATGTCTGAGAGTAAGGAAAAAAAATGGGATGAAACATTTGGTATACCAATCTGATGGACTACTGTGCTATTTTAGGGAAAAAATTAGAAAAATTAGTACCAGATCTTAGGCAATGAGAAATGTTT
>CM053608.1:7146283-7226856 GCA_028646535.1 Procyon lotor
CAAACTTAGAACCACAGATGGTAGATACATTTTCTGGAATTTAGATGTCTTCTCTTAAGATGACAATTTATACGAAGACAAGCATATGACTAATGAATATTATAAAAGGAAGCACAAAGAAATATAACATAATAATAAGCTGATAATACATTATAAAAGGGTGTATTTAACAAGGCTATACATGACTTATACTTTTGCCTATCACATTATGTAATTCTAATCTTTTAATGCAAATAAGTTTTTTGAAAAAAGCTCCTTTAGGGGAAAAAATTTCCCCCACTGCTTAGCACCCACATTCCTTGCATTTTAAAACGAAGAAATAGTTGTCACATTCATACTCACACGGACTCCATTTGAATAATTACTTGCTCACTGAAGCCTGTAACGATTTGTCACTACACAGGAAGAGGTTTTTTGGCTTTGTACACTGTCTATACCACAACTGTCTGAACTCCACTAAGAGGGTGCAGGAATTCCAGTTGTGTAAGCTGCTAACTGAGGTTCAGCAAATCTCACTGCCAGCCCTGGACATCATGGGAGTTATTTTCCCTTTCTCCAAAAGTACCCTTACAGATAGAAAATGCTTTGCCGTTGTCACTGGTCACTGATCTGCATGGGCCCAAACCAAGTAGACTGATGTGATGATGATCAAAGCCATTTTTGGCCCAACTCTAGAAAAAGTCAAGAGTACGCCTTCAGACCAAAACCCGTCAGGAGTCAGTCGGTAACTTTGTGGGTTCCTTTGTCATTCCTGTTTCCCTCAGAGACACAGAGACAGCAGTGTGATGGGTGCTTATCAAGAGATACACAGTATATGCTAAATCATTAATACTCTTTGGATGCGCTAGCCAGATGACTACTTTCTATCAGGGAATATTCGACGTATAGAGCTGGAATAAAATCACCTAAGTGCGTAGACGAAAATTTGATAAATGTCTAAATCATTAAAAATTCAGTGTTTCAAAATACACACTGCAATTTAAAAAAATGCTACTAGGCCATACAAAAGACTGTGAGGCTAAATAGCCTTCCATTGAACAGATTTCCTCTGGATGAAATAACGAAGAGCTGAATTATCTGAAAAATAATAATAATAAAAAGAAACCCTCTCTGTGAATTTCCATTAAATCGGTTATTCCTCAGGAACACATAAATCTTCTTAGGCAGGGCAAGGTGCCATCTATTTGTGGTTGGTTATTTTTGTGGCTCTGGGGTCCAAAGGAAAAAGGGAAAAATGAGTACTGCTAATAGTGGGTGAAAATTTATTGTGTAGTTTCAACGCTCTGAAGTACTTTTATTTCAGCAAGCCAGACAAAACATGTCATGCTGTAACCCAAGTACACTATTACCTGGGACAGTGCTGAGAAGGGGGAGCTTCCGGCTAACAGGCTGGTGAAGAGCTTTCTCCTTTCATCTCAAAAGTAAAAACACCCACCTTGTTGGGATGAAGGACCAATTCGGGAAGGGCTATTCTAGTTATCTAAAAACCTTCCATTTTGCCACTAGTTTCTCTTTCTTCCACTTGCACATACTTTTAAAGAGGCGCAATCAGGGAACGGCACTATTAAATGAGACCCTGGAAACCAGCTACTCAGAAGCTCAGAGAGGATGCAAGCCCAGCCTGACAAACAACAGCTCCTGGGGTGGCCTTTCAAAGTCCGATAGGTCAGAGGGATAGCGAAAGGCAGAGGAAATGAGAAAAGGCAGCAAGAGGGCGCCAAGCCTCTAACTCCACAGTGCTGCCCTAACACACCAGGAAACCTCGAGGGACACACACAACCGGCTACACAATGCTCCGTATTCACCAGAGGCGAGCGTCCTACCCGAACGCTGCCAGCCCCTCCAACAGGGGATAGAAAGTGACAGGTCAGCTGCGACCCACAGCCTCTTGTCATCTCAAGAGCAGCGCTCCTCAACCACTGGGCAGTGGGGGGTTGGGGAAGCAGTTCAGGGTCTAAGGATTCGAGAACACAGACTCTCTGCACAGCTGTAGGCATTCTTGGTGTTTCCACACACTGACCCTCTTACTGCACTCATCGGACGGGCTTCGGTAAGAATGCAGGTGTTGACATCAGCAAGTGGGTTGGAAACGTTAAACATGATGGAAAATTTAAAACAGGTCATTAAAAAAATAATACAGACTTTCTGACTGGGGACGACCTGCAAATAGCACTTATGAGCAACTACTTCTGGGTACACATGTCAAGGCGGAAAAGTGCTTTGAGTCCCTGGTTCTGCCCTTCAATCTCACCTCCTCCTCAAGATGAGCTCCAACCGAGTGGAGCGTCAATTTTTTTGGGGGCTCGTCCAACACTTCGAATGATGCCCCAAGAGGAAAATAACTCAGTGTATACATCAAGCAGGCTGCCCCAGAGTCCCCTGGACTGTGTCCACCCCTTACAGAAACACAGAGGGCGCACGAGTAAGTTACACAAAATACAACGTGAGCCTCGCGTCTTGAAATAGTTACATAGATGGAGCAAGTTTCCAGGCAGCAGGAAAGTTGAGCGTGTCCCCTTTGGACCCAGTGGTCGCGCTGTTTGGGCAGTTCACCGGTGCAGGCCTGGAGGCAGAAGAGGGGAGGGCGGGGAGGGCAGCTCTCAGAGCGCAGAGCCGCTCCGGTTACCTGCTGAGCTGTTGGCCATGTTGGACGTCATGCTGTAGGGGGGTGCCTGGGTGTTCATCAGCCCAGAGCTGTTGTTCACGGGCTGGCTGTAGGGAGAGCTGGAAGCCATAAGTCCACTCTGATTCATGCCCGGGAAACTGCCTTGCCTGCAGAAAGAGAAAGCACACGCGTCCATACGCGGGCCACGGACACCGGCGGCACGTCACCCGGGGAGCCATTTCTTAGGATGCATCTACACGTGGGGCGGGGGTTTTCATGTTCCCTCAAAGTAACTTATCTCCCAGAAAGAGAAGCTGAACTACTGCTAAGTGATTATTTAATCCACTGTGTAAAAATTCCAAATAATATAAATTCCACAAATAAATTATACATTTTGAATCACATCAAGTGTTCCAGGTTATGATTTACCTAGAGGGATATAAGCAAGAAAGGGGGAACTTGAAATAAGAACAGGAATTACAAAAGCAAGCAAAACTAATCTCTAACGTTTAAAAAGATCTGACTCTGTGAGCATTACTTTGTGTCCTCATATCCAAAACCAGAATCAAATGGGCAGTGTGAGAATGTTACTTAAAAGTTTTTTCTTTGACCTAAATGTTCTGATAGAATGAATATGGGAGAAAGCGTTTCTAGAACCCTTCAATCTTGTTATTTAGCATTTTGCAATTAGGTACTATCAAAAACACACCAATATCCCCGTATTAACTTCACACAGTAAATACCAGACTTGCACTTCTTTCTGTAGGCTTTCCTTGGACAGGAAGGAAGGCAGCTTAGACTGGCTGACAGTGTCCCTACAAGGGTCACCCCTCCCCAACTGTGATGCAGAATCATGAACTTAACATTTCTGGTGACTTGAGTTTTGCTAGTTGTGTATGTACGCTCAGTGAAAGACAAACTTCTTACTGTTGCAGGGAAAGAGGGCATTTCTTAATCTGAAGGGGACACCTGTGGCACGAAGGCATTTCTTTAACTGCTGGAAATGAGACTGGGGAAGGGGAGGGTTTAAACTGTGTGGTGCTTCGATTCTTGCAGAATCACCAGGAAGAGAGAAAGAGGACGGTAATGTGGCAAAATCTGCGAAAGCCTCCGCTGCCGTACTCGGGCACCTCTTATGTAAATAGTATACTTTGAGAAAACTTTCCAAACTTTTGGCTGCTGGTGTTGCCTCTTAAGAGTAAAACTAATAGGAAGGGTAAAAATCCACACTTGGCTTATCTGTTCCAAATGAAATATGATTACCAGCGAGCCCCCCCCACCAAAGCCTCCATTAAGCTGTCATCGAATGACTTTTTAGGCATAACTAAAATATTTTTAAAGAGATTCTTTAAAAGATAAACGGAAGTCATTTTAAGAAAAACCCAATATACTATTCTTTTTGTGTAGCAATTTTCAATGGATTCAACTTCCTGGCTGGTGGAAAAAGGTCAAACACGGTCCACTTGAAAATTCAAAGTATCAAGGGTTTGAGTGGGCTTTTTTTCCCCCCCCCTTTTAAATATTACATCAACCATTCAGAGAAATTCTGTCCAGACGAACACTCAATGATGGCTTAGGACGAACATTCTGGCAGGCTGAGACACTAATGGTGTGGGTGTGGCTCTGGGAGAAAGGAATGTTGCTTGAGCCGTGAATTCCGAGCTCACTGAAGTGCCACTTGGAATAACCCCAGACCGCTGAGTCACTATCGCAATCCTCACTGCAGCTCATTAAGAATGTATCTGAGATCATCGACGGCTTCCGATTAACCTCGGGGTCATCAAACACTTCTAAACACGTTGCCCCGCCGCTGGAAACACACTCCTATATGGTTAGGGTCTTAACATCAGCATGGAGGTGGCTGGCGTTAATTCAAGTATCTTAGGTTCCCCTTCTGACGTCTTCTCATTTAAACAAAAGACACTTTCACATTTACATGCCTGTTTCGAAAGAAAACAAGGACCAGTGGCCCCTGTTGGGGCTGCTTTCTCAGTTCTGCAGCAGATAAATCATCTCAAGAGCGTCCTTAACTTATGAACAGGTTGGGTTTTCTGAAGACAGCTTTCAAGTCTCAACCTGTCCTTCAAGATCCAGGGCAGGGGCCACCCCCTCTGTGAAGGCCGTCCTCACTCCCCCTCAGGGAAGCCCTGCCTGCCCCGGGCTCTGCCCATCAGAGCCCCCTGCACTTTCTTTCGTGGGTGTGGACGCCCCCAAGAGGGGCAGCTATGGAGCACGTCCAGCTACTGGAGTATTACTTGTTAAATGCACTGCTAGACAACATCTTTACCCGTGTACACAGGCCGCAGGAAAGACGGCCACCTCTTCAGGCTTCCTCCAAACTCAGTTTCACATGTGCTGTGCATGGATAGTGGGTTCCTCGGGCATGCTGGTTTAGAACTCGGGTGGCAAAGAGAAGCAGAGTGGCCAACTCACCAGGCAGGCTCCTGGTCACCCTACTCTACGATTTCTCCCCCAAGTCTGCACTGTCCATCTGCAATCACCGTAAGATGATGAAGGTAGGCATTAGAGGTTATTAAAGATGTCGAGATGTGTGCTTGATGTCACAGCGGCTGGCTACCACAGTCCTCGATGAAAACATGCCTATAGTTTTACAAGCCTGGTTAAAATGCCAGGGGTCTTGACTCTGTCACTAGTCACACTTTCCACTGTCCCTGGGATCTGGGAGCCAATCTCCTCGGGTCTCTGGGCCTGTGTTCGCATGTGAACACACAGGGACTAATAACAGTAACCGTCATGATTTCTGAGGTCCTAATAAAGGCGCCTGGCACAATTTCCAGGCATTTTACACAATTAATTTTTTAAATTCCTGGAGGAAGGTAGGTGGAATTATGCTCACATACAGAGGAAGAAAATAAGGATCCGAGAGACCAAAGCAGTTGCTTGAAGACACGCAGCTAGTGAGTGGCAGGAACAGAATGCCTCAGGCCTGCTTTCAGTCTGGGGTCCGCTATTTCTTTGTCCACGGGACCCCTGAAACTGCTAGCACCTGATGGGACAAGTATGATGGCCTACAGGGCCCACTGTATACCTTCCTCTCTGTCCACTGTATTCATCTGTAGTTGTAGAAAGCTGACAGATACAAATGGCGGTTTTCTCTGGGCTTCCTGAACACCTGCTTCCAGGACGGAGTTTATCCAGGGTGCTGTGGGCCCCTCGGGTATCCAAGGAGGGAAGCGGCCGAGAAAGATGGGAGTCTTCCCAGGAACGCAGGGCACGTGTGGCCCAGCACTTGGCCGTCTGTCCAAACTGGGGGACATAGCCAGTCCTCCCATCATCGCAGAAGAAACCCTATTCATTATTGCTTCGGAAACTACCGCCAGGACTGTTGGTAATTTTGGTCAGACAAGCAAGATGGGCTAATACTAAAAAAAGAAGGCTTTCAATGCACTCTGTTGAATGTTGGAAATTGAGACAATTTTGTTTTGTGGAAGGAAACCCAACATGGCTGCTTCTCTAAGTTGAGCACCCCAACTTACGGTGGCGTGGCTAACAGGCGAGGGTTTCTGGGGCTCACAACAAAAGGCTTCTTTGGTTGGGCTGACTCCCACGACTCGGACCACAGAGTCCCCCAAAGAGGCCCCTTCCAGAGGCAGCACTCACTAACCGCTAAGTCCTTCCTGACCAAGCAACATTCGGGTTGCTCCACATGGCATCAGGGGAGCAAAGAAGTCAGTCACTCAGACATTCTCTGTTTCAAAAAGGAACAAGGGCAACGTGACAAAACAGGTAAAAATGCAAACAGAAACGAGGGAAGCATTGTCCACGTAAAACCCTAAGACATAAGTTGTATCTGGTAAAGCAGAGTGCCTGTCCTTGACCTTGGGGTGTGAACTCCTGGGCTTTGTTACGGTCTATGGGCTCAGATAGTTCTCGTTACAAATTACTGCTGTCCTGATGCCACGGATTCCTAACCTGCGCTGGTTGTGGCAACAAATGCCCAATAACGTCTCGGGGGACCCGATAAATATTCAGAAGTAACATCGGTGCTTGGCTGCTAGCGGACCAGGCGGCAGGCACGTGCGCAAATCACAGCGCGGGCCAGGCCCTGCGCTCCCCGGGCCTTCTGCGGTGCAGCACTGGCCCCCCTTATCTTTTCAAAGTCAAACCGTGACGTGGGGGGTTCTTACTTGAACACATGGACCCACAGAATAACTAGAGGAACTCTACTGAAATCTGTCTTTGGCTAGATATAAGTGTTTGAGATCTGTCACTTGATGACAAGAACCAGGTTATTATAAGGAGAATAATTCGAAAGTGTGTAGACCCACTTCTCTAAAGTACTCCTCATCCTGCTTCTCAGTCTACACACACACACCAGGAATTTTTCTTTTATTCACTTTGGAGATTTCTCAAACACGACACATTCATCTGCCAACAAAGAGCTGGCTCTGGGGGAAAAAACCCAGAAACAAACACCAATTTTAAAGTGACCATTTCCAGTGGTTCACGGTGAAGGCAGAAAGGGGAATGGAGCTTCCAACTTCAGCTTGAACTGATCGGTAAAACACACGGCTGTGAAATGCTATAAAGAGTAACCGCACATTTCTAAATACCTTGTTTTAAAGTCAGCTACAGTAAAATTTAAAATAAGATCGGCATATGACTTTGGTGCTTTGCAAGAATATGTAGGCCATATTGTTTTAGCAATCACTATTTTTCCTCAACAGTGACAGACGGGTAAGTATGAAATGTGTAACATGAATGTGAGTGGATTTCTGATGCAGCTCTTTCGAGACGGGTCGGGACAAAGTAAAGAAATGCTTTGGAAGCAGACGCCACAGGAGGGGAACCACGTCATACAAAGTCCTGGGGGCAAGCCACCCGGAGAGAAGCTGCACTCGAGAGAGTTCTAGCACATCCACTGGAAACATCATTCTTGAGTGATGTTCACCAGGAACACAAAGCAAGGTGTGCTTCACTGAAACGGCACGACCGCCAAGCATCCAGATCTTTCTCCGCATGGACTATCACTGTAGACGTAGCTGCAGTTACGTCGCCAGCAAAGATTGCTTACTGACAAAATTAATTAGGCTAACACCAAAATTTGGGGCACTTTTCCACTTAAATCCAACAGTCATTAGAACCAGGAACCTGAAACTCTGCAAAGCCCAATTCCAGCAGAATTTATTTTTAGAGAGCTCCAACTGTATGCATAACATTACACAGGATGCCCTATTTTCAATGTTTTAGAAACAGAAGCTGTTTTCACATGTTTGTCCAGCATCACTGTAGAGCACTCTCAACCTGACTTACACAGTGTCTTCCCCAGAGCAGTACCGAGAAGGACCGATTCGGTCAAAATTATTTTAAATCTAGTATCTGAAGAAGGAAAAACGCTGCCGGTGTCCCCAAAGCAACATAAGCGAAACAGAAGAGCCAGCTGTGCGAAACCCAGCCCGTTTCCGGTGTGGCTAATCCATCGTACTCCTGTGGCCACACGTGCACGAGCATATCCTGGCGGCAAAATAACGCTATGGGTTCAGCAAGCCGGTTGCTGTGACCGGGACTCGATCCTGGGAAGGTAAAGTGGCAGTCCGTATTTTTATTAAACCAAAGGTGATGAAGAGAGGTGCCAACGATTTACAAACAGTAGATTCACAGCCACGTGTTATTTAAAAAAAACAAAACAAGAAAACTGTAGCCCTTTCGCTCACGGAGACATGCTGGAAATAACTAACGTTAATCAGAAACATGTATTTATTGGTAGTTCTAATCATTTGTTCAAGATGAGTGTTTTAAGACTGCTGTGGGAGGGAGGAAGGAGGAGGAGCACAGGAGGGCCAAGCAGAAAAACAAAAGTCAAATCCACCTGCAAGCAGGCAAGAGCGGTGAGCACGGGGAGCCTGCCGTCAGGGAGGTCAGGGAAAGTTCCCGAGAAAGGGATGCCGGCCCCTCCTCCGCTCCCCTCAGACCTCCTCTCCTCCTCAGTGGCATTCACTTGGGGAGGAGAGGAGAGGACACCATGGCTCAGGTGCCGGGGAGCAGGACTGGCAGACTAGAAGGCCGGGAGCGCGGAGAGGAGGGACGGGTTGTGTCCCCCTGGCTCTGTCTGTATGCTGGGAGACAGAGGAAGGGACTAGGGGTTGTTAAGCAGGAGCCATGGCCTGAAAAGATGTGTTTCCAAGGCATCGTCCCCTGCCTGTGGCCGGGGAGACGCACAGGCGGGAACGGACGTGGGGCCACAGTGACACGGCCGAGCGGCACCTCGGGCGCAAACCTGACAGGACGTGGTGAGGAATCAGCTACTGTGGGGAGGCACTGCGGGGTCCCCCAGGTGTCCGCTGCACGAGGGGTGGGATGAGGGGACAGTCACTGAGAGCCACCGTGTGGGCAGCTGAGGCTCAGGTCCGAGCAGCACAGGGAGAGTTCTAGAACTCATCTCTGCCTCCTGTGCTTACAACCTTCTTGCATCTTTGGTTTAAGATCTTCCTTCGCTGTGAACGAGAGCCCTTTCGAGGCAGCCTGTGCCCTCAAAGAAGGCTGGAATGTGTAGACCCTCAGCCACAAAGGCACGGTAATAACCACTTTCCAGCTATAAATTAATGACTCCCTAAGCCCTTTGGTCATTGATACATTTCAGTTTAATTTTTTCCTTGAGAATGGGCAAAAAGGGACGTCATTTTTCAAGAGCTCTACGAAAGAGACCCTTTCAACAGAGGGGCCGTGGAAACTTTGTGCCCTGGTCTCGAGAATGGTCTTTTGAGCAGACGTATTGCTAGTGGAAAACCGCGGGCGAGTTCTCCCCAGCGTGTCCTCGCCAAGGCCCGTATCCCGCGGGCGCTCGCCGAGCCCCTCTGCCTCTCAAGCGTTTCTCCTGGTTGTCTTCGCCTTTCTTCAAAGAGCTGTGTTTTCACCCTGCACCGCGGTGAGGCGGCTTCTATACGCACCGAGGAATCCCGCATATTCCACCTTGATTTCCTAAAAGGCTCTAAGACCAGAAACATCTTTCCCTTTCTGGTAACCGCTTCCTGCAGACGCCTCCGAGGGCTCCCGCCTGTTATCAGTGCTGCTCCTGGCATCACTGCTAAAACGCACCTGTTGTGCAAGATTAAGTCCTTTTTTTGCCTCAATGCAGGTAGGTACCCCCCTCTCGGTTGTTCCTGAAGGCACTGATTGTCACCTTCTTTCTCAAAGCAACCGGGAGAACGAATAGAGCTCGAGGGTTTTGAGGCGAGAGACTTTCCTGTCAGGGTGTGAAGAAAATGCAAAAAGAGTTTGGCTGCCTGACGTGTGGTAACTGATAACTAAGAGTGTTCTCTTCATCCCTAAGCTGAATTTGGTTTGTTAAGCCCATTGTTTTGTTATTAAGATCAATTACTGGCCATCAGACAAAAATGAACTACAAGTCTCCCTTCCTTCAGAGACTCTGATGCTAGCGTCTGTTGACTCCCAGCGCACAGGCTGCCTCAGGCTCGGGGCGGAGACCAAAGCCTCAGGGGGCAGGTGTGGGTCCCCAAACCTGTCTTTTCCCTGCAAGAGGTGGACCCCAGAACTCTGTGGGTTCTGGTGCATGTAGCTTCCCACTGGGTTCTGATAAGACGCAAATCGCATAACTCCCCAGAAAGAACAACTAGTTGCCATTGGGGTCGCCCACAGGAAGCAAACAGTGCTCTTCTCTGTGTTACGTCAGACATCTTTGCTCAAAAAAGTTTATTTTGCAATTATGATACCATGAAGAAAAGATCTTAATTCCTAAGGAGGGCTATCCCTTTTCAGTGATGGGAGGACCCACCCTTTAGCCCAGAACTTCCCCTTCCTGAGTAGAGGAGAGAGTGACGAGGGAAGGGTCTACTTAGAGGTACCAGCCCCTCAGACAGGCACACAGCAGCTTGACAAATACTGAGGAGCTCAGCGGCACCACCGGAGATCCAACCTGAGTGGAATTTGAGGAAGGAGGGCATGAGGAATGCACAGGTCTCGTGTGCACTCACAGACTTCTTGCACCTAAACAGGCCGTTTACCACCTGGAAACGAGAAAGAATCCGGGTCCCGGGACCTCCATCTCGTAAACCTGCCAGAGCAATTTTCTGTGGCGTCCGCTAACAGACAATACGCTTGCCCAGGGCTCTAACGCCTGGAAATAGTATAGTCATTTCTAACTTACGACAAAATTGTCCTAAAAGTCTTACAGTTTCCTGAGCTAAGAGCAGCGCTGGGCCACAAAGTTACTTCATTTGTTGAAGCAACACTGTTCAAAATTAGGGTCAAATATGTTGCAGGAGAAGCCTGAACACTGAGCAGATGTCTAGCTCATGACCTCCTCACCAGTCGCTCTTACCTGGTATCTCACAGTCAAAGGCCATCCAGAAAGAGTTAACTTTCATAGCAGCGGACAAAACCTTATGGTTCTGTGGCTGTGGGTTTTTTGTTCGGTTTGTTTTTTTAATCTACTCATGGAAGTGGAATTCAAACGGAGAATGAAGGTCAAGATGAAGAGGAGCCTTTGGGAGTTGCTCCCACAGCCCTTTACGCTACAGCGAAGGGGTCCTGTGAGCCCCCGGCCCAGGACTGTCATGTGGTCACCCCGGATGCTTCCCAGACCCCAGACTGGGGCAGACTATGACACAGATCGGGTTTTCTGCTTTAAACTGTCCCTGGTGCCGTCAGGCCCAAACATGGCTGAGGTGATGCGATTTCAGACAGAGCAGCACGGGGCGCTTCCTGCGGTCAACGTGAAAGCCTCGCAGGATGGCAAGGAGGCCGGTGCTGCCGAGATACACGTGACCTCAACAGTCCTGCCCTTTCTGACTGTGGAGAGCTCGGGTTGCCTGCGCCGTGCTGCTTTTCCCTGGGGACAGGTGGACCAGAAAGCCGATCCCAGGGAAGACCATCCCAGCTGTCCAGTCGGGCAGAGATGTTAGGGCCACGAGGTCGGACGTGCAGACAAGAGGCTTAGCCAAGTACATAGGGGCACACTCCACTAATGTGAGGCTCAGTTGGGCAACAGGAGCCCGACCCACTGTATGTGTCACCACGGGTCACCTAAGATGCTGGGGACAGCACCTGGGTTAGGACTGGGGCGTGGACAGGAGATACTCTGAATGAGGAAGGCAGGTCTAGACATTCCAGGGGAACTTGGAATATTGCAGAATGTGAGGACAGAAAGTCAGAGGGATCTGGGGAGACCAACTTGGCCCTGAGTCGAGAGACTGCCAAAGCCTGAGTTATGGTTTCAGTTTGCACAACCATTAGTTTCTCCGGTAGTAACCAAGGCTCAGGTCCAGTATTCTCCTCTGGTATCTATCGGACAGAAAAGTGGGCATTGACTTTATACTGTGCACCTGCAGCCCTCCGAGTTCCCACTAGTTCTCTTCCGTAGCGGGAATCCCAAAGGCCAAGCCTTAGACACGCACTGGTGTTCCAACCCAAGGCCCCCTAGGGGGTTATAAAAAATAAAGGTTCATGAGCTTCCCACTGCCCATGGCTGGGGTGGTTAAAACTCTTGCCAGGTAATATAATCGCTTGTTTAGGGAACTTCACAGACCCTAGTCCATGAGAGGTTTGCTTTACATTTCAGACTTGGATTCCTTGGATCTCATTAAACTGAAAACAAACAAACAAATAAATAAATATTTCTTAGTCTTTTAAAAATTAGTGTTTGGGACACCTGGGTAGCTCAGTTGGTTAAGTGTCCGACTCTTGATTTCGGCTCAGGTCATGATCTCGGGGTCATGAGATCGAGCCCTGTCCCCCGGTCTCCGCGCTCAGTGCAGAATCTCCTTGAGATTCTTTCTCCCTCTCCCTGCTCATATGTGCATGTGCGCTCTCTTATAAATAAATACAATCTTAAAAAAAAAAAAAAAAATCAGTGTTTCACCACATTTTTTTGTTAAGTAGGCTCCAGGCCCAATGTGGGGCTTGAACTCATGACCCTGAGATCAAGAGTCACACACTCTACTGACTGAGCCAGCCAAGCACCCCTTGTTTTACTACTGCTTGACTTGAAGACTAATAAGTATACTTTGTGGTTACCATGATAGTTATGAAACTGTGAAAGATTTGACTGAAGTCATAATATTAAAATGCCAACAGAATACTCAACTCTAAATTCTGAAGGGAAAAGGGGCTAAAAATTAAGCACAGTATTTAGATGATAACGCAAAGGCTTACATTTAATTGCAGAAATAAAAACTCTACTTAAGCCTTTGAAATCTTTCCTTTGTCTTTCAATAATGTGACTTCTCCAATCACAGCTATTATTTTAAAACCTAACTGTCCAACATCCAAAGGGCTAAATTCTTTGTTACTACAAATCACTCACAGTCCTTTCAGGCCTGTGGACCCCACAATAACTGGGTCTCGACACACTTAGAGAAGTTTTTTCCCCTTTCCCTTTGACATTTTAATGCACTATGTCCATTAACGTATTTCCACATCAGTGGCTCCCCGCCATTGGCAGAATTGCGTCATACTGGCTTCAAGGAAAATAATATGGAATAAGTGTCTTGCTGGCAAACAGCAACAGGGGAAATGAATTATAAATACACTCCCTAAAGAACAGTTGCTGGAAGACGTGTGTGTATGTGGGATGCCCGTGAGATATGCACGTAAGCAGCTCTGTATAGCCAAGAGGACGGGCTAACCCACTGCTTGTACGTGGAGCAGAGGAAGACCACCGATCAACTACCTCACGACTAAGATGATTTCATGGGATTTAATGAGTGGCAGAAGTTAAAAGATAATGTTAGAATTCCCAATCCTCTTGTTACATTGAAAACAAAAATATTCTTTTTGAAGATTTATTTTAGAGAGAGAGTGCTAGAAACAGCTAATGAGGGGGGCAGGGGCAGAAGAAGAGAGAGAAACCCAACCAGACTTTTTGTGCCCTCGAGGCGGGGCTCGGTCCCACAACTTCGAGACCACAACCAAGAGTTGGCCATTCAACCGACTATGCCCCTCAGGCGCCTCCTAAAAACAAAAATATTTTAACCAAACCGTCCCAGTTTTTGGTCTGATGTAAGCATTAAAATGTAGGTCTCCAGATTCATGGTTGGGATAGTTGGTGTAAAAGTTCCCTTGCAGGCAGGAGTTTATATGACTTTCCAAACTGACTCACTTTTGCTCATTTTGTCCCTTAAAACTAAGAAGCCCGAGAGTTTCGCTCTTTGTGATGTTCAGTCAGTCCGCGGGGGCGTCTTTCGGGGGCAGCACAGGGAAGAGGGACGTGGGCTGAGCGCTTGTGGGTCCCAGTGCCGACTCGGAGCCCTTCCTTCAACAGCCACGCTCCAGCCGCGACGAGGCCGGGTGCTAAAGCGATACCGGAGGGCAGAGGTTCAAACCCATCCGTGTGCCCTCGAGCCAACAGTGGCTTCGCGTCACAAGGCGTGTGGCTCCAGAAACGACAACTCCCGCTGTGTGCGGAGTCTGCGAGGGAGTCGCCAGGCCCGGCTTCCCTGCAGGGGCATCGCGGGGCGGGCAGGGAACCGAAGCCCGACTGTGACTCAGAAGCAGGATCTCCACCCAAACACGGGCTGGTGGCTGGTTTCTGGCAGGAGAACTGCCTTTAGGACGGAGAAGTAAAATTAAGGCTTTTTCTTTTAAAGGGAAAATCTAGAGAGACCGCACTAAGCGAAGGAAGAGCCGTTAGCGCAGGACACAGAGCCCGTTTTGCACACCTGTCCCTGGAGGAAGGGTCCCGAGTGGGTAACTCAGAGTGACTTGTCTCCTCCACCATGAAGTCGAGGGACAGAGGCTGGATGACACCGAAAATCCCTCTAGCTCTGAGGTTCCACTGTTCTGTCATGGAAACTACATCCTCTTGGAATGCAGAACGGAATATTTTTTTTTTTTTTTAAGAAATTTTATTTATTTGAGAGAGAGAGCACAAGTGGGAAAGGCAGAGGGAGACAGAGAATTCCAAGCAGACGTCCCCGATGAGCACAGAGCCCGATGCGGGGCTTGATCTCAGTACCCCAAGATCACCACCCAAGCTGAAGCCAGGAGTCGGGGGCTCAACAGACTGCACCCCCCAGGCGCCCCTGGAACATTCTCATTCTGATGAAAGATCGTAAGGATCTGTGCCAGAACTCTGACATAAGTCACCGAAAACGGGCTTTTTGGGCCCCCCAGTATCAACCCCCCAAGTTGATACTGGGGGGCGCTGGGGGCGGCAGTCTTCAGGGAACCGAAGAATACCCCGGCCTAAAGATCTAGGGCTTAGTGGGTCTTCTGTAAGTTCACTGAAGTCATGCTTCATCCTGGGGCTCATTTCCAAGGCAAAAACCTGGGTAACTCTGATCTAGCCAAATCCACAAACCGGCTGTATTTGGCAGGGAGGTTAGTTGCTGGACGCTTCCAGGTGCCGCCCAGAATGGATGGACGGACGGAGGCAAAACACACTCAGCGGTGAGGGAAATTTTATTTACATGTGTGTGTGGCCTCAGGTTCATGGCACCGGCTCTTTAGGGGGCAGTAGGCCAAAGTCCCTCCTAAACTTCTGGCCAGCTTTGGCTCCCCTCTGCGGACTATGTCTCAACTCCACTCAACACGGTGCTATGGACCGCCATCAGAACCAGATGGAGGGTGACAGTCACCTGCTGCCCCTGCACTAGGCTTCCCATCAGATCATCTAATATTTCCACCTCTCTCGCTCAGTACTTCACAAGAGCACCACCGTAACTAGAAATGCTTTAAGACTAAACAGAGCAGGGACGCCTGGGTGGCTCAGTCGGTTAAGTATCTGCCTTCAGCTCAGGTCATGATCCTGGTGGTCTTGGGATCGAGCCCCCGAGGTGGGCTCCCTGCTCAGTGGGGAGCCTGCTTCTCCCTCTCCCTCTGCTCCTCCCTTAGCTTGTGCTCGCGCTCTCAAATAAATAAATAATATCTTAAAAAAAAAACAAAACAACAAAAAAACAAAACCCAAAATGCAGCAATGCATTTTCTGAGTAAAAAGCGTCTCAGTGTATATGTTGGAGGGAGGGGGTATCCTGGACAAATATGCTGTATAAATTATTAATTCCAAGTGATTAGACATTATTACTGAGCTAATCTAGTACCCGAACAGTAAGATTCACCACATTCAATTGTAAATCCTCTGATAATCAAGACAAGGAATTCCTTTATTCAAAAGGTAAACAAGAAAAAAAAAAAAAAAAAAACCAATCCCCCTACACGTTCCTTAACCTTCTCAGTGCAGCAGGTGGGTTTCTCCCTTCTCATGCCAGCCTTAAAAAGGGAATTAAAAAAGGGCTTCCAACCACTCAGACCTGTGTGCTTTCCGCACCGTCTTCCAGGCAATGAGCTGCGGAAGCCCGGAGTGTAGCTGCCGTAAGCTGGCAGGTTTCACAGCGAGCTCTCTGTTCCTGTCTAATTGCACACGTATGTGCACACGCACACACTCACCACCTTTGTCATTAACATGTCTTTTTCAGGTTCTTTCAGAGGCGCTAGGTCCTGTGGGATTCTGACTTGAGAAAGAAGCCATTTTAATAAACTCCGGGAGGACTGTGTTTCTGCAAGGCCACTTTCTCCCCACAGGAGAAACCAACACTCAGCCAACGGGTTTTTCAAACTGCCAACCTGCCTTCCACCCAGCGCGGCTATTGATGGGGGAAGACAACAAAAACAAAAGTGAAAACACAAGTTTGCTGCAAGGAGATGTGTAGAGCCAAAGCACGTTGAAAACCAAATTTCTCAACCTGGAGCACTAAAACATGTACTACACATGTTTTCTCACACTCAAGCTTCTGCTTTGGGGGGAAAAAAAAAGGCACAACAGGTAATGTGGATTGCGAAGGGCAAAGGAAGGAAGATTTCAAATAGAAATAAAACTTTCTTTTCTTTCTTTTTTAGAAAGAATGCTGTAGACACAAAAAGGCAAAATTCTGAACTCACAGGGATGGGGCCGCAAAGACGAGCCTTTGCCAAGTGTCCTTCACAAGATTTACAAAGAAAAACTCCAACATCTTTCTTGTTCTTATTTTTAATTAAGGAGGACGTGTTGTGTTCTGAGGAAGCTATGCGGATGCTGCTGGCTGAAACGCAGATTGGATCTTCTCGTGCTGGTTAGCTAACATTGATTTTCTGCCCCAGTGGAAGAGATTTTACTCTGATGCATGCCATTTAAATTCATTTTACACAGCTGCTTAATGTGGCTTGGCAAGGCACAGCCAAACTAGCTTTGTGGGTCTAAATAGGACTCCAGAGTTGGTGAGGGACAGATCCTATGGATTAGCAGCTGATGATAAATGCTTCTCTCCCCCCACTGTTATTTTCCTACTGACTCACGGACTGACCTTGAAGGTACCACAAGAAAGGAGAAAAAGAGGAAAAGACAAGTTCTCAAGAGAAATATGTTTACCTAATTCTACATTTATTACTTCACTTTTAGGATTATGTTTACAAAATTCTCTATTTGTTGGCCCACATTTAGGACCATGTTTACAGGATTTAGAACTCTCGACTGCAAAATTATCATTTGCTTTTGGTGTCTAAATACATGTATCCCGAATATAAAACTATCGGAAGGCTCTCTCTGTTACGTATTGACAACAAGTTGTAAAAGCATAGTTGTATACATTTAATCTTTAAGCAAAGCCAGCTGACTGTTCCCTATTTTAACTTAACCAAAAATGTGGCATGTTTCTACTGTAGCTACTGAACAGGATTCCATCTCTGTAGGATAATCTTATCGTTACGATATGGGAAACAATATCAATAATAATATTTTCACTAAATAAATTGCTCAATAATAATTTACCGTAAGAGCATTTACTAACCTAGAAATGGTCACAGCCTGCTATTATAAAGCTTTGTAGTGCTCGCTTCGGCAGCACATATACTAAAATTGGAACGATATAAAGCTTTGTAGTAGGAAAGAAGACAGACACTTTTTGTTGCTGTATGTAATTCCTGTGTTGAAATTGATAATAATATGGCAACACCACGTTTAGAAAGCAAATCCTGTGTTGGAGGATTTGGTTGCATTTTCCTGGTGACTTCAATATTCTCAAACTCCTTGGGAGAAGGCAATCATGGAAATCTTTGGCACAGATGTCTGCTCGGTGATGATATAATGAAACCCCTCTTAAGTCCTATTAATAACCTGAGTTATGTCTCCTGCAGCGACTCTCCTGTCAAACGAGGTCAACTGTGCTCGGAATTCGGGGGGTGGGGGGCGGGTCACGCTAGTGCGGGAATGACAACGACACAGTCGTGATAACAGTGCTGTACGACACAAGTTCCCAGACAACACGAGGACGACAGTGGGGGAAATCACGCCAGGGGAGGTGACTTTGTTACTTTGACGGGGTTCAAAGTGCGCGTTTCCCGCTCAGGCACGAAGGAGAAGCAGCCATGCCGAAAGCCATGCAGAGACGGGGTCCGGGGCCGGCATGCAGGGCGCCACCACGCTACCACGGAACCGTCCAGAAGAGTGAAAAACAAAACAGAACAAAACGAACAAAAACCCCGAAACAAACGAAAAGAAACAAAAAGACGACCCCCTCTGGGATGGATCTCCTTTCAGGTCTTTCGCTTTCTTGTCTGGGGTGTTCCTTTCGCAGCTGGATGGCACGATCATTAATGGTTTAAAAAAAAAAATGCCCAGGTCCCGCAGCAAGTCAGGGTATGTGGCTACCTACCCGTACTGGTCAGGCTGGTGCATCATGGGAGCCTGAGAGTTGCCATAGTTGGGGTGCTGGGAAGAAAACATGGGGCGTCCCCCAGCCCCAGACTGGCTGGGATAAGCAGGCGACCTAATGTATGGTGGCCTAAAGCAGAACAGAAGAACAACTTCTTTGGATTTGTTCCGTAGACAAGTATGAATCCCCCTGTGCCTTAGGTTGTCCGCACACGTGGGTGTGAGGGCTACAGAAAGTGGCCTCGGCCTCCGTCCCACGCAGCTGCCTGCGAGGGGGACCTGATGGACGTGGCTCCTCGAAAAAAGGGCGGGGAGCAGGGCTCCGGGCGGCCACATCAGAGGCAGACGGGCCAAGGCAGGGACGTGCACCTCTGCACCAACTGGTAGAAAAGGCCACATCGGCCGGTCCCGGGAGGGAGCAGCACAAGACTTTTACACGGGACGGTCATGCCCTGGTCCCTCCGGGTGTCTTCCTCCCAGGCCACCAGCCTCAGCCTCGTGGGCAGCGCCGTCAGGCACTGTCCACCTGAGAGGAGCTGGGGCTTTAGGAGTTGCAATGATGGACGATTCGGTTCGTCCAAACTCAGAATTTCAACTGGACCAGGCAAACCGGTGTTCGTGGGTGGGTTTATTAAAACACTCCCTAAGGCCTGTGTGGGCTCCGTTTAGTAAATACAGGGGTGGGGTTCGGGAGATTTTAAGGAATTGTAATGTGGATGAGAGAGAGAGAGAATGACTTTCATTCTGATTTCTCAAGGGAAATTTATTATTATTTGGAGCAAATGTGAGACTGAAGGGGTCCCTAACATCCCCAAATAGCAGCTTCAGAGGAAAAGTAACAAAGGGACACATTTAACACACACACACACACACACACACACACACACACACACACACACTTTTCTTTCCCTTTGACAAAAATTGGATTCTTCTATCTTTTTTTCTGAAGATGCCATATATTCATACATAGCTTTCAATATGTTTGAAAACATATTTTAACATATGTTAAACATTAATTTAAAACATACCTATAAATGCTTCTCCTAAAACTATTCACTTCTGTCTCATGAATTTTTAATTTAGTATGTTATTTTTATGCAGGTTAAATACTTCAAGAATTAAAAAAAAATCAAGATTAAAAACAAGTAAGTAACTGAGGCTAAAGCCTTGCTCTATCAACTTAAACTTTACGAAATGTTATCTTGGCTTTATTAGCCACGTTTTGGCTTGGACAGATAGAGAGGTATGCCCAGAAAAATAAAACATAACATGAGAGTAAGAAATCTTAAATCTCACACAGAAACACTTAGACAAACACACACAATACAAATATGTGCATAGACATAGCTTCTATTTTATAAAGATTTTTATGGTGGGGTTAAAAAAAAAAGGAAGGTGGTTCTTTTTCAGTGGTTTAGATTTTAAAAGCCTACTTTTTTGGCTTTAGACTTTTCCCGCCTAAACCCTGCTCCTCTAACCGGAACCACCCAGACACGCCACCGCCCCGGGGTGCTGGTTACGGGGTCTAGTCACAGTCATTCCGAATAAGCCCCCACAGCGGACTCGCCCACCACTCGGGTTCCTTCCTCCACGTCTCACGGAACGTGGTCTGCCACTGACCTCTCTGCACTCTACGGGACGGCGTGTCAACACCAAAGGGATGGCCGAGCCGAACGACACCGCACTGCTCCCCACCCCGGGTGACCCAGGCGACGCCGCCGCTCTGTGCGCGGGACCCGCTCACAGGTGCGCACACAGACCACCTGCCCCGACGGCATACCTGCTCTGTGCTGAGTTTGCAGCGGCCTGCATCACTGCGGCGGCTGCCTCCTGTGCCTTACGGTTCACGGTTGGCATCGGTGGCCCCATTCCTGGCCCTCCCTGCTGAGACATGCCGGGAGAACTGGGGGTCATGCTGCTCATATTTCCAGGAAATGGTCTGTTCTGCATCCCAGCTGATGGCATTCGTCCCAGGGGCATAGCACCACATGGCTGGCTTGGCCCTTGTCCATGCATCTGGTTGTTGGCATTGATGCCCATGCCAGGCCCTGGGCCGCTGTAGCTTGCACTGGGCACCCCGCTATACGTTGGGGGTCTGGAGTAGTTACCTAAACAAAAAGCAAACACAAATTAAAGCCTTTTACTCAGTATCTGGACTGGTGAGAACGTTCTCTGGAAACGCTTCTTGTCCAACAATATGGTCAACACAGAACAGTAGTCATTATCCTTATTAACCCTTCCCCCGTTGGCACCAACGAGGCTGGCAGCGTTAGCACACGCTCTCTCGGCCCACTCCAAAGGCAAAGAGCCACATAGGACCACGGCAAGACGGCGGGGACATGTGAGCTGGCTCGGTCATTAAGACCATCTAGAAACAGGCAGGGGATGCTGGTACTGAGCACTGCCTCAGTCTACCCGACGCTCACATGCTTACCTTTTCATCAAGTCATGATTTCCACCCCTATTCCTTGGGAACACACCACTGAGACTGCGCGACTACATCACCGTGTGTTCGACAGTCCTGATACGGGGCTCTCAGAAAGACGACACGGAAGACAAGATGCACGTATGGTCAAAATTACCCTCTAAAACCCCACGGGAGACGTCGTGTGGGAGCTCAACAATCGTCTGGCCAAACGATCCATTTTCCTCTGGTGTTGGGAGTGCATTTGGTTTGTTTGTGAGTTTGTTTTGTTTTCCCTGAGCACCGGACAGAGAGCAGCTAGTTTGTGCTTGGTGCCTGTCTTAGGAAATACGGTTTGAAGCATGACCCGGACATCCGCGCCGTGACACGGGGACACACCGGGAGCATGCAGAGCCTGAGGAAGAAGTGAGGGACCACAAAGAGAGCCGCCGTTCACAGCGGGGAACCCACTGAGGGCCCCGGGTATTTCAATAGTTTTGTCTTCTCTCTCCCTCCGCACATTTTATTCTGAGTGTACACAGATTAAATTCAAATAAATTGAAGGCATATGTAATGTCATTCCAATAATAATAATAATTGCAGATAGTAACTGCCGAACCTTAGTACAGATGACACATGGGGCTAAATGCTTTGCGTCAGTGGTTTCATTCATTTCTCCAATAACCACACGAAATACATATAAATGACAATGATTCTATCTACGAATGAAGAAAATCAACAGCTAGTAGGTTAGGATTCAAGCTCAAGCAAAAGGATTCTGGGACCCATGAAATTAACTGATAAAACATGCTACCTTCCCACAAATGATGATTGAGATAAAATGAATGTAAAAAGCATCTGTAGAATACGGATTTGTGTTTCTCAATCAATCCTTACTGCTTTCTGGAAGAATCTCCTTGTCAAAATAACGTAAGTGTTCTAGGATATATAAAGTTAAATACAATGCAATTCCTGCACTCAAAAAGCTCACTGTGTGTGTGGGGGGGGGGGGTGTGTGAGGTGGAGCAGCAGGGACAACACAAGAAAAAGTATAAAAGCAGAAAAAGAAAAACGTGCAAGAGTAAGTCTGCTTGGGGCGGGGGCGGGGATCAGCACGGTAGGGGAGTTCAGGGAAGATTTCTCTGCTGGGCTGCGACATCGGGAGCACTGTGGGCGGGCAGACCCTGGGGCCTGGGACAGCTGGTGCCAAGGGAAGGCTCTGCACAGACTGTCTACAAGATCTTCACTTGTTCTCCTCTTTTTTGGTTTCATCCTCTTCTCCATAAAGCAAAGATAATCCCCCAATACTGTCCATTTGAGTGGTTGCTAGGGTTAAAGGACATTATGTATGTCAACTATTGCAGCCACGTGCGTGACAACGGTAGGGGGTAGGTATCTGGGCGGTGAGTCAGGCGGAGGAGACAATGGCACACACGGCACAGCCAGCCAGAGAGCAGACCAACTCAGGGCAGCTCACCGATGAGCTCCGTGTGGCTGTCCCCGGGGCACTCGTGGGGGCAGTAGGCAGGTTCAGTAGGGCCCTGTGTTCCAGGTCTCCAAGTATAAGGTTTATCTTGAAGATAAGGAAGAGTTTCTCCGGGTTTTCCAGCAGAAATTGGATCTGATGAGTAACAATAATAAAAGCAAATACTTAATATTATGCGTTAAGCTCAACTCCAAATTCTTTGTATGAACTCATTTAATCCTTGTATCAAGCCTAGGAGGCCTCTGTTATTACAACCCTAATTCTAGAGATGAGGCCTGAGGCCCAGGATGGTAAGGAGCCTGTCTCGGGGTCATGGGCCTACTAAGCAGAGAAGGCACAGCTCGCATGCAGGTCACGTGTGTGTGCAGTTCAGAGTCCGAGCACATGACAATACCATGTGGCCTCTCAAACGCTTCCGGAAAAACTGTACTTAAGTGACATATTGTCACAACTGTAAAACCAGGTTTTAAGTCCACATGTGTAAACCTGCATCACCTATACATCTGCAAGAGATCCGTGGACTTTTCAACAGGAACTGGTACTTGCTCTCTGTTAGGTACATAACGTGAGCTTTCTTACTTGGGTGTCCATGGAGTGTGTTATTTATTGCAGATGGTAGGAAGTCACCATTCACATGGACTATGGGCCAACACACTTACTGTGAAGGGCTGGACGGTAAATATTTTAGGCTACATGGGCCAGACGGTCTCAACTTAACTGTCACTATGACCCCAACGTGGCCAAAGGCACTCCATACACAAATGAGAGTGCCTGTGTTCCAATAAAACTTTATTTGCAAACACAGGGGGTGGGCCAAAGTGGGCAACAGTCTGCTGGCCCCTGCTACAGACTAATCTCAGGACCAACCAATATAGCGCTCCACCAGCACGGAAAGGGACTTGTTACAAGCAGCACTTTGCCCCTGAATGTCCTCTGGAAGGCGAAAGAAAGCCTAAAGGGGAATGACAACAGAGCGATGCACTAGCAATTTCAGGAACTGGAAATGGAGAGGAAAACAAAAGAGACTAGAAGGAACAGGAGAGGTGTGATATCGGTGACCTCAGGTACCACTCAGGTCCACATGAGTCAGTCTTTAAGGGCCAGCTCCTCGAAATTAAACTCCCTTTTTGTAAGAAAGTACTCTGCCTCTGCGGAAATAATTGAACTGAGGCTGTTTCCAAGTCAAAGGTAAAACATTCACTGTTGGTCAATTTCAAAGTTCTTTATAAAAAGTTCTTCAGTTGTTTTGGACTCTCCCACCCCACAGGACCACACATAAGGTCCCCGTCTGTCTTCCTGTCACATCATCGCGGTGGAAAGGGCACCTTATGCTTCTCCGGCTTATGAGGGACATGGTGCGGCGGGCAGGCTGCTGGCCTGCCTCTTCCCACGCCTTCTCGGAGCACAGTCCTCAGAAGGCTTCTCTGTGGGCAGAGTTAAGACTTCTCTCCATCCTCGCTGACCTCACACGCCCTCGCTTCCAGAGCGCCTGATGGCATCACGGAACAAAGTGCTCTTTTTTGGCTCTTGCTTTTATTAAAAATAAATAAACTCATTCCCAGTTCGAATGCACATGAAATTAATTCACATATTCGTTTGATTACTAGCTCCCGCCTTCCCCCAGCACTTGGTAAGTGACTCATTTGGTAAGAAACCGGATTCAGTGAAAACATATGTACCCTTTGCTTTCGAAGGAAATGAAATAACACTTGAATCTTGTTTTAGAAAACAAGCGTTTGGACAGTGGTTTGGCAGGTGGGGCCCACGATGCAGATTTGTTAGAGAAGAAAGTTCCTGATTTTGTTGAACTCTGCTTATGGTTGGAACAGAGCAACTCTGTCACCGGGCTCTTGTATTTTGGGTGTAACTGGCAGCCAGGGGCTATATTTTACAGAACACAAAGGGAAGAAACGAGGGAGATGTTTGGCCACCCTGGACCCTACTTTATCCTTCTCATTCACCGTGCGTGTGAGCGGAAGGGCTGCGTTTCAATGGCTTTGCTCGGTTCTGCAGCTGGTCTTCCCACAGCAGGTGGGCGGGGTCCTCGTGAGAGCACAACCACCGCACACACCCATACACGCATGCAAGCACTTGTGCTTAGAAAGGCCCATTGAGTGCTGGGCTCCCAATCTCATTTTCCTCAATCAGTTGGGTTGATTCCATGAATTGGCACTCAAAAGCACATGTCAAGGGAATATGTTCTAATTGTAGAGGCCTCTATTTGGTAGAAGAAATACAAAGTCCCCTTTTCTTCTCCTTGAAACGCTAAAGACTTTCCTCATTAAACTCCCATGCCGGGATAAAAATGCTTTCTAAAGGCTTTAAATGGCTTAAGAGGTGGCAACGGACAAAGCGCAGGATCTAGAATTTGGGTCTGAATAGGGGCATGACCTCGGATAAGTTACTTAACCTGTCTGAACATCAGTTTTGCCATCTGTAAAAGTAAGCACGGTCACAGGGACCCGGTACCAAGGGGCCAGTAATGAGTGCCGAGCACAAAGTCCCCTCAGACACGACAACGCCCCCCCCCCACCAACAATCACAATACAATCAACATCGTGGATCGTTGATGATCTTGCCCCATAATCTTTTAAAAAAATGTATGGAAGGAGTGAAAAATGATTAATGCTCCCCCCCCTTTGCCTACTCAATAATCTATCTTTCTCCCCCAAATAAACAAAAACCAAACATGGAAGCCAAGCAAAATATGAGAGGAAAAGCCAGGAATGAGAAGTGCAATCTCATTTCCATGTTTCTCTAATAGATTAGTAATTTGTTGGCACCAGCACCGACAGAAAACAGATGGACCCAGCGTTAAGCACAATGAAGGCAGCAGATGCTGGGCCAGCCCACCTCAGCTGGACGGGTCTTGCAGCCAAGTCCGAGAGCCCACGGTTTTCAAGTGGGTTCATCTTGGCACACCAGTTTCGGGAAATTGGTCACCAAATAAATTCAGATTTCAACCCACCAGGAGGTGTATTCAAGCACCAGCTAGAAGAAGCAGGAGGCGGACTCTATTCGAGTCACCATTATTGCTTTAGGAGGATCACAAAAAATTCGGTACCTGACTCTGGAATACGGTTTTTTGCTAGTTATAATCAATACTCCAAGCCTCCTGCTTGTATTGAACTATTAAGTGTTTCCGCTTACATACGAAGTTCTGCTTCGCAGTGTCATCATTTGACAATTACTAAAAAATCACTTCTACACGCAAGGCTCTGCATTATTCCCCCCATGCTGGGGAGGGTAAAATGGTGCCCAAATCACAGACTTCACTTGGAGCAGGAAAAAATAAAATGGATTTATTAGCTATATATTATGATAAATGCTTGTGGATTAGGGCTAAATAGGCATTTACCTTGTTGTTTTGTTAATAATGTTCACCACTTCTTATAGCTGTCTACTACATAATATGTTTTTAGGTTTAGGTAATGTTTATAGAGATAGAATTTACATATAATAACAATTCTATAGGTCCTATAACCACTAGAACATGGGATATTTCTATCATGACAAAAAACTGCCAGTTCGTGGTCAATCTCACCCTCATCTGTGGGAACCACTGATCTGATTTTTTCTTCCTATAGTTTTGCCTTCTCCCCAAAATACTGTCGTATACAATCATACAGTATGTAGTCTTTTCTATCTGGCTGCTTTCCTTGAGCATCACGCTTTTGAAATCCATCCACATTATTGCACACATCAGTGGCTTGTTCCCTTTTGTTGCTGAGTAGCTTTCAATTCTGTGGACACTTGAGTTGTTTCTCATTTTTGGCAGTTATGAACAAAGCTGCGAACATTTGCACACAGGTCTTTGTGTGGACATAGGTTTCACTTCTCTTGGCAGAACTCAAGGAATGAGAGTGCCCAGTTGCAGGGTAAGTGTATGTTTGACTTTATAAGAAGCTCTACCCAAAAAATGTATGAGTTTAAAAAAAAAGTACGAGTTTTAGCCCCTCTATACCCTTGATATTGTCAATTAAAAAAAAAAAAGGAGCCATTCCAGTAGGTGTGGAGTGGATATCACTGTGGCTTTAATTTTCATTTCCCTAACAAAGAATGATTTTGAGCATTTTTTACATGGGTATTTGCTGGTTATCATATTTCAGTAAGATCCTTTCTGAGTTAAAAAAAAAAAAGTTATATTTCAAAACCTTCTTCTAACTCCAGCTTTCTATAGTCTGATAACACAATGTTGCTCTTTTAGATACTACTTTGGGGAGAAAATGATTGAGTAGATACGAAGGCTACAAATGAAGGTTCAAAATGAAAGCTGACTTACCTTCAGTCGCATTAAATCCTACTATTTGTGGGAATGGAGAGAATTTGTTTTTGAAATTGGTATTTATGGCACTGTATCTTCCCTAGATCAGCATGCATTTTAAGAAGTCTTCACAGTGTGAGAGAAAAAAACCATACTGCCCAAAGCTTCGAATAGAGGGGGAAAGGCCAACTACCTTACTGTATGGCTTCAGTGGCTCACCTTTGTTAGTCCTTTCCATATGTTACGTAAAAGGACCCCTTTAAAAATTTAATTATATGATAATGCAAGCTCATCGCAGAAATGTAGATAGCACAGAAAGAAACAGACAAAAACAATCCTTTGTTTCACCTCCCAAAGATAATTCTTAAGCACTAAGTCGTCAACCCCAACCCCATGAAGCATCAAGGTGGGGATGAAAAGGTACCAGTGTCTCTGGAATTCTCCACCTTCACCTCTTCCAGAAATAGCTCTGAAGGGCCTCTCACATGCTAGCTGTGTGCTAACAGTTGGGGATTCAGCAGCAAATGGAGGCAAAGAGGTGACATTCTGGTGACAAGAGACAGGCAAAGAAGTCAAGTCTAGACCATGTCATGTGGTGCCAGTAAGTGCCCTCAAGAAACACAAAGGGAGCTTTATACAGAGTGGCGAGGGGAGTGTCCCTGCCATGGTGACTGAGGAGAGTCGCTCCGGGGAAGGGAGCTGTGCGCATGTCGGCGGCCCCTCAGGAAGAAGTGCATCTTCAGAGAAACAACTGTCCCAGAGGTGACATCATACAGGCCCAGGGGACGCACAGGCACCAACAGATGCCAGCCAGCATCCGACTGCAGGGCGGTGAGTGCGGAAGAGAGCACAGGCCCCCAAGGAGCAGAAGTATAACTGTCTGCTATGTGTGACCTTCAGAAAGCCACCTGTCACTCCCAAGTTCAGTTTCCTCTCCCTGTAAAAAGGGTATGGGTAATACCCATATGGATAATACAAGATTATCCGTCTCATGTGGTTGCTGTGGGGAAAAAAAATACTAATAACTGTAACTATTGTTGGACCCTGACGGTCAATAAATAGGACCTTTCAAGGAAGAGAGACTGTTCCAGCAGTAGTGACTTTTTTATCAGTGAAATGATCTTTTCATATACCGCATCATACATCTAATTTTACTTTCATCACACACAGATATTCAAATTTATCTCCCAGGCCGAGTAGAATTAAGTACTGACATTAAAAAAATGTAAAAATGTATTATCTCATGTCAGTGGTAAAATGTAGTATAAGACAGTAAAATCTCTATGGTAAGAAACGAAAGCATCTCAGAGTCACGGCTGGAGCTCCTGTCCCCTGGGCTCCAGAGCAGCTGTGCTCCGTGCGCCTGCGCGGGGACAGCGCCGCCTGGAGGGAGGGCTCTGACCTGCTTCCCCTGAGGCCTGAGGGACCCTCGCCCTTTCACTTGTCACTTGTCATTCAGTAAGGCCATTTCTTCTCAAACACACGAAAAAATGGCCGAGCTATGAGCCCTAGCAAAAGGCACCCTGCTGAGATGTCAAGTAAAGCTGAACGACCACTGTGTTCCTACAGCGCTGTCCAGCATTGTCGTGACCCCAGATGACATCACAAGGATGTGCTCTTCAGCGAGGGGTGTGGACGGCGGCACTCTTGAGTGCTGCTGGTTTTAATTAGCAAGGAAAAAGAGTTTTGCACTGGTCAAATTAAAGCCGCTTTATGGGTTTCTTTTTTTTCTTTTATAAATTTTAAGTTGATTTGTGGTTTAAATTTTCTTCACTCCTTCCTAAACTCCCGGGTTTTGATAAAATTATGATGGTTATCGGTTTGTTAAAAAAAAAAAAAATTCATGCTTAAATCTTATAATGTGAAAACTAAATTTGAGCATCAAAAGAAGACTGCACTAACAATATTTTGCAGTAAAATGACCTACTTCGATTTCTGTCTTTTTCCCAATACTAGTGAGACAGAGATTTGGAATATTTCCTTAACAACAAAACAATATAGAACTTGGAACTGACACCTGCCTAGTACTGCTCATTTAACCATAAAATAAGGCTACAGTAATTCGATAATAGGAGGCTATACATTTGTCACGAGTATCACAATCGGTTTCAGGGGGAAATAGAATGAGTTAACTGAACAAGGAATGAGCTGCACAGAAAGCAGCCTTTGGAAAGCCAAAGAAGAGGATGTGGTCAGTCTGCAGCCCTGTCCAGGGGAAATATGAATCCACAGGGCAGACACATCTCACCTGTGTCGAAGAGAGGCTGAATCTAGCTTAATTCAATAATAAGACTATATTCAATTCAATAATAATAAGTCCCAAATAAGATTCGGGACTTAAAACAGTAGAGACTGAAGTCTTGGGTCATGGTGACACCGAGGATGTCATGGGCCTATAAGGTACCCTCAAGTGGCTAGGGGGCTGCCAGTGAGTGACATTTATGTGTTGTTCCTCTTCAACTGCAATGGTTGTAACATTGTTTGACTCAATACTTTGGAACCACACATTTCAACTAGGTACGATCTGGAGTTTTCTGAATGCACTGAGAAACACATTTTAATGAAGGGAGAAGGAACATTTTTAGAAAAAAACCCCAAAAAACCCTTTAAGCTCTGGAAAAAATTAACTTTTATCAAGTAATTTGGAAGTAAAAGTCTCAAGGTGCCTGCATGGCTCAGCCAGTTAAGCATCCAACTCCTGGTCTCGGCTTACGTCATGATCCCAGGGTCCTGGGATTGAGCCCTGTGGCAGGCTCTGCACTCAGTGAGGAGTCTGCTAGAGATTCTCTCCCGCTCCCTATGCCCCTCTCCCTGCTTGTGAATGCATGCATGTGTGTGTGTATGCTCTTCCTATAAAATAAATAAATAACTCTTTAAAAAGGAAAGAAATAAAAGTCTCTTCAGACTCACCTACTTAAAAGTTCCCTGCTTCCTAAGACACACACTATACAAACTAAGGCATAAACACAGGGCTGTATCAGTGTACAACCTGTGCAGCTGTACACGGCAGCCGAGGCACTCTTGTACAAGTTGAGTGAGAACTGAGGGGAATCTAAGCTCAAAATTATTTAGTTGCCCAAGGTAATACTGCTTATTTATAGCAAAATTAAGGCTAGATGCCCATTTTCTGTGATTAGTGACAAATATGCAAAAATAATTTGTCGTGTGACACTGTTCTAGAGAAGACAAAAACAAGACTGTCTTTGTTCTTAACAAATATAAAGGCTATAAAGGTGAAATTTGTTTCAGCTCTCTTTCCTCAAATTCATTAATAATTAGCATGTCAATTATGTAACTCCTTTCTATTTATTAAAGGAAGTCTCTATGGTCCTACTTGCAAACTCTTTATAGGGATAGTTACTATATGTATTTGCTTGCAGGTAGAAAAGTACTATTTCATAAAATATACTGCAATTAAACATTTTCACACATTTAAGATTGGATTCATTCCACTCGCATATTTAATAATTCAGATTTTATAGTATTAATATACATTTCTAAAAACGTCTTAACTTCATAAACTTCATCTCTAGTACCTTTGCTGTATTTCTAAGCCTCTACTCCCAAAATGTTCCTTGTTCCTCGAAGGCAAGTAGTTTGCCTTTTGTCTCCCCAGTGGCTCATTGAATGAATGAACCAGCAAGGAGGGGATATGGCAGAAGCATGGGACTATGTGAGAGGTCTCCGAAGTCTCCCTTGGTTTGAACCCTGGCTCTAACACTTACTAGCTGTGGGACTGTGGGTCAGTTATGTAACCTGCTCATTTGCAAAATGGGGATAATGTCATAGCTTCCCATTAATTAAAAAAATGAGCAAGTCGGCCTGAATTTGAATCCTGGCATGACCACTGTATCCTGGTGAAGTTACCTACAGCATGCTTCAGTTTCTTCATCTGCCAAGTGCAGTAATGACAGTACCTATCACAGAGCATGTTGTGAGCATTAAATGAGTCAACGGAAAACACTCCAGGGGCACCTGGGTGGCTCAGTCAATTGAGCGTCTGACTCTTTGATTTCAGCTCAGGTCATGATCTCGGGGTGGAGAGATCAAAGCCTTGTGTTGGGCTTCATGTTCAGGGGAGTCAGCTTGGGATTCTGCCTCTGCTCCTCCCCCTGCCCTCTCTCTCTCAAATACAATCTGTAACAAAACAAAACAGAACAAAACAAAACAAAAAAACGCCTCAAACAGGACCCAGGACACAGTAATAAATGTTGGTTGTTATTACTAAAAACAATTTTGGAGAAGCTATTCTGGACAGTAAAAAGGCTTAAAAAAAGATTATAAGATATCTTCCTCTGAGGCCTCTTAAAAACAAAACGAACCCGGAAGAAAGTCAGCTAGTTCGGAGCAGAAACAGAAGATGGGACTAATGGCCTCTGTGGGTCACACACAAGCGATTCTTTTCAGAGACCTTAAAGTATGTAACACAAAATTGTAAGCTTGAATGCTTTACTACTAATTTGAGTAGTTAATTAAGAGGAAGAAGAAAAACAAATATTTCATTTGTGCTGTGTTTAAAAGGATCAACAAAGAGAGATGCAAAAGTAAGGACACACGTTACACGTATTCGTTTCCTGTAATTTAGTGTTTGCTGGAGGAGAATACAAGGAGCAAAGGCAAACGATTCTGAGTTGAACCCAGAGTACCAGGGTGCTGGTTTTAAGCACAAAGCATCGGGAGCCCGTCAAGGAACCTAGGAGGACTCGCACGTGGGAGTGGCTGTGTGCGAGAGGTCACTGGGGAGAAGGAGAAACGGCAGGTAGGACAGATATGCAGGCACTCAAGTTTTCAAAGCTAAAAAGTGTTGAGTATGCAAATTATCCTTATTCTAAATGTTGCTGAATGTCGACTTAAACTCAGTGTTTCTGCCTTAGAAGAAATCCCTTCTTGACTATAAACCCAAAATATTATGCAGTGGATCCAGTCGGTTGCGTTGATATAAAAGGCTGTGGAGTTGAAGCAAGATTGAGACTGTAGAACATTAGAATGGGAAGCAGATTCCAAAGTAACACGATCAAATTTTCTCATTTTCTAGAGGAAAAGTAATTCCCAAAGAGTAAGCAGTTTTCCAAGGACATACGACAGTTTGGATGAGAGCCCTCACAGGTTCAGTGCTCTGAAATTATGAATCCTAATGTTCAATCATTCCGGAAAACTGAGGGTTTTATTCGGAGAAGAAATCCATTCTATAGAGATGGCCTTTCCTGCTATTAACTCCGAGAGCGTAAGCGCTTTCTTAACTATTCACAAAAGACTCATCAGACAGTCAAGTTTCTATCTTCCCTTATTCTGAGAACAGCAGAGGATGAGGTTACAAGATTGAATTATTTAAGAGAAAACCGACCAATTTTGAAGATTACACGAAGCCCTTGTGAGTTTCAGCGGTTAAGTCCCAGACCTTTAGCCACTCCCAGTTCTGAGAACAGGCTCTGACCTTGTCTCTAATTACATTCCGAGCCCAAGTCCCCATTTTCTGCGTACATCACGATGTATGAACTGCTTTTCTGACTTTCACTAACATTGTCTCCTTTTCACAGGGTCAGAGAAACCCAGTTTTGAAGACACCCCCTGCCGGACAGGTCCCGTGGGCAGATGTGGTCTCACTCCCGAGAGCCTCACTGACGGGCCTCAGCGCAGCGACACACGTCTCCCCGTCACAGCCTCCTGGGGCTGCCAGGGAACAGGCAGGCTGCTACCGTCGGGTGGGACCTAAGTTCCCAGGGTTTACTGAAATCACTATCACGGGAAGCCATTAATGACATGGCGGAAAGGGAACCAAAGCCAAACTGCAAAGTCTACATCCACTCCACATATGGACAAGGGAGGAATGGGCGAAGCACCAAGTTTTTTGTTTTGGGGGTTCCAACAGTCTTTCCTAACAGAAAGAGTTGGGAAGTAAGATAATAAAGCAACTCAAGGCAAGGAAACTGTGTGATGCTGGGAATACTGAAGGTGCTGATGATCTTTCAGAAAGAAATCTTGAAGAATAACACAAATACACTGATAACTCCGTTTTCAAACTGTGAAGTACTATAAATAGAAAGAAAAGCTTTCCTGAGGAACATCGGGTGAAAAGCCAAGAAGGCGGCAAGGCCTTCTCAGGGGAGCATCTCGTCTTGGGAGGTTCTTGCTCCGTGGCTGGAGATGCTTGATGACCCAAAACTCGAGACCCTCGACAGAGCTCAGTGGCTTGTACACACACACACACACACACACACACACACACACAGGTCTTCAGAAGGAAAAGACTTTATTTAACAGGAGGAGACCTGACTTGGCTGTTGTTTTACTACAATTTCCTAGTGGGCATTCATCATCTTCACTTGGAATATTCCCGATATTTTTGAGGAAATTCTGGGAATTGTGCCAGATTATCTCATTCTCTCTAAATTATCCATTAATGTCTAATTTAAATAAACAAAACATAAAGGAGGTGCGAAATTCAAATGCCTTACTGCCAAAAGTGTCTTAGAAAAAAATGTCTCAGGTTAAAAACCCTGATAAGAGGATGCTCCCCGTACATGACAAAACATACATCAATTTCCAGGAAGGCAGAATGTAAACAGTGCATTTTGGGCATGGTTCCATTATTTTTTGACTCTTGCCTTAGCTTCCTTTTTTTTTTTTTAATTTTTAAATTTTTTTTTTTAATTTTAAGGATTTTATTTTTAGGTCATCTCTATACCCAACGTGGGGCTCGAACTCACAGCCCGGAGGTCAAGAGTGGCATGCTCCACCCAGCCAGCCAGGCGCCCCCTTATCTTCCTTTTTGAAAGACCTGTCCATTTCAGGCTTTGCTCGGTCTTCACAGAGTAAGACCGGTTCTGACCAAGAAAGTGAGAGCTGCCCTTGACATCTTGGGAGCGGAAACATGAGACAACACCCTTCTGAGTGCTGAGTGTACGGTCACATTACGGAGACACAGGGGACACGGTCAGAATTCAACATAATGAAACCCGAGTTTTAAATGAGAAACATTTCGAGGACAAGGTCTGTGTCTATTTCTCAACAAGCATTTCAGACTACATCACAGAAACGGACTTACTCCTCTATGAGTCACACACATATTAGAGAGCAGTCACCAAGGTAGCTGACGCACGAATGGTTAATGAACACTTGCTATAATTATTCTTCCCGTCACTGTGGGCAACTGAAGGAGTGCGGGTTTGCGTTAACTTCACAGATCTGTCCGGTAACAGATAATGGGATCTTGAAAGGTGTTTCTAATATTAAGATCTTGAAGGACTAGCATGTTCACGACCTTCCACAGCGTACTGCGGTGCAGTTTTGAGAAACGCCATTTACCTTGTGGTCCATACTGGCTCATCTGCGGACCGTAGGTCCCACTTGAGTTACTCTGCTGAAAGCTACTGATTCCAGGATGCATCTGGCCTCCAGGAGAAGGGTGAGGCGACATGGATGGTGCAGTCTGCTGAGGTCCGTACTGAGACATCTGAGGGTTTCTTTGTGTGCCTGCCATAAAACCTAGGTGGGAAATAAATGGAAATATGTAAGCGCAGGGACAAAATGGACATGCGACTGAGTGGAGGGTGGATGCGGAGAAGACTGGTGTGTGAGACTCCCCCAAAGAAACATCTAAAGGTGTCTCAATCCCAAAGTGGGGAGGGAGTCTGGGGGGTCCGCGGGGACTCCCCCGGTCCTAACTCTGAAAGCCTACCGGAGTTCTGGGAACCCAGTGGATCGTGGGCTTGAACTAGGGAAAGCAGAAAAGAGAGAGGAGGCAAACAAGCTTAACCTCTCTTGGAGATGAGGCCCCTACAAAAAGCAACAGTAACACCCACGATGCCCTTACACTGCCGGCCTTCTTCTCACGCCGGGCTGCACATGCTGTTTGCCCCCTTAGAGCCTGATCTCTGGGATGCATGTCTCCGGCCACCTCTTCCTGCCCCTCTTCTCAAGGTCACGCCAGGACCCTGCTCTCCTCCGGTTGGAACTGCTCGGCCCTCTGATTTCCTGAGCAACGATCGTTCACCTTGACTCCTGGAGTCCCTCGGACCCGTGAGCCCTGGCTCCTACTACCCCTTACGGGGACACTGAACAAGGGGCGGGTTTGGAGCACAGTCTGCTATTCCAAAACAGAACTCTGACCCCCCCTGGAAACCTACCATGCCTGGGGTCCCCTGTCTCTGCCAACGGCACCAGCACCCACCCAGACGCTCCTGTCAAAAGCCCCTGACTCCCGTGATTCCCTCCTCCCTCCCCTTGTTTCCCAGGTATGTGCCCATCCTGTTGCCGGTGCTTCTGGAATGTCTCTCGGGCTGCTCCTCTGCTCAGTTTCCACTCTCGCAGAAGCCTAGCCTGCTACCATCTTCCTTCCCCCGCACCCCACGTTCTGCTCAGTTCTCCCAGCCTCAACCATCACCCACCCCCCACTTGGCTCCTTTTGCTTTGCTTTCACAAAGCTCCAGAATCATCTTTCAGGAATAAAAAAGGAAATTAGAGCCTATCCTTCCTGTATGAAACCCCTCAAGGCTTCCCAGAAAGCCTGGGAACCAAATGCAAACCTCTGACCACGGCCTGTGGTCTCCTCCGTGGTCAGGCGTTGCCGTCCTCACTCTAATCCACGTCCCGTGGCTCCTCACAGGTAACATCAACACAGCACTATTTCCTCCTGCTCCCCCTTCCTGAGAATGTTTCCTGAGAACTGCTGATCTCCTCTCATCTCCAAGTCCCCTTCCCGGGCTGCCCGCCTTGTGGCCGCAGCACCCTGGCTGTTTCTCACCGGGGTTTCTTCACAGCGCTTCTCATAACCTGCCATCACTTTACCGTATTTGGGACCCACTTAGCCTTCCTCTCTCCACTAAAATGTCAGCTCCGCGAGGGCAAGGATCATGCCAGTCCCACTGCTGTGCCCAAACGTGCCAGTGGGGTGTCGGCATGTTCACTGAATGAACACTAAATTCCTCGGGCACCCCACAGACTGCGATGCACAACAAAGTAGGTGCTTAGCGGGCAGTTGCCCAAACGGATAAAGAAATAACATCTTTAAATGACACAGGACCAACACGCCAAGGCACATCCACGTCATCAGTACTTCGGGCAAATTGAAGCGAGTACGTAGAACGAGCCGTCAAAGACTCACGTAGACAGAGTACCCCAAATCAAGACCTGTCTCTAAGAAAAAGAGAACACCATCAAACTAGCATACCAAGGGTGGATAGTTTGAGCAACGACTCCCAGATCCCAGGAGTCTGGGCTGGTGAGAGTGCTCACACGTCAGGAGAAGGCTCCAGTACGCTGCAGAGGGTTCGGGGAGTGGGGGGAGGTTGGTTTATTCCAGAGAACCTAGAGCAGCGGTGGCCAAAGAGAGTGTACTGAGGCAGCCAGAGGGAAGATGATACACAGACCCGAAGTCAGCTTCAACTTAGGGGGATAAACAAGGTCGGACATTTATCAAGGCCACAGTTTATATATCAGTGAGGGGGGAAAAACAATCATTCAACATTGCTTCCGTCCAAAGAGTTAGAGACAAAATATAAGTAAGTAGAGTTGTTCCTTATTATCTTATTCCATTTATTTATAAAGATAAGTCTCATGAAATTGGGCTCAATTGGCAGCTCCCAGATATAAATCATCATGGAAAATGTTTGCTTTTTCAAATCTGAAAACAAACAGAAATCAGAGCACTAAAATTACTATAAATGATTGCATCTTAAGATGTTTCATGAAATATTTATCTAAGCTTTACTATAAAATTCTCAAGAGTTTCACATAGAGTCCTGTTTGATAAAAAATGTATTTAAATTCCATACAGATTGTATGGGTTTGTCTTTCTTTCTCTTAGAAGGTGACTGCTGTCTTCTTCATTAAAGAAAATAACACAGGTCCTCTTTTTGGGCATTAAATTTCATTTCAACCACGAGTCTCCATGTTGAAGCATTTAGAACCTCTGATAATACAGTACATCCTTGGGTTATTGCTGCCTCTGGGATACTTAATAGGCTTGAGGTTTGTACAAATGACCTCTAAGAATTCTTACCTGGGCAAGTTATTTCTTTATTTCTGACTACTTACTCCATCCTTAAAAATATATATGCCATGTTCCACTTGAATTATCTCACTCATCACGGGCATTTTGCAAAAAATCACGTTGGTGTAAGGATTCCAAAAGAGGTAGAACATTAAAGCAAATTCAAATGGAATATGTCACAGCATTAAATTCCACAACTCAGAGACAAGGTTCTGTGGGGCATGGAATCCACTCTCCTTCCGCAGCAATTACAGTTGTAAAGCTGTTTTTTCTGTGTATTGCTTTTGCGATGGCGCCACTTAAAGAGCTCCCTGAAATCTTGTTTCATGTTTTTGGCGAGACTCATCTCTTTCTATGTATTCCCCAAGACAATGGAAGGACATGGTGACGTCACCCGCCTGACTCCCTTTGGGGCCAAAATCATCTAGTGGCCGTCTGCTGGGGACACGAGCTAGAGGACGGTCTGGCGTGTGTCCCCGGCTCAGCAACTACTTGGGGAGACAGGTGCTTGAAGAAACACATGACGGTGTGTACTGATCGACAGAGCTGTGTGACCTTAGGCAAATCGTAATTTATCTGAGCCTCAGTTTCCACATCTTCAAATGATGATGAGGTTGCGCTAAGATCAACCGGAGTGACACGTGACAGCGTTTGGTGCTCTGAACCGAACGATACGGAAAGGGGACCGGATGCCTTCCTGCCATGTCAAGTCCCGTTAAAGCCTTTCAACTTCTGAATACCCTACCTGTTCGGATGTACTTTCCAGCTAGAACGAATAAGCTAGTTTTGATACATTTGTTTTTTATTTAAATACCTGGAATCCATGTTACTCTAGTACTTGTGTGACTGTCTACAGATTCACAATATGATACTAAAGTGTAGGAACACATACCTACAGCTGACTCCCTTTACCTGCCAGGAGGAGACGTCCCAAGACCCCCAGTGGATGCCTGGAGCTGTGCAGGGCACAGAGCCCTACCTGTAACAGGCTTTTTCCTACGCAAACAACCTCTGATAAAATTTAATTCGTAAACTGGACACAGTAAGAGATTAACAGCAGTAACTAACATAGACTAGAACAATTACTACAAAATATGGTAATAAAATCTATATGAATGTGGTCTCTCTCTCTCGACATCCTGTACCGCACTCACCCTTCTTCCTTCTGGGATGATGTGAGATGATACAGTGCCCGCAGGAGACGAGGGTGTGAGGGGTATGACGTAAGGGCCGTGACGTAGCATTAGGCTACTACTGACCGTCTGGTCATGTGTCAGGAGGAGGATCATCTGTTTCTGGAATGTGGTTGACTGTGGAGACTGGGAAGGTGAAGCCACAGAGGGCAGCAGGGGTCGGGGGAGAGGCTACTGTACCCCTCTCGCACCACGGAGTTCCCCACGCCAAGGGCAATGGTTTGCAATGTACCTTTTGCAGGTGTTTTATAATTTGTGTTTGATTCTGTATTTCTCTTATCATGAGTTTATGTTTCTTTCCTAGAACCATTCATATCATCTGCCCACCTTTCTGTTACTCACTCTATGTCCTGACTACAAAGTATTTCGTCTCGCAGACACAGCTCCTGTTACGCAGCAGTGACAGCGCCCACCGAGGCTCTTGCCTCTGCAATCCAGGGGGAATGTGGCCCTGCCCTGAGATCAACAGTAGCATGGGCCACAGGCTATCTTAGCAGGAACGTGGCACGATCTGCCTTGCATTTCTGAAAGCTCATTCTGTCATAACCTGCAGCATGAAGAAGGGACTGCAGGAGACCAGTGAGGACGCAGGAGATTGATCTGTAATATATAATCACAGTTAGAGGCCAGCCGTAATCCTACCAAAAGGCTTCCATGATGTACAGAACTGTATTCTCAAAAGGTTATTGAATATTACTGCAATCTAAACAAATTGGTGAAAAATCTGCCGACAAAAGTTGGCTAAAAAGCAGGTATTTCTACTCTGCGTTGTAAAGATAGAAACCGCACATCTATTATTTGCAAGCTCATCTGTAAAAACAGGAACCATTGCATCTACTTCACAGAGATGCTGTGGGGATTAAATGAGGTGATACAGTGGGTGCCTGGAGTAGGGGGCTTCCAGTAATCATCAGCGGGTACTATTATCGCACATTCATGAAAGAAAAGCAAGAGAGGCAGCTTGTGCGGCAGCAAGAGCCCTGAGCCAGACCGCTGGTCGTGGCCTCCCGGGTCTGCTGTGCACAGTACAGCGGTTAATGAACCTTTCTGGCTTCCGTCCCGCCACCCGGTCAAGGGGAGGAGGAAAAGGAAGCAGAGTATTTGTAGGGACGCTTTTGACTCCAGGTCTCAACTCCTGCCCTCAGTACTTTTTTCTCTACGAAAAGTGCAATCAAGTTTGTTACTTCCACGTATATTTATTTGGGATATTTCTTGCTCTGTTTTGATTGTAACCTTTGTTTTGGGTGAAAGAAATGTTAAAACATTTCCAAAAACCAAATTTCAACCAAGAATTTTCTACCTGTTTATGGTGACATATTTATTTGATTGTATTTTGCTTCTTTTAGAAAGTTATTATAAAACGACAGCTTGCGACTTAGTTTGTGAATAGAAAAACTGACAGCTGAGAGAATAAAGCTGCTTTTTAAAAAAGGTGTGAAGTTTCGCTGGTTACAAGCCATCTGAATTTAGAAAACCGAACTTTCTAGTAAGGGAAATTTAGAAAGTACAAAATTCATTTCCTATATATTATGAAAGCATATTTTATTACTGGATGTATTTTGGAATTGTATGCCCCAAGTAAGTATCTAACGTGGGGAAATACAAACTTTGGCAGGAAGTACTAAATGAGATAATTATTACTTATATTATACAAAGCACTTGTTGAAAAGTCAGAAACTGCCTATGAACGTGTCACTGATGTATTTCATCCATAACTCCACGGAAGGTTTATATAAATGAATTTCCCATTTCGGAGTCCTTCATCACAGTCACACACACGTGTACTACCACTTTCCAAATGGAAAGAGGTGTGCTTAGAGCTGCCCTTTAGGAGAAGAGGGGGTGGGGAGGGAGAGGAAGGGGGAGCTATCCTCTCGGAGAGAAGGTGACGCGGGGTACTAGGTACTAGGAAACACGGCACATCTGTCTGGAATCAGGAGACATGGGTGAGGAGTTGCCTCTACACCCACCCCGGGGACCCCTGCGCTCTCCTGTGTGTGACAGCACTTCCTTCCTCCCTGACTAGATCATTCTGAGAGTCAAATAAGGAAAGCATATGCAGAAGTGCTTTTCTAAGCTGAAAGCCACCACAAAGAGAAGACCGAGACCAAGGAACAGCTCCCGCCTCTGCAGGGACCCTTCCCCTGCTCATCGTGCGAGCGCCGAGCCCGGAGCGCAGCGATCACAACTCATCACACCTCATGCCCGGCAGCCTTGCTTGGGTCTCCTAGGGAGCTCCGATGCCACCCTGACCCTCACGGGAAGCGGTGGGGATGAGAGAGCACGGAGAAAAAGTACGACACAGGATCCTTGTGTTGGAGGCCTTAAAATTGGGTTTGGGGGCAAATAAAAGCCACCAGCAGGGAATGATGGCCCAGGGAGCTTGCGACGCCGCTGAATCCGGGGTGGGCAGAGTGTGAGGCGGGGGGCGGGGTACCCACGAGGAGGGGATGGGCTCTGCCCTCATGGGGCTTGCGTGCTGGGGGGGGAGACAGACACACAAACACGTGACTGGGTACGTGAACAGGAGACAACGGAAGTTCGGGTGCCATAAGGGTGAAAGAGGGGGCCCCGATTCGGACTGGGGACCACCCGAGACCTGACCAGCAAACAGGTGGCACAGTGCACATTCTCAGAAGCTACCATTTGGCATTCGGCTGAATCCTAGGGGCCCTGGGGCACCTTCACCCGGCCAGCTCTTTTCCCTGGTTAAACACTTCTGCCCCCCGCCCACCAGCACCCCTGTCCGCGCCCCATCCTCCTGCGTGTCTCTCTCAGCCTCGGGACACCGGTTCACTCATGCGCCAGGCCCGCGCCTTCACTCACGCTCTGAACCGCGTCCTTCCTCATCTCTCCAGGGATCTGCCGATCGTGTTTGTTCAAGAACTAGTCCCTGACTCCTGATTGCTTAACGGAATGAAGTCCAAACTTATTAGGCCAGCACACGAGTCTTTCTAAATTTGGCCTGACCTATTTCTCTAGCTCCATCGTGGTGTCCCTTACTCGGTTCTGATCAGTCAGACCCTTTTGTCTCCCCAGAGGCACCAGGTGGCTTTAGGCCCGCAGGTCTTGGCATGTTCCTTCACTCAGTATTTACTGCCTCACACGTGCCACGCAACGTGCCGCCGTCAACGACAGCTGACATTCACTGAACATATATTACCTGCTATTAGCTTTGTTCTCGGTTAGCTCATTGAAACTTCAAGACAAATGAAGACACTGAGGCTCACAAAATATTAAAAAGTTAACCACAATCCATAGGGAAGAAACAGATTTTGTGTCACGATCCGATGTGTGTATGTGAGCCTACGTTTACTGTACTCACAGTTTCACACACATGCTGCCTCATAAAACAATCTCCACCCTCTTATGTGACATGCACTCTATTTAAAAACCCTTTTTTTTTTCAGTTAAAAACTCACTAATGGGAGGCACAACTTGAAAATGAAATGCTACCCCGTGTCCTCTCCCAGTGAGTCCATTAGGCCACTTGCCTCCGTGTCCCCCATGGACTCCAGTCCCTGCCGGCCCCCACTCCTGCTCTCTTCCATGGCACCCCTCCACCTTCCAGAAAAGCAGGCACTTTTGTAGGCCTGGAGGGCACCGTGTGTGTGAGCTGAGGGGGAGCAGTCACCACCTGCCATCATTCTGGGCCCACGGGCCTGTTTCTGCCCCAAACACGTTCTCTCCGCATCTGCCTCCTCGGGAGCAGCGAGGGGCTGGGCACAGAACTGGAACCAAATACGGGTTTTTAATGAATAAAAAAACATCTTCATTCAGAGCCCATTTACTTTTACTTTACAAAAAGACCTTCATAAGCGTGGTGGCCTGACTCCCCAATTCATAGTTCATTCGAGGAACTGTTTCCAGGGAAAGGAAGACGGCTTTTCAAGGAAGGCACAATTGACAGCTGAGATCCCGACCAGCAGAACGCACGGCTGTCTCTCCCTCCTGAGTATCTGCCGAATGCATCTACGTGGTCCATCTCTTCTGACTGCAAAGTCAACTTGTGGCTTTGCCACTCACAGTTAGGGGACTTCGGGCCAATTAGTTAAGAGTTGAGCCCATTTCCTTTTCTGCAACATGTGGATGACAAGCTAGCCTACATCCTAAGATTAAAGGAGAAAATGTGGGCACCATGCAGCTCAGGGCCTGCTCACAGAGCAGAGGATCCATAAGTGAGAGCTGTTATTATTCATCTTATTTTTAAGACAACCCACCATTTATTTCCTGTCTGAATGACTCCCAAGTTTCCAAACTAGCTTCCCTGTGCCAGGCTCCCCTACAAACCATCCGTCACAGTGAAGCCGGAAAGTGCTGCAAGTCCCTGGACTGTGGTGAATTCGCCGAGGTGACAAACGTCATGCCCTGTGAGCCTCCTGGCCAACAGCCCGACGCCCTCCCCCAGGTAGTGCACACTCTGTATCGTCCTGCTGGGCCGGCCTGCTCTACGCCTTGTCCACCAGAGCCAGTTACGGCCGACAGCTAGCTTGCCTCACCCACTTGACTATCCAGAAGGCAGTGCCCTTTTCCAGAGAGCTAGTTCCAGATATAACTGGCCGGCCATGTTATGTGGCTCCGAAAAGCTAGGCTTGTCAGTTTCAGGCCACTCAACCGACAGCTACAAAACTGATCAGCTCTGAGTGGCATAAGACTCGGCATATATCCTTCCTGATCTGGCAGATTCCCCAGAGTTTGCCCACAGAAATGAGAGAAACAGAGAGACAGAAATACCAAGATTCCTGTCAAGTGCCTGAACTGACTCTCAGGATCAAGAGCAAGGATCTTGACTTTTGTTGACCACTGGACTATAAGCACCTACGGCCAATGACTAGCTTGATAAACATTTATGCAATGGATGAATTAGCCCAATGGGGTGAGCGTGTGTGTGCACGCACACACAGGGAGGTGGTTAAAGAAAAAGATGATTCTCTTTCTGTTTAGAAGGAAGACCACCCAAGACCTTGAGCCACAAGGGAGGAGTGCTTGCTCTTTGGCTGGGGCCTTGTCATGGGGCTCGAGCTCACATGAGAAAAGCCTGATCTTAGCCAGGCTTGTTTCCTCCATCTACTAAGATGATAATAACTTGCCCTAATGTTTATTCCAAAGGCACACTGTGTTAATTTAGATATTTAATTATAATTTAATAATTTTTTGAATGCCAAATGCTGTGTATCCAATCAATAGTTAAAGATGGGGGGGCATCTGGGTGGCTCAGTGGGTTAAAGCCTCTGCCTTCGGCTCAGGTCATGATCTCAGGGTCCTGGGACTGAGCCCCGCATCGGGCTCTCTGTTCAGTAGGGAGCCTGCTTCTCCCCTCTCTCTCTGCCTACTTGTCATCTTTCTCTGTGTCAAATAAAAAAAAAAAAAAATTAAAGATGGGAATGGAGGGAGGGTTGCTGGAATCTTACCTGGAATCACTCAGTCTGTATGTTAAGGATTGCTTTCTTTAGGATAATTCTTCTACAGATATTTATTTCCATATCAATGGAAAATTCCAAGGCAAGCAATCTATTCTTATTACATGGAAGTGTAAGTAATATTAAGTCTAGGAAAAATGCTACTGATCTCTATAACAGAGACCCAGTATTAGAGACTAAGCCAGAGAGACATTTTTTCTTTCTCAATGGAAAAAAAAAAAAACCCTTACTGTCATCTTAGAAAACTGACCTAATCAAGAATTAGCATTTCTAAGATCTTTCTTTTTATTATTATTAGATTAAGTGAGATTTTAGGACTTTCCGAATATTTTCTTCAGCACTGCAGTATTTGTGGTTTATTAAGTGGATATTTTTCCCGGTTTTAAAAAAAGTTACATAATTCTCTTATTTGGAAAAAAGAAATTTGTTTTATAGGAAAGATCCAGTGTTACTATCTAAACCTTAGCATATTAAAAGAAAAATCAAAAGAAACTGATTTCCACAACCATTATAAACAGACCACATTTTCCATATAAGAGATGAAATGAACAGACTATTTTTTACGCTGTAGGAAGGAGGAAAAACTCTTCATTGGACAAGACGGAAATATCTTTAGAAGGACTTCAAAAATTCTCAAAAATAGAATGAAATTATATTTAGGATAAAAAGTAAAGCAGCCAGAAGGTGTATTTGGGGGAGATGAAATAGAGGAAAATAGAGTGGAAAGCCCCCCGAATCCAAGCAGCCAACGGCAGGTTGTCAAAACTCTGGAGCAGTCACAGAGGGGTTCTGGGGTCATCTAATGGAAATGCATCCCTAAGTCGAGGGGTGTACAGAACCGATTTAGAAACAAAGTCAGAGTCAAGCAAAAGTGGGAAATTTCAGGCTATTAAATCGGGAGGCATTTTAACATGGATCCAAGCCTCCCACTGACGTCCTTGTCCTCTTCAGGCAGCATGACAAATTCTACAACGGTAATAAGTGACTTTAAATCCTGCTGGAAAACACAGAGTCAAACACAAAGCCCAAACCACAGTTCATCCTCCCCATGAAAGAAAAAACAGCAAAGGAAGAGCGAGAGTCCCCAGGCTAATGCAGGGGAGCAAGAGAGCCCAGGACCAATCGCACAAAAATGTGGTTTCTTCATCCTCTTCAGCCGGCAGTGAGCTCCGGCCCCATCAGGACACCACGAGCCACCGGAAGGCAAAGCACATTTTTCCTCTGGCACATGGACAATTTGTTTTCACGTTGGCATCTGTTAAAAATTCACAGAACTGCCCTGTTTCTTGAAGCCTGTTCAATAAAAGACGTTGCCCCGCACGTGGGAAACAGCGGCCACACGCTGTACCACCTCAGCAGACAGTCTCCCGACTGTAACGACAGAGCCATTTCTCATCCCAAATAGGTGTCAGATTCCCATTTGGAGAGAAAAATAGATTTTAAAGAATATTCTTGTTACATTTTAATATCTCCAGTGTTTATTTGCCTGCCTGCTTCTCTTCACAACACGAACTGCTTTGAGGAAGACAGAAACTAATGACCCGTTCAGGGCTGTAACCCGGGCCCCCCAGCGCTCTCCCAGCTGTGCGATCAGGCTAACTGGCAGACTGGCTCCCTCTTCCTTCCGCCACTGCAGCGCCCGGTGTGCAGAGCATCTAAGTTCTCCCCACCCACCCCCCGAACCCGCTCGGCTACTGACATCATCTATCAGCAGGCAAAGGAGAGTCCAGGGAAAGATCAGACTGATTACCCAGATGGTATATGGGGGCAAAATATCCAGCCTTTCCTTACACAATCTTTTAGCTACAAAAGTCCGCTTTGGTGCAGACAGCAAAGACAATTTTACGTGTGTTACTAGGGGCTGGAAGAAGAAATTGCTTTTTAAGGCTTTCACAACCCAGGTCCCCCTGGATCATTTGTGCCCGGTGCTTATGCTTATTATTACTATTTGCTCGGGGCTTTACGATTGATTTTATTCTTTATTTTTTATTCTTTTTTTTTTTTCCCTTAAGGAGGGAGGAAGGAGGGGCAGAGGGAGAGGGAGAGGAGGATCTTAAGACGGCTCCATGCCAAACAGGGAGCCCTACCTCACAACCCTGAGATTATGACTTGACCTAAAATCAAGTCAGTCGCTCAACTGACTGAGTCACCCAGGCGCCCCGGGCTTCCCAATGTATAACCTTCGGGCACAAGGTTGCATTTGATCCATGCAACAAATCCAAATGACACTGATCCTCACTTTACATACGGAGGAAGCAGAGGTTTAATTAATTGTCTAAGGTCACAAAACTAATTAGTGGTAAAACCTGCACCTAAACCCAGGTTTTTGGGTTCTAAGCTCCCTGAAGATTAAAATGAAAAAAAAAAGCATGTACTACACGAGCACTGCAGGTAGGAGACTGAACAAGGCCATGGGTCCTTTCAGTCACAGAGCTCTGAGCAGGGAGAGGAGTTGCGCTGATAATCCCGCGATGGGTCCTGAGCACAGCCAGGCTCATTGGGAGGGTGCCTGGCTGCGGGGGCGCCACTGAGACAGATAATGCTTCATTCATTTGTTCGTGTAGCAAATATGGACTCAAAGACCTACCAGGTGCTGGGCTGTGGAGGGCCCAAAGGATCAGGAAAGACGGGCGGGTGGTGAGGGGTGGGTGGGCATGCCAGGGTGGGGTTGGGGTCAAGGTGTGAGTGGCAAAAATAACGGAGAGAAGAGTTTATATAAAGATCCTAAAAGAGGTTCGGTCGGCTGGAGATGAGAGGCAGCGGGGTGATGACAGCGAGGCCAGAAAGGGAGGTTGGCATGGGGTAAGAACGAGCCTCATAACCAAGCACCTCAGTGCAGCCTTCCTCCAAGGCAAAGGGGGGGCTCCTGGGCTGCAGGGAATCCCATAAGCTAACCAGCTGCCTGGAAAGACCATTCCGGACTCAGCACGGAAAGGGGACTGAAAGGGAACACAGCTGAGACGTTGCTGAAGGTACCCGGGCAGCCTGGAGCAGGGCAGTGACCTTGGACACCAAGAAGAGGGATCCACGGAACACGTTGCAGGGGTAGAGTTCACAGAACATGATGACTAGCGGGGGGGCAGATGGGAGAGAAAAAGACGTCAACGATGCCTTCTCGCTTTCTGACTTGGGAAACTAGGCAGATAATGATCTTTCCCTGAGGTACAGACCCATAAGGCACAAGAAAAAACACGTTATTATAAATAAGTGCATGTAATACACAATGTGGAATTTACCTAAGATCCAGATGTTCTCAAATACTTTCAGTGAAGAATAATGAGCCAATTAGAAATGGGGGTTAACTATTAAAAGCAAGCATTAAATGGCAATTCAAAAAAATTACTGCATACAGCAAAAGTGACAAAACTACGCACCTTTGAAAATATTCTAAAATTTAGACTGATGATTCTTCATGAATATAATTGACTTTTACTGTAGGTGATTTTTGTTTTGCCAGCTTTTTGGTGAGCAGATCTCTGGATAGCAGACTTCAGAGGAATGGAACGATAACCCTAACGCAAGCCCTATGCTGTTATTTCCTTCACTAGGCTAGCTTTGGCTGGGTCCACAATCCAGCCCGGAGGCAGAGCTTGGAGGCTGAGGAAATTACCAACAGCTTCCTAGATTCTCTCTCTTGTATATGATCTCCCATTTGACTTTATTTTCGTCTGTCACAGATTATAAAAAAAAAAAACGGTCCTCAATTAAGAGCGGAGGCTGAATTAATTGCATATGGGGGTGGGGGAAGACGATCACTAATGCTTTAACACGTGGATCTACTAGACTTACACAGCAATACATTTGGAAAGTGATACATTTTCTCCTTTTGATAACAGCCTTGTGCCGAAAGGCAGCACCATTTTGTTTGGTGTGCTCACAAATGGTAAGAACACCTTCATATACAAGGGTAATGAGAAAGGTCAAGTACGAGAATACTTTCTGATAACCAACGTACCCCATGAAAACATTTCAGAAAGTACAGATTTACTGTCCTCTTAAAACTGAGGATCCATTAGAAAGAAGAACAAGATAGTTGCTGAGGTTTGCAAAACAAACAAAACTCTTCATTTCTACTTCCAACCCCTTAACAATCATCTTGGTGATCTCCATTTTTGAGCTAATTTATAAATCTGTTCTTGAAAATTAAGAAGCTAGGTCAATTAAGATATTCAAAGTCACTTAAAATATTTCAAAACTAATTGTGATGTAAATATTGCCATGAGACCAGCTAGTAGCATTAAAAACTTTCCAAAATTTTTACTTATTTCCTTCTAAATATTTGCAAGATATGGAGCCTGCTTCGAGTAAGGTGGTGTTGGGTGTGGCGGGGGGAGGACGGCCTCCGGACAGCTCATTTAATGCCAGGCTCCAGGTGGGAGGACTCCAGGTCAGCCTGACGTCAGGTCTTGTGCAGTTACAGAAACACGCCCGGGAAGGATGGGGAGCAGAAGTGGTAGCTTTCATCTGGTGCAAGATCAAAATGCCCACCATGTTTTAAGAGAGACACATAGCTTACACCACAGCAAATGACCTATCATGGTAAAATTGAGACAATATTTACTAATACAGAAAGATTTCTTAATTTGAGGACACGACATATTTTGTTCTTTGGTTGTTCTGTGCTCTGTGCCACACACCTTTCCTGGTTATTGGCACTATTTATTTTCATAAACACGGAGGCACTGATAAAATACCTCTGTGAAGATCAGATTCCAAAGACGGGAATTTTGGGACTCTTCAGACACACAGTGGGGTCAAGGACGGAGTTTGGCCGGATTTTGTTATTTTCTCCTTGTCTACTGTTCTTGTGAACCTGAGAGTAAACCCATCACTCGTCTAGCTCGTCTAGCCTGCCATCACTGGGAACAGTGAAAGGCGATCCTCCGTCAGGTACAGTAAGCCCGTGCGCTTTGACTACGACTCTGTTTAAACAGTAGAGAGAGAAGAAAGGTTGTCATGTAGGTGGACAAGAACATGGGTGTGCAGGGGCGGGGGGAGGGTGCTATTCAGTAATTCTGGAAGATTTCACCAGGGTACCTTGGGCGCAGATCTGATGGTCACAGAATGGTGCCAAAGAGCTGCCTCCAGCGACAGAATACATTTCCCAGCACATCACAGTCCTGCAGAAGCATCAACTCTGCTTGCAATCCGTGTCCAAAAGGGAAAGTTTGGAGTGGTTCTGCTTTTGGCATATCTCAAGGACTAATTAAATCCTCCTCACTACCTTCTAATTATTCAAATGCTATGGGATTACACTAAAGAAGTCCCTGCTGGCATGTCAGATGAAAAGGGTTAAATCACCTACGTTGATTCTGAGAATCCAGATCTAGTTCAGACCTTCAGAAAACCACCAGCGTTACCATGAATATTTAACTAGACACCACTGTGAAAATTAAAAGGGAATTCAATTAAAAGGTTTTCAAAAAATTAATTCTGACCTCTCTACATCTGTCCAAATAAATAAGCTTTCTTGAAACGTTTTCACCTAATTGCTAATCCAATAACTAGAAGGGCATTTGCTAGTTTCATTAAGCTTAACATTTTATGGGGGTTAAAAATGCAATCATTTTAATGTTAATAATAATTATACTTATTTATCTACTCAGATGACTGAGTAGATATTCCCTCCAAGCCCTCTTGGAAAACAGGGCAACACATTACGAAGCTACTTCCTACTGTTCTCTCTTCAAATTTTAAGATATACAAGTTGAAGATTATACAAGAAGGATCAAACTAACCTAAACTTGTTAGCTACGATTTTCTCGTAACATTTATCTTAGTCTTTCAGCGTTACCTGGACGCTTCCCCCAATGTCTTGGCGTAATTTCCACCAAATTGATTGATTTTTTGGTGAAGGGCTTGAACAGCAATTCTGCATTTTGTTATGTGAGGACTACAGAGAGAAGATTTCAGATAAAACCCAGTGGCAAACGTGTTACAGAAGACTAAACTGAAGTTTTGACCTTTCTTCTTTTAAACTTTGTCAATAATGAAGCAGGTAAGACCAAAGAATTTGAAGTCCGTCTCTCTATTCGGTTAGCAGGAGGTTCCAGCACCGGTGACGTGATGGCAAACAGGAGGGCGCTAAGCCAGGTGCTGTTTGGGGGAGCAGACCAGAGTATAGAGACAACACATCCCTAAAATGTTTCCCTTCTTTTTGTACCTGGGGACGATAGGCCATATCCATATTTCGTTGCACATACACCCTTCATGAAAAGATAGAACGGCAGAAGCTCAGTTATGTGGGCCTCCATACAATGTGGGGAAATGGATTTGTGACTGATGACCTTAGACAAACTTGACCTCAGAAGCACCAGATCGGAGGGCAGTGCGGGGCTGCTGGGGATCTGGGCAGGATACCGACTCTACACTCGACTCGACAACCAGCTCTGGGAAGAGGACATGGCCTTGCAGATACCAGTGTGGTTCAGATCCTAGGACAGCTTGAGGTTTGCAAAATTCTCAACAGAATATAGTTTATTAATACATGTTCTTCCTGAATAGGAATCCAAGAACCAAGTAGCAAGGAATGAGGGCAGGGCAAGAGTTCAGCTTCTGGGGACAGTTATCAGTACTGCTGTCTTTTATGAGGACGCTGGGGAATACCCAGAACACCACACCACCAAACAGAAGTAGGCTCCATCTCCTGCTTTGTGCCACTGTCTCTAGGCAAGTGTGTTTCTAGAATCTTCGCTATTAAAGAAAATCTATTCCCCTGTAGATACGTTAAAGAAGATGTGCGTAATGGGAATCTTACTCTGTTATCTTAATCTTACTTCTTAAAACAAAATAAGTGTAAAAGGAATTGCTCGACTTGGATATTTTAGTACTTAGCAGTATGGGAGCTATGTTCCTGTCTAGCAAGGTCCATGGTTTCGGAGAGAAAATACGTTTTTTTTAAAAAAATGATGCTAACTCATCAACATACTTCTTTCCTCTGTGTTTTTTTCCTCACTTCCTTCAATAGGGGTAGGGGTTTATATCAATTGTAAAGGTATAAATGAAGTTAAATTACTTTTTCATACATGGGAGTCAACACTGGGGAATTTTTGAACAAGTGTTTTCTCAAATCTACTTTGTACTATATATACTCTAGGTACACACCCAATGATGATAAAACAGACAAGAAAAATGTTATGTTTTATCAAAGCCTTATAATGACTGTTATTTGCCCCTAAGATACCTGATCAAATATCATTAATAACTACTGTATCTTCCTAGATTTTAACAAGTAACAAAGCTATTAAAAAAAAATCACTGCTATCCAATTTTGGAGGAAATTTAACTCATGCATGGCAAAGCATCTTTTTAAAATTATTTTTAAGATTTTACTTATTTGAGAGAAAGAGGGAGAGAGAGAGAATGAGTGGGGGAAGGGGAGAGGTAGAGGGAGCAGCAGACTCCCTGCTCAGCAGGGAGCCAGACGTGGGGCTCGATCCCGGGACCCGGAGATGATGACCTGGGCTGAAGGCAGATGCTTGACCGACTGAGCCCCCCAGGTGCCCCGTGGCAAAGCATCATTTACCACCTACTTGGAAATACAAAGTTGTCCTGTTTAGGGGGCTGTCCAACCAACAAAAGGCACACAAGACACACATAACATCTTTAGCGGCCTTTCAGGGAAAGTCTGGGTAACGTGTTCATAAAAATCAATTTAGATTTAGCAAATTATAAAATTTATATTTGCTATTTGAAGGAAATGGTTATTATAACTACCCAGATTGTTATGTACACATTATCAATTACCAAAACCACACTACATACAATGAAGATAATTAGAGGGAAAAAAAAATAACAAACACATCTACATAATCGTTTTTTTATAGTGACACCAGAAGAAAACTGGATTTTGCTTGCCAATGTATTTAAGTTAAAAGGTTTTTAAAAGATTTACTTATTTATTTTGGGGGGCGGGGGGAGGCAAAGGGAGAGGGAAAGAGAGCAGATTCCATGCTGAGCCCGGGGCCTGAGATCTGCACCTGAGCCAAAACCCAGAGTCCGATGCTTAACTGACTGCACAACCCAGGTGCCCCGTTAAGTGAAAAGTTTAACTATGTTTCCTTATTGTGGCACCATCGTTCACATTTGGCTTTCTACATTTTCACATTTTTAAGCACGTATCAGTTGGAAGAGGTTGGGGGACATGTTGCTGGATGATCTAGAAGGCGTTTCTCTCTTCTAGTTCTTAGCAATAAAGGTTAGAATAGTAGGACTTCCAAATAAGGAACCTCTTACCCTTGAAAGCTTGCCAAAGAAGCAGACTCTCCCGGTGGGAATGGTGTTATGGGATTATGGTGAGGATTAAAGGAAAAAACAAGTATCTTCATCTTAGCTCTGGGTCTGGCCTGAGCAGGTTTTCGGTAAAGGATAATTTCTCTCACCCTTTATTTTCTCCACTTCCCTGACCTGGCAACACAATGGAGGTGCAACCCAAGGCCAAGTAAAGAAGTGTGGAGAGAATTCCCCCTTGTGTGGTGCTAGTGTGTTCTCCATGAACTTCCAGATGACCAGAGACCCGAGGAATTAATACAGAAAAAGGAAGTGAGGTACCAGACGGATTCACAGGAGGATACAGTGGAAAGTTTCGAGAAACAAATGCACATACCACACAATTATTAGAACATATTATTCTATCATTATTAAGGCAGTGGTTCTCAAAGTATGGTCCTCAGCTCAGCAGCATCAGCGATAGCTGGGGACTTGCCCAAAATGCAATTTTAAGCGGCCCATCGCAAGCCTACTGAGTCAGAAATCTGGGGGTGTGTGGCCCAGAAATCTCTTTTACCCAGTTCTCTAGGTAATTCTCATATACCCTGAAGTTTAAAAACCATTAACTATCCCATTATTAAGTCATGCTATAATATCTCAATAAGGGAATTCATGTGTTAGCTATACATTAAATTATAATAAAAAAGTTAAATATGTAGAGGTGGTAGAAAATAAAAATTTCACTTTTTTCCCCCAACTAAATATTCATTCCAACACAAATGATACATAGCTAGGACTAATCCCTCTTTTCACTGGCATTACTTTCGAAAGCACAAGGTGCTGCGTTATTAAACATGTAAAATAACTGAAACCTGTGAATTCCAACTAGAAGCAGATCATCATCTGTACAACGCATACAGGAATAATTAGAAACGTGAGGGGTCGGGAACCTTTAAATAGCAGCTCCCAAGCTAGCCACTTCCGGGTTCTGCGTGGGCGTGAGGGGACACAAGCGACACGCTGCGCGGGCGGGCTGGGCGAGCCCTGACTCACAGGCAGTGGGAAGTGACATCCACAGCCCCACATGGTGCGGTAGGCGTGGAGACTCTGGTCTCCAAAACTCACCACCAATGAAAGGAGCTTTACTACAGAAGGAGAGAAAGGGGACAGAGATAAGCAAGCGATGGCCAAAGGCTGCCACCAAGGCAGTGATACGTGGGGTCGACGTGCACGACTGAGCTAAGCACAGAGAGTCTGCCTACCAGGGAAAACCCACGTGCGCAAGGGCTTCAGGGAAAGCCCGTGTGCCTTCACCAGCCTCTGGCAATGGGAGTCCTACGGAAGCTCTCTGGGCCCCAGTGTCTTGAGTTTAAGTGGGTTGGCTCTAGCTCTAAGCCACTACAACTGTACACTCCAAGGTCTTACTCTGCGTTTAAATTTTGACTGTTGAAGCATCTGAGGATAAAGAACTGATCTGAACAGTTAGACATACACACACTGGAACATTTCGCCTCATTAGGACCGATACCCAGGCCGCGTCAGTCGCAGTCCTGTACAAACTGCGCTTTGCGGGGCCATGTGGATGCATACACTCCTCGGGTCTGGAAGCGCGCTTGGTAAAACTTCACCTGATCTGCAAGAAAGCATCCTTCTCTTCCATGTTTGCTGCCGTACGTATGTTCTTATTTTGTTCACCTGACGAAGAAACGTGGTCTCTAAGGAGGTGCACGGGGGACCAGACTCATGTTAGCCTTACACACTTAAAACACAAAGACAGAGAAGAGACGAACTGAAGACTAACCTCTTTCCTGTGGCATCGGCGACTGGCTCAAGGCAGGGTGGGAACTGGACTCTGACTGGCTCCCAGGTGGCTGAGGAGGCATCTGACTGCCTGGAAAACACAGGAAGGGAAGTGGGGGTGGGGAACCCTCTACATTAATATCGCAGGCGTGCAAAACCAAGACACAGTTACACGTATTCAATCTTAACGGTTCCAGAAGGTACGGCCCCATAGAAAAAGACGCGGCTCCAGAAGCCGGCCCCGCTGCCCCTTTCTGGTAAAACGAGGAGGAAACATGGACAATCATACTCAGCAAATGACCTCCTAGAAGTTTCATTTCTCATGGCAGGAGTTCCCAACTCACAAATCAATTAGGAGCAGAAATGTGACATAGATTTTAATGCACCTAATAAAATCCAAGACGAATGAACTAAACTACCCCCCCGAATTTGAACTGGTTTCTAAGCGGCCAGGCAGGCACAGTGGCCAACAGTTTTTTTGTCGGTAAATATTTACTCGATGTAGAAATATCAACGAACTTCTAAAAAAAAAAAATCTTTATGATTAATCAGAGATTTAACATAAACAGAGAAGACCGTGGTGAAAAACAACATAAAACATACTACCATAAAATGTAGTCTATATTAGCACTAAAGAGGGAAGTATTATTCTGTACCTTTTTTGATTGTTATTGCTAATAAAGCAACAGCATCTATTAACATCTATTTGATTTCCATTTATTCAATGTGTGCTCAGTTTGTCTTTTCAAACTATAATGTAAGCTCCTTGAGACAGGAATCACGTCTTTTACTCCTTTAATCCCTCCATTAGCATGATAAATATTAATAAAACTTTGTTATTCAATGGCCCTTAATCTGAGCATATGAATTAAAGGAAAAGATACTTATTATTTTTATTAATCAAAAGGAGACAATGAATCATGTGAAGGCAAGAGACAGGATTTTGAAATTTAAGAATCATCAGAGAGGTACCTGAGATCTCAACTCACTTTCTGGCTCAGAAGTTTAGATACATTTTGACTAAAAATATCGAAGAGGGCAGTTGAATTTTAGCCCAGACCTCAAGGTGCTAACTCTCAGAGCATGAAGACCTTGCTATTTTATCTTCTAATCTTCTCCTTTCCTAAAATAAACTGAAAGACCGAAATAAACAAATATGCATACGGTACACACGTGCATACATACGTGCATACGTGCATGCACACACACACAGGCAAGCACGTACAGATCTCCCCGCATCACCCTCTGGTACTACAGCCTATGATCATGCTAGGTCAAGCTAACTGCTCGGAAATCACAGGACCTACTTTTCGATGGTTTTGTCTATTGCTACAAGAATCACAACTGAGTAGAGAAGGAAATTAATGTACTGAAGATCACCGCCAATTCACCCGCTGAAGGCCACGCTGCAGAGCCTGGTGCTTGATGCTGAACCACCACCCTCTCCTCTTTCTAACCAACGACGTCTCTGTGAGGCTAGGGTTGGGCGGCCTGACTACAGCCCAGGAAGAGTGCGGTTCCCAGAGTCCCTCAGGACTGTCACTCATTACTGAGTCTAATAATGGTTGTATCTGGCAGCCAGAGAGGCAGGAAGACGATTTTCCATTTAGATAATACGCACCTCATTGTTTAAATAGGACTATTAAGAAAATCCTGAAATTGTTTTTGGGTTAGGCTTCTCACTTTCAGAAAAGAACGTATGTAAGACCTGTGAATGTATTTCTGAGTGCTCCTGGGTTCAAATGCCCTTCTCGTTCTCAGATAAAGTGAAAACCAAGACCTGAATTGACAGACGCTGAGAAACGTGGTGCCATGCGACCACCAGGAGTAGCTCTGAATTCACAGCCACGCCTAGTGTCTAAAAAACCTAGACACTTGGGCCATTCATTTTACTCCTAGACATCTGCAGTGAATTCGTGTGAGCACCAAATAATTAAATGGAAACTAAAAAACCAACATTCTGGATGAAAACAAGTTCAAGGGTAAACATTGGTCATCAACGTGGCCGTAGACACACAGAAGTTGCTGTGTCTGCTCAGGGTCAAGTGCTTCCTATGAAATGCCCTCAGGCTCCCAATCTGCAGCCCATTTAGAAATGGAAAGCACTCTGCAGCCAAATCCTGACTTTTTAAAATGTCACTGGGGAATCAGCTGCACTAAGACAGTAAGTGCTTACATTATAGTGATTGTTTCTGTATGACAGACCGAATTCATAGACTCATGACAGCAAAACAAACAGTAATTCTGCGTTAATACAGGACTCCACCACTTACGCTATGCACGCCCAAGGCACTGCTCTCATGTACAATATATCAAGTAAAAATAAAGAAAGGCTGTAAGAAACCCATCTCATGAATTCATAAAACACTGCCACATCCAAGCAGCACTATGCTTGTCTGGTGCAATTCTAAGACAGATAGGTATCTCTTTACAGCAATGAGAAATTACTATTAAATCCATCCTTGAAAGAAATAAACAAGAGCCTTTTCGTGGTAAAGACAGATTTGAGCAAACTGCTTTAAGTTCCCCACGTGCTTTTACCCCCTATCTTTCCACCAGTAGTTTCACAGTTACTAAGAAAGAGCTTCACCTCTGTATGCACAGGTAGAAGCACAGTCATAGAGCCACTGAATCAGAAAATATGTCTGAGAAATATAATACAGGATTCGTTTGTGTCCCTGGTCCACACAAAGAAGATAATTCAGAGCCTTCTGAACCAAAGGAATTAAGTAAATACCCTCAAAACCATAGATTTTTATAGGACATATGTTTCTCATAAGTAAGACCTTTTAAACAAAATTTGGTAATTATTTTAAAGGAGAATATTGCCATGCAGAGCTAACAAACAAACTTTATGGGAAGGCTTTAACATTAAAATGGAGTTTTTAAAGAAAGCCATTTTCCCCGTGTCTATGTCTATAATGATGCAAACACAATGGAGAAAACATTACAACTGGAAAAAGCTCTGCTGAGTTAGAATAAATCCTACCACTTTACAGCTATGTATTTATTCTCCAATGACTGTATATACAATATTGTACAAAATCTTGGTGCAACAAAATCAAAATGAAGCATCAGTGAGTCACCTGAATTTCTTCTGTTGCCAACTTAAAACTCTCTGAAGTCTGCAGCATGGTTTTTTTAATTAAAAAACTTCTAATTTTACACTTAAAAAAGTAACAAAATGAGTATAATGAATTCCTATAAATCCCTCAGCCCACCTCTCCTCGTATTCACATCTTATACAACCATAATGTAATTATCTAGAAGCACTTAATGTGGTACTGCACTATTAACTAAAGATCTTATTTGAATTTCACCATTGTTTTTCACTCTTCCATTCTAGCATGTCACGTTGCATTTAGTTATTTCTCCTTAGTCTCCTCCAGGCTATAAAAGACCCTCAGTCTTTCCTTATGTTTTATGACCTTGACGCTTTTTGGAGAGTACTACTCCTGACACTGACATGCTTCATTTCTGGTGTTGTTTACCTTGATTACTTGGTAAAAGTTGGCTATCTACCCAATCCCTCCAAGATAAAATTACTATTCTGCCCTTTGCAGTTGTGAGTATCTTAGGGAGCATATCTGAGACTATGCAAATCCTGTCTCTTTCAAACTTGGACGCACTAACTTTAGCTTCTATTGCCGAACCCTGTCTGTAACGTTTATTACAATACTGTTTGTAATTACCATCCTTTATTCCCTTCTTTCCTTCTGTATTAATGGAAATCTATTGTGAGGAAGAACTAGCTCTTCCTCCCCATTTGTTTATGTATTTATAAGACTATTTATTTCTATCCACAAAAACCCATTGTAGAAGACACACTACAGGATGACTTCCAGCAAGTCACATCCTGGTGTAATCCCCACATCTTGACTGAGGGCAGAACCTGTTACTTGACTCTAACCAAAGAATATAACAAAAATAATGAAATACTCCTAAAATTACATCACATGGAAAAATGAAAGTGTTTTACAGATATAATTAAAGTCCTTAATCGGCTGGCTTAGCAATAATCAAAAGGGTGATGATGATGTGCAGACTTGACTTTCAAAGAGGACTCAGGCTTCTCTGAGCCGACCTGTGCTTCCTGTGGCCTTGAAGGCCTCACTTCTGTGACCACAGGCCATCTGACTCTGCACCCTTCTGAGGCCCTGAGCAGGGATCTAACTAGGCTCTGCCTGGATGCCTGGCCATGGAAACTGTAAGACAGTGTATGTCTATTGTTTTAAGTTGCTAAGTGTGTAGCAGTTTGTTCAAACTACAAAAAGTGAACACACTCATTGTTCACTTTTTCACACTTATTTTATTCCAAGGGTTAAAATCCAACATTGACATTATTTTGTTGCTATAATTTTTCCAGCTTTGGCCATCAGAAGCTCCTTCAAATGCTTAGTTTTGGAATCATAAGATACTGCAGGCTCATTTTGCATTTTTTCTGACCGAGCCCTGTAATCAATCACTTCTGGGATTGCTCAATCTTTTTACTGGAGGATGATGTCCACAGACTAAGATCTGGGCACTAGGTGTGCTCATTATTTCCCGGATGTTAATGCTTCTTGGCCCTCTCAGTGAACAGGTATAGGAAATATACGTATGCACACTAACCCATACGTATATGCGTATCTAACATTTCGGTATGTGTGTGTGTAACTGTGAGCTTATGCAAATACCTCTGATTCCAATCCAGAATTGGAGGGTATATTTTAGCCTTCCCGCTTTCCTTATGACTTTTTACAATAGTAAGAAACCCCATTCTCGTTATCTAAATCAATACACAAAGTAATTTCAGAATTACTAATCTACATCACTGTGAAAAATCAGGGCCATTTGTTAGGACTTCCTGTCATTTTGCGTTCCCTTCACACCTTGATTGGCCTTAATTGTTTTGATATTCGAGTGGTATGTGAAATACTTCCATGGTTCCCTCCTCAACCCTGCTGCCCTATTTCCATTTCTCCTTCTTTCCACTCCTTTTCCAGCTGCCCTCTATAATAAACAATCTTTTTAAGGTTTTGGTTTATCTTTGCTATGTATTTTTTTCATAAATGAAAGAATACCTGTGGATTCTCTTATATAAAATATTATTTTACTCCCTACTTGAAAGCTAGAGAGCTTTTGGGCTTTGTTTTTCTACTTAAAACATATCCTGAAAAGTGCGTTCTATAAAGTTTGTAACATTTTTCGTTTGAGGAATAGGTATATGACATTCCTTTATGTGAATATTCCATAGTTTATTCAACCACTTGCCAAATATGAGTATTTAGGTTTTTTCCAATCTCTTGCGTGTGTATTTCTGTGTTGTTTGAGATATACCTTTAGGGTAAATTGCTTGAAGTGTGATCGATGGGGCAAAAAAATATGTGAATTTCCCTCTGTGAAGTTCTGAACCAATTTAAATTCTCACCAACAATGTTTGAAGGGTCTGTCTCTCTCTGTAACCTAACAAAGCATGCTCATTTAAAACATGTTCGTCAGTCTTCCAAATGAGAAACAGTATCTGAGATTTTTGAATTTGCCTTCCTGATTCTGAGTGAGTCTGACCACCTTTTCATTTTGAGAGATATAAAGATATCTCTTCTGGTGCATTGCTTGTTCATGTCTTTCCCACATTTTTCAGTCTGGGTTTTTAGTACTTTTTTCTTGTAATTTTTAAGAATTTTTATTACACCAGGGATATAAGAACCCTTTATGGTATACATTGTGACTATTTTCTCCTGCTTTGTCAATTGTCTTTGGATTTTATGATGTCTTTCGTAACGGAAATTTTTTTTAAAACAAGGGGCCAAATTTATCAATCTTTATTTTTATTGCCTCTAGATTTTGTGTCCTAGTTACAGAAAGCTCCTCTCTGCATGAAGGTTAGAGAGGAATTCACCCCAGTTTTCTTCAAGTACACACAGGGCCTCTTCCTAATCTACTGGATTTTATTTTTGTGTGTGATGAAATGTAGATCAAATTTTATCTTTTGTGAGCAGAGCTTTTAAGGTCTACTCCTAAAGCATGTTTTAATGTCTAGTAAGGCTAGCTCCCTAACCCCTCAACCCACTTTTCCTTTTTCAGGGTTTTCTACCGTATTTTTTCTATATGAACTTTAGTATCAATTTGTCTATATAAAATAGCTTGTTAATATTTTTACTGGGATTATAATGATATTATAATTTCAGGAGAATGGATGACTATTGAGTTCATCCTGTTCAAGAACGTAACATCTTTCATTGTTCATGTCTTTTTTAGTTTATTCCAAGTACATAGAAGTTTTGTGCAGTTTATGGTAAATTTATTCCTGAGCATTTAATCTTTGTTGCTATTAATTACAGATGGTACAGATATTAATTCTCTAACGGTATGACTTTTAACTGTTTATTGCTCGTGTAGAGGAAGGCCATTGCTTTTGTTTTTCGTTTTATTTTTTCATCATGATCAGGGTACTCTTTAGTCCTCATTCCAATTCCCTCCATACCCTACCAACCCACCCTGCAGTAATCGTCAGGTTATTCTCTGCGGTTAAGAATCTGCTTCTTGGTTCTTAGTTCTTTCTTCGGAATCTGATTCTTAGTTCTCTATTGGAAAAAAGAGAGAACTTTCTTCCCCCTTTGCTCATTTGTTTCTTAAAGTCCACATACGACTGAAATCATATGGTTTTGTTTTTCCCTAATTTCACTTAGCATTATACTCTCTAGCTCTATCCATGTTGCTGCAAATGGCAAAATCTCCTTTTTTATGGTTGAATACTATTCCATTGTGTGTGTGTGTGTGTGTGTGTGTGTGTGTGTGTGTGTGTGTGCGTGCGCGTGTGCGCGCACACACACACACACCACATCTTGGACTGCTTCCATAGTTTGGTTATTATAAATAATGCTGCTATAAATGTAAGGTGCATGTATTTCTTTGAATTAGTGTTTTTGTACTTTGGGAGTAAATATCCAGTGGTGTGATTCTTTGATTGTAGGATAGTTCTATTTTTACTTTTTTTTTTTTTTTTTTAAGGAATCTTCATACTGTTTTCCACAGTGACTGCACCAGTTTGCATTACCACCAACAGTGCATGAGGGGTCTCGTTTTTCCACATCCTCACCAATAACTGTTATTTCTTGTGTTGTTGATTTTAGCCATTCTGACAGGTATGAGATGATATCTCACTGCAGTTTTGATTTGCATTTCCCTGATGATGAGTGATGTTGAGCATCTTTTCATGCATCTGTTGGACATCTGGATGTCTTCTTTGGAAAAATGTCTGCTCATGTATTCTGCCCATTTTTAATTGGACTACTTTTGGGGTACTGAATTGTATCAATTCTTTGTATATTTTGAATACTAACCCTTTATCAGATATGTCATTTGTAAATATCTTCTCCCATTTAGTAGGTTGCCTTTTAGTTTTGTTGATTGTTTCCTTTGCTGCACAGAAAGTTTTTATTCTTATGTAATCCAATAGTTTATTTTTGCTTTTATTTCCCTTGCCTAAGGAGAAATACTTAGAAAAATGCTGCTAACAGCCTATGTTGGAGAGATTACTGCCTGTGTTTTCTTCAAGGACTTTCACGGTTTTGGGTCTCATATTTAAGTCTTTAATCCATTTCAAGTGTATTTTTCTGGCTGGCTTAAGAAAGTAATCCAGTTTCATTCTTTCACATGTGGCTGTCCAATTTCCCAACACCATTTGTTGAAAATATGTTTTTTCCCATTGTCTATCATTTCTCCTTTTGTCAAAGATTAATAAACCATCTAACTGTGAGTTTATTTCTGGGTTTTCTATTCTGTTTCATTGATTTATGTACCTATTTTTATGCCAAATACCATACTGTCTTAATTACTACTGCTTTGTAATATAATTTGAAATTTAGAATTGTGATACCTCCAGTTATGTAGATTGCTTTGGGTAGTGTAGATATTTTAACAATATTTGTTCTCTCAACCCATGAGCATGGGTTTCCATTTCTTTGTGTTGTCTTGAACTTCCTTCATCAGTGTTTTATAGTTTTCAGAGTACAGGTGTTTCACCACCTGGGTTAAGTTTATTCCTAAATATTTTATTGCTTTTGGTGCAATTGTAAATGGGGTTGCTTTTTTTTTTACTTTCACTTTCTGCTACTTCATTAGTAATGTAAAGGAATGTAACAGATTTCTGTACATTGATTTTGTATCCTGTGACTTCACTGAATTTACTTATCAGTTCTAATAGTTTGGTGGTAAAGTGTCCAGGGTTTTCTATATGTAGTATCATGTCATCTGCAAATAGTGAAAGTTTTACTTCTTCCCTACTGATCTGGATACCTTTTATTTCTGTCTGTTGTCTAACTGCTGTGGCTGGGGCTTCCAGTATCATGTTAAATAAAAGTGGTGAGAGTGGACATTCTTGTCTTGTTCCTGATCCTCAGGGAAAAGCTCTCAGTTTTTCCCAATTGAGTAAGATGTTGGTTGTATTTCAAAATAAGGGCCTTATTACGTTGAGGTATGTTCTGTCGAAACCTACTCTGTTGAGACTTTTATCAAAATGGATGTTGAACCTTGTTACATGCTTTTTCTCTGTCTACTGAAACGATCATATGTCTCTTATTCTTTCTCTTATTGTTGTGACATATCACGCTGATTGTTTTGTGAGTACTGGACCTGGGCCACACTTGCATCCTGGGAATAAATCAAACTTTGTTGTGGTATATGATTTTTTAAATGTATTGTTGGGTTGGGTTGGGTAATATTTTGTCAAGAATTTCTCCCATCTATACTCCTGAGTGATATTGGCCTGTAGTTCTCTTTTGTTGTGGTATCTTTACCTAGTTTTGGTATCAGGATGATACTGGCCTCATAGAATAAATTTGGAAGTTTTCCTTCCTCTTGTATTTTTGGAATTGTTTAAGAAGAATGGGTATTAAGAAGAATGGGTAAGAATGGCTATTAAGAAGAATAGGTTCTTTAAATGTTTGATAGAATTTGCCTGTGAAGCCACTTGGTTCTGGACTTTCATTTATTGTGAGTTTTTTGATTATTGATTCAATTTCATTGCTGGTGATTTCTATTTCTTCCTGCTTTAGCTTTGGTAGGCTTTATGTTTCTAGGAATTTATCCTTTTCTTCTAAGCTGTCCAATTTGTTGGCATATAGGTTTTCATAATATTGTTACAACTGTTTGAATTTCTATGGTGTTGGCTGTTATTTCTTCTTTTTCATTAGTAATTTTGATTATTTGGGTACTTTTTTTTTTTTTAAATGAGTTCAGTTAGAGGTTTATCAATTTTGTTGATCTTTCCAAAGAACCAGCTCCTGGTTTCATTGAACTCTTTCTTTTTTTAGTTTTTATAGCATTTATTTCTGTTTTAATCCATAGTATTTCCTTCATTTTGCTGGGTTTGGATTTTGTTCATTCTTTTTATTCCTAGTTCCTTTAGGTGTAATGTTAGGTTGTTTATCTGAAACTTTTCTTGCTTCTTAGTTGACCTATTCAATGTTTTATAGCCTGTTATTTAATCTCAATGTATTTTTGCTCTTCCTATATTTTTTATTATTTGTTCTTATGGTTGCTTTTCTAGTTTCATAGAGCTGTGGTCATAAAAGATACACAGTACGAGTTCAACTTTTTTTAATTTGTTGAGACTTCGTCTGTGGCCTAAATATGTGGTCTATTCTGGAAAACATTCTGTGTGCACTTGAAAAAAATGTGTATTCTGCTGTGTAAGGATGGAATGTTCTGAATATGTCTTTAAATCCATCTAGTCCAGTGTGTCATTCAAAGCCACTGTTTGATTTTCTGGTTGGATAATCTGTCCATCAATGTAAGTGGAGTGTTAAAGTCCCTTACTTGTATTGCATTACTGTTATTTCTTTCATATTTGTTAGTAACTGTTTATTTGGGTGCTCCTGTGTTGGGTGCATAAATGTTTACAATTTTATATCCTCTTGCTGCATGGTCCCCTTTACTATTACATAGTGTCCTTCTTTGTTTCTTGTTACTATCTTTGCTTTGAATTCTATTTTGTCTGTTATAAGTACTGTTATCCTGGCTTTCTTTTGGAATCCATTTGCATGATAAACGTGTCTCTATCCCCTCACTTTCAATGTACAGTTGTCTTCCGGTCTGAAATGAGTCTCTTGGAGGCAGCATATAGATGGGTTTTGTTTTTTATTCACTTATATCTTTTGATTGGAGCATTTAGTTCATTTACATTCAAAGTAACTATTGCTAGATATGTATTTATTGCTATTTTGTTACTTGTTTTGTGGTTGTTTCTAAGATTTCCCTGATCCTTTCTTCTCTTGCTCTTTCATGGTTTGTTGGATTTTACTGATATACTTGGATTCTTTTCTCTTCTTTTTTGCATACCTATTACTGGCTTTTGATTTGTGGTTACATTAGGTTTGTATATAACATCTTGTGCACATAGTACGCTATATTAAGTTGATGGTCACTTAAATTTGAACTCATTCTTTACTCTTCTCGTCCCCATGTTTTAGGTATATGGTGTCATATTACATCCTTTCTAAGAATCCCTTGATGGATTTTTACAGAAATACTGTATTTACTGCTTTTGTGTTTTTCACTTTTCATACTCTCACTTATGGACTTCCTTTCCACTCAAACAGTCCCCTTTAATATTTCTTGTAGGGTTAATTTAGCAGTTGTGAAGTCTTTAGTTTTTGTCTGAGAAACTCTTTATCCCTCCTATTCTGAATGATAGACTTGAAGGATAAAGAACTCGATGGATAGAGTATTCTTTACTGCACATTTTTCCCTTTCAGCACTTTGCTATATCATGCCAATCCCTCCTGGCCTGCAAAGTTTCTGCTCAAAAACCCGCTGATAGCTTTATGGGGTTTCCCTTATATATAACTGTCTTCCTTGCTCCTGCTACTTTAAATTTTTTAATTGCTCCTTTTAACATTTTTGATTACTATGCATCTTGGTATGGACTTCCTTGGGTTGTATTTCTGGGGGATCTCTGTGCCTCCTGGATCTGGAGCTCTGTTTCCTTTCCTAGATTGTAAGTTAGATTTCAGCTATTATTTCTTCAGATAAACTTTCTGCCCCCTTATCTCTCTCTTCTTCTTCTGAGATCATTATAATGCAGATGTTATTACACTTGATGGAGTCACTGAGTTCCCAAAGACTATTTTCAATTTGCATAATTTTCTTTCCTTTCCTTTGGTCAGTGTGGTTACTTTCCATTATTCTGTCTTCCAGGTCGTTAATTCCATCCTGTGCTTCATCTGGCCTGCTATTTATCCCATCAAGTGTATTTTAAATTTCATTTATTGTATTCTTAATTTCAATTGGTTCTTTCTTACCGCTATGTTAAGGGTCTCACTGATGTCCTCCACTTTTTTCTCCAGTCCAGTGGGTATCTTTATGATAACTGCTTTAAGTTTTCTATCAGGCACATATTACTTCTATCCATTTTGCTTTCATCTCTTGCTGTGGCTTGATCCTCTTCTTTGATTTGGAAGATGTTTCTCTGTCTCCCATTTTGTCTTACTTTCTGTGTCTGTTTGCGTATGTTAGGAAAGTCACCTACTTCTCTTGTTCTTAACGATACGAGCCTCATGCAGAAGAGGTCCTGCAGTGTCCTGCAGTGCTGTGTCTCCCGTTCCCCAGGGTCTGGCACTTCAGGGAGTGTCTCCTATGTGTGTTGCCTGTGCTCTGCAGTTGAATCTTGGCCTCTTTTTCCTTTAATGCAGTTGTCTGCAGAGGCTCTCTTTTCAAATTACGGGCAGTAAGGTGTACAGTGATCTGCTCGCAAAACGATGCCTGCCCCTACTAGAACTGAGGTCCTGTAAAATGTGCAGGTCAGCAGCTGTGGTGTTGGCAGGGTTTGCACCAGTCTTCTGTGGGGAAGGGCCCATAGCTAGAGGACTTAGGGGAGCCTAACTGGGAAGGGCAGATCCATGGAAGTGTAGTGGGGTGGGGCTTGATACAATCACATTAGATAAGAAGTGTCAGCATTGGGTAGCTACTATTTATGCTGGGGGACAGGGAAGAGGAAAGGTGCCCGTCCGCTCCTTAGTTCCTGGAGAGGTCTCCCTGTGCTCTCTGTCTATCAGGGAAGCACTCTGAGATAAGCAAATCACTCTGCCTCCCATCTGTCCCCAGTGTTTTTCAAATTGCTGGTTCTATGCTGTATCTTCACGGGCTGTTTGTCTTGCTATCTCCTTAAGGGTGGAGACTCCACTTCCTAAAGCCCTCCAGGCTCTCCCAGAGCTGAGCCTGCTGATTTAAAATTCCAGGCTTTAAGTCCAGCTGGTTTTCAGAACTCACAAAATTTAACCCCTCTCTTTTTCAAAGGCAAATATTACGGAGATTCATCCTCCCTGTTTGTGGGCTCCCCAGCGCGCAAGTCCATATTCTGTCCTTCTCCACACCATAGATTCCATCCCCATGGAGGAGGGCCATGGTCTCAGACCGTGTCTTCACTCTTCTACCTTCTTCCATGTCGCCTCTTCCCTGCCTTCAGTTGTGGAGTCTGTTCTGCCAATCTTGGGGTTGTTTCCTGGGTTATTTTTGCCCATATGGGTGTTATCTATTTGTATCCCTGGGACAACGTGAGCTTAGGATCCTCCTATTCTGCCATCTTCCCAGCCAGTATTTTTTTTTTTTAATTGGAAGTATAACTGACACATGTTATAGGCTATTACTTTTTATATGTTAATTTTATATCCTGCTACAACACTGAATTCTACAGTTTGAGTTAATTTATCATTGATTCTCTGGGGTTTTCCAGGTTTAAAAAAAAAAAAGGAAGAGTTAAAAAAAAGATACTGGTTTTTAAACTAAGGCATACATACTTCACCATGTTGAGAAAGTACCCTTCAATTACTATGTCATTGTTTTGTTTTGTTTTTAAAGAATTTACTTATTTGAGAGAGCGAGAGAGAGTACGGGCAGGGTGAGTGGCAGAGGGAGAAGTAGACTCCGCGCTAAGCAGAAGCCTTATGTGGGGCTCAATCCTGGACCTCAGCCGAAAGTAGATGCTTAACCAACTCAGACACCCAGGCACCCTCACTGACTGTTGTTATCATGATGGGGTATTGAATTTTATTAAAGGAGATATTTTTCTGCAAATTTATTTCCATTGTATACAGTATTAATGGAGTTGTTAATAATGAACCAACCTTGCATTCCTAGAATAAATTTCACTTGGTCACGTTGCATTATTTTCTTAACGTACTATTGAATTTTGTTTGCTAATATTTTCCTTGGAATTTTATACTAGGGTAGACTTTAAGGGAAATTAAAAAGAGCTTTTAAGAACTAAATCAAGGTAACCATCAAAGTAAACATTTTTAATTACAAAACACTGGGATTTTAGTATATAACAGAATTGGGAGAAAAGAGGCTAGTGCATGTATGTCTTACAAATCAGCACACATCCAGCAATGTATAATTTGCAGTATTTAGACTGAGACACGAATATATTGTAGCTCGGTGTAGTTCACAGAATAAGATGGTGGGACAGTCAGTACTAACAGTTGCTAAGTTCCAGGTGACAGAGTCCTAGCCCTCACCTAAGTTCTTATTTTACTTTACTGTTTGTCACATCTCACTAAAGTTCAAGTTCCAACTATAGAGAAGACTGTCTGTTTTGCTCCCCACTGTCTGCTGAACCAGACATATCGTAAGCGTTCAATAAACATTTGTTGAATAAATAAAGGTGTTACAGATTACCCCAAGCCTAGACTAATAGTTAATTAAACCTTTGGTTATCAGTAATTACATAGTTTTATTATTGTAGATCAGGGATAGGCAAACTTTTTTGTGTAAATTTCCAGATAGTAAATATTTCAAGCTTTGCAGGCCATATGTTCTCTGTTGCAACTATTCAGCTCAGCTGTTGCAGTGCAAAAGCACCATAGATAATACATAAACAGAACAGCATAAATAAAACTTTATTTACAAAGACAGGTGGTGAGCTGGATTTGGCCCAAAGGTGGTAGTTTGCTAACTCCTGTTTTAAATGACAGTATCAGTAAAAAAAAACATTTCAGGGTCACTTGCTCAAAAAGTCAATAAACAGCAAATGGTATTTATTAACAATAGCAATGACATATAAACCTGACACATTCCCCCATATTGGACAAAGAGGACTACATAGATATATGTCAGGAACAGAATTTAGCTTATGTCATTTTAAAATCAGATCTAGTGTAGGATGCACCTCATCTAGTGAGGATGCATTCCTCAGTGCTTAATGCAAGCACAGTTCTGAGATTTAAATGGTAACTGCATTTAGCAGGTAAACTGTTAGCTAAGGATGATTTTTGCAGTTTTACTCTCTCAGTTTTTTTGGCCAGACCAAAATAAACAAACAGATCAGAACTACTGATGAGATGCAATCATGTAAGTTATACTCCATCACTGTTGTGTTGGGGGAGCAGAGAATAAACATGAGATGAACAGCATTTCCACATTAATCCTCTATTGAGGCTAAAACTTCCTGGGTTTCCTTTCTAAATGACTACAATATACGACTACAGGAATTCAATAAGAACAAAAACACTAACTCTGAGCTACGATAGCCTCTAGCAGACAAATCATTCATCCTTTTTCAGGTAATACTGTGCTATCTTAACATGCAATACTAACAGGCGAAGAAATACCCAGAAATTCCACTTTTCAAAAGTTGTAGTGGCCAGAGAAAAGGCAGATTTCTTCCGTTCTCACTACTGAGGCCAATCATCATCATCACCATCACCATCACCACCATCAACAACAAAACTAGGAAGGTTTTAGTTATCTAAGATGTGACAGTGATATAATTAATAAACATGTCAACACTGGAGTGTGAATGATGGCTCTTACTTGTTATCAATTTTGCCAGGAATCCATTCTCTCCTCCCAGTTCTGCCTCATTAGCCTACTTTGGGCAAAACTGGATAAAGGGAGAACAACATCTCGAGTGCGCGTCGGTCTTACAAGTTCTGATGTACATAGGAGATCACCACGCTGGAATGTAAACAATGAAGTAAAAACCCACTGAGTCCTTACTATGGAGGAGGCCGAGTCCTACATGAGATTCCTTCATTAGTCATCCAAGGGGGCTGGATTCTTAAAAGTAATATGAAATGATATGTTAAGCCAAAGAAGCCTGGGCTATTTTGTTGTCCAATCTTCCTCAGTAAGGACAGGAGGTACATGGGGAATTATGGGGTGTTTGATAGCAAAGACTTGGGGCCTATTCATAAATTCCTTGGGTCAAGAAACAAGGGTCAGAAAGGTTTATTGTTAGAAAAAAGTAGGGTCCGTGAATTCATGTGAATTAAATTGCTAACTGGTTGCTGTGGAATTTGAGAAGAAACAGAAAGTACTTCCCATCACTTTACTAAAAACCCTGTTATGATCAAGCTCTTTGCCTGGAATGCTGCAACAAAATCAATATATATTTCATTGTTCTTAACAATTAGGAATTGAGTCATTCTTCTCCTCTTCAAGAATTTTTGGAGATGACACTAACTTTAGTGAGGAGTTAAAAAATAAACCACACGGTAGAAATCATTCCTACTAATTACCCAGATGTCATGACCAAGATTAACTTTCATTTTTCCCTTCCCTCTGTTATTCAATTCTGCTGCATCTGAAACTAAGATCTTGGGATGTTTTATTGTGATGTTCTCCCCATACTTTCTTCATGTTATGGAAATCAGCTCTTTCCCAAATCTTTAAAGCAAAGTCTGGGTTTTACCTGCCATTGCCTGACTTTATAGCTCTTCTGGAGGACATATTTCTTATTTTCTGCCAATTCCGCTGGTAAGAGCACTGTGGGCTGTATTTATAGAAGTTATTTCCTTAATTTCTGAAACACGAAGTACCAGCTAGGATCTTTTTTTCTGTCATGATAAAGGACAAATATGATTTGGTTTGGAGAGGACACTGGTGGGTTGTGCAGTTGGACTCCGCATCTGTGGTAATCTTTGGACATCTATCTAAGATAGTACCCAAACCAGTGTGTGTGGTAATAAGATAGTGCAGCTCTGTAATTTGAGCGAGTGTATCACTAGTCATTTTTTTTAGTGAACTTTAAATACCTGCATGAGGCCTAATGGCAACAGTGTGGGTGAAAAATCAGTTTTCAATAATCCATATATTCATAAATGACCTTGTCTGAAGCATTTATTTAAATGAGCTAGAAAATCCAAAAATTACTTTGAGCGTGGTATCTGTCAGTGTCTTCTAGTTCATTTGCTTCAAGAAAGGAAAGTTTTAATATACTCCAAAGCAGACATTTCAAATACAGAATCTGCTCAGGTTTCGGCTTAGCGGATGCAGTTAATTATCTCAAGTGCCTGAATGTGAACATATGGTATCATGTTATTTGGTGTTGCCTTGGGGTTTAGAGGGAGGGAGAGCAGCTGTAAGCAGACTACCAACACAACTCTTCATCGTGAACGAATCCCACCTCAAATAAAAGCTGTATAAAACACCAAGTAACACTCTCCCCAACCTGCACCCTCTAGTAGGAACCAACCATAGCAACCTGGTCCCCTGAAAACGTGAAAGAGTTAGCCTGAGCCGGGAAGACAAACTCTTCCACGTCCCATGGCTCAAATGTTCATTCAAAGTAGGGTTAGATTTTCCTAAAGCCTTACTTGAGATAATGCCAACTGCTGATGTGCCACTGGGTCCTAAAAATAAACAAATACATCGGCACAGCGGAGGTATGCCTGACCTGTGTACTTCTGAGCCACTGAGGCAATGAGGACATTCCCAAGATGCCCCAAGCCTGACAGAGCCCGGCGAGGAGCCACACATCTTCCTTCTAAACAAGTCATCAGGCACTGTCAGCTGGATTAAGCTTTTCAAGTGTTGCTCCTACTGCAGTCTGGGGGTTTAGAGTCTCTTTTCTTTCCCCTGCTGCTGGCGTCCCGGATAGAAGAGCCTCGGAGGCCTGACAAGTAACGAACACAATGCCAATGTGTTCTGTGGTAGAATTGTGCCTCCACAGGAGTGAACCACAAATGCCTCAGAGTTCTGTTTGCTTTTATTACAGAGACCAACTTGGTACAATACATTATTATTTCATCTAGCCCTCTGGATTCTGGACTCAAACCAGAATTTTTCCAACGGCCCACTTTTATTAATTAAATATGCTAAAGTTACGTTCTGTCTCTCACAAGGAAGTCAGCTCAATAGTCTGATTATCTGAAACGCGTTCCAGGCCTTTCCGGGTGGATGCTTTCTACAGAGAACGTCAGACAAGACCTGGACGGGCTCTTTAGGTGTGAGACAAGTCAAGCCAGGAGATACAGGCAACACCAATTTCTAGACGTCACTGTTCAGGTCCCCGCAAGCTTTGACTGAACATAAACCAGTCTTCAAACATTTATTTACATACAGGAGATTCTCAGCTTTAAAACAGAATGCGCTTAGTCTGGACTCTTCCCGAGTGGCTTAGAAGGAGCGGGAAAGGTGGTTTCTGGCTTTACTGAGGCACGATTTTCACGCCTGCCCTGTGGCCACTGCGGGGCCTGAGCAGCGTGGCTCCCCGTGGCCGGCCACGGCCCTCCGAGCCCCATGCTGTTCAGACGGTCTGCACTCGCCCACCCCAGTTACTCCGGTGACAGAACTAAACTACGTTGTGGAAAAAAGAAATGGCCATTAGATCAAAGGCAAAACTTCAGGGAAAGTTTACTGACTCTAGTTCATTTCAGGTGTGAAGACACAAACAGGAAATCGGCGACAGGGCTAGAAATGTGATTTGGTTGAAAGCAGGAGCCCCTTCCATCTCTGGGCGCCTCGGGCATCTCAGGAGGTCTGGTCTCCCTTAGGAACCTCCGGACGCGCTGAAACAGACACACTACCGGACCGAAAATCTGCTCCCGGTCCATACTCTGCCTTCTCACACACACACCCTCTTCCCAATAGCTTTCCAGGTCAGGTATTCACCCGAAGATCTGTGGGGTGCAGGCAAAGCCCCTTGGGGTGGCGGAAGCATACGTGTGCTCAGATGGAACCCGGCGTAGCCCCGGAGGTGTATCCCCCACCCCCGCACTTGGGGTCTACGAGGAACTGGTAGGCTCTGCACTTGACTCAGGCACAATACCAGACAGAATGCAGAACGGCTACTGGCGAAATCTGCTCTAATCCTCGCTTTGATGTAAAGTAAGAGGCAGGGGAGGGGAAACCAGATCGAGCGTGCAGTTTATATCTCTCTCACTAGGGCAAATTAATAAAAACAAAACCTAATTTTCCCCCACTCTTACCCATTCTTATTCCTCCTCAATATTTTTCCTCTTTCTAAGATTCCTTTTTTGTTGGAGAAGCTTAATATTTGGCTGCCTTCTGAAGAAATGGGTATAGTGACAGATGAAAGACTTGTATTCATCGTATAATTCAGAATAAGGGAAAAATCGACTGCTGTGCATTTAAGATTCTAACAACCTTGCAATTTTGTATAGTCGTTTCCCCCACCCGTTCTTTTGAAGAAATCTGCTTTTATTCTGTTAATAACTAACCACAGTTGCAGCAGCATGGATCCGATTAGCAGTTCTTATGGTACAAAGGGGAGAGGGAAAAAAAAGCTGTGAACGGGGTTGCCAATTTGTCCACCTGGGCCCCCAGGAGAAAGATTCGATGAGGCGCCTGCCTGCTCCCTTTTTTCCACTTGATCGCTGCTCTGTGCTGCCTGAGAGAGACAGGCCTTTTTAAAGCCAAGGCGCTTTCTTGCCTTTAATAAAAGTTTCCTTTGCCTCCATCCTCTCCTGTCACAGATTTCTCATTCTGGGTCCCCACATGTCATGACAACTCTCACCCGCACACATGAGCAGCTGGGAAAAGTGTCACACGCTGATGATTATTCACTGGAATCACCCTGCATCCAGGCCAGAAACCACACGGCAGGGCTCACGTGCCTCGTGGGGACGAGCACCTTGCTCCCTAGACCCGGGCGGGTACCCGTGGTCAGTTCTTGGGCCATGCTATGCTGCTGGCGGATGAACAATAATATAGGAAAAGGCACATAGTTTGGCTATTAAATATTAGAATCTGAGGAAAAGAGCACAGTACCTTTAAATTTGGGCCCAACAGATAAAATACCAGTATTATAGGCAACATGGTTTCTTTTAGATTTTTTTTTTTTTTTGAGAGTGATCGAGCAAGCATGGGGGCCAGGGTAGGGGCAGAGGGAGAAGGAGACTCCCCACGGAGCAGGGAGCCTGAGGTGGGGCTCGATCCCAGGACCTGGAGATCATGACCTGCGCTGAAGGCAGGCGCTTAACTGACTGAGCCACCCAGGCGCCCAGCAACATGGTTTGTATGTATTTTTTATGTAGATATGGAATTGTCGATTTATGTACTAAAATACTATATACTATTTGCCGAAGGCTTTAAAAATTCACTGTATCTGTAATTACACTAAATCATGAATGCTTATTTTTGTGATAAAACTTAAGACTTCTAAATTCTTGGTATAAAACTACTTTTAGGGGAGCTTGGGTGGCTCAGTTGGTTAAGCGTCTGGCTCTTGATTTCAGCTCAAGGCATGATCTCAGGGTTGTCGGATTGGGCTCTGCACTGGGTGTGGAGCCTGCTGAAGATTCTCTCCCTCTGTCCCTTCCTCCCATTGCTTCCTGCCCCTCTAAAAAGACAAAAGCAAAAATAAGAACATTACTTTTAAAATTGACAGAGGGCTAAAGCATTGAATTATGCTGAAAAACTTAAAGAAATGCAAGGCTTCTGGCTGAAATCTCTATGTTCTAAGAGGTACAGGTGATACTTTACATGGCTTTATGATTTTTATTTAGAGGTACTAGGGGCGGCCCGGCTGGGAGAGGCGGCAGCTGTGTTTTCAGCGCTGTGCCGGAGGAGCAGAGCATGGCCCGGAATGGAAGGTGGCCATGGGCAAAGCGACACATTCAGAGCTGACTACAGAGCAGTCTGGTGGGCTGAGCCCAGGTCACACGGGACCTCTGGTATGGGGGTCATTCTGAGAGAGTAGGATACAGACCATGACAACAAGAAAGGAGGGAAGGCGTTCTGGGCCACCTGCTCATGGATTTTTTTTCAATTCTTTTACTTTAGACTTCATGTCAGTGTTCAGCAAGTAAGCCTTTGAAATGTATGTTTCCCACAAATAAACATTTTTATCTTCTTTTGTCACTTTCAAATTTTTTTTTTTTTTTTTTTTTTGAGATTTATTTGTTTGAGAGAGAGAGAGAGTGAGAGAGCAGGAGCGTGGGGGTGGGGAGTGGGGAGGAGCAGAGGGAGAGGGAGAAAGTGAGCAGGGAACCGGAGGCCAAACTCAGTCCCAGGACCCCGAGATCATGACCTGAGCCGAAGGCAGACACTTAACTGACTGAACCATCTAGGCGCCCCTCAAATACTCTAAGCATAGCATTTCTGTGTTGCCGAAGCCCAGACTGCTGCTGCGTGAGCTAACACTCCCCACTCCGGGTTTATCTAGCCCATGTGGACGCCACCTACTTAGGAGATGGGAATATTATCAGGGTAACAACAAAACTCCCCCTAGCCAATCTGTTCTTAATCGGCCATTTTCTTTGAAGATGGGGTTAGTTATTAGTGATAGGTATTTAAAATAATGAGATGATGAAAAAGTTGGCTATTGGACAATTTCGGAATTACGCTATCATATTTAGATGGCACAATTTCTGTGCATGATGGACTAAAATCAGGCAGGGTCTACATATGCAGAGGTGTGGTTTAGACTGACACAGCTTACACGACTAGTATGTCAGGTTCTATTTTTACAGGAAAAGAAAGTAAAATAATCTATCAGAGTGGAATCTCTTTCAGGAGAAAGGGAAATAGAATGATCCTGTAAACTGTGAAATACAAAGGCACAAAGATGGCTCCTAGCCCACAGGAGGAAAGGTCATGTAAGTAATCAATTTGAGAACCTACTTTTCTTGAGTTCCTGTTTATTCTAAGTGACCTGGAAGCTCTTTAATTTGGTCAGCATTTGCTGAGTGTGCTCTGACTTGCCAGGCATTATGCTTGGCACCTGGGATAAAAAGGAAGCAGTGCTCACTGTCCTGACAGGCCCCTGGGCCAGGGACGGTAGGACTCTCCTTCACGTGGATGGTTCAGTAGGACTTTACAAAGGGAAAGACACTGGAGTTGGATCTCCAAGAACAAGCAGGAATTTACCAGGCTAGTGAGGGGCGGGATGGACAGTCCAGGAAAAAGGAATTCAGCTCTAGGAGCAAAGAGCTGACATAAAATCACAATCAGTTGTATCAAAACATGGAATACTGAACTAGTTCCCTCTACTTCTTTTTATAGCTATATACAGATAGATAATATATATGCATATGTATTTATTTAAATTCAATGAGCCAACATATAATACATCATTAGTTTCAATAATTCGTCAAGTGCATGTAACAGCAAGTACCCATCACATCCCGTGCCCTCCTTCAGGCCCGTCACCCAACTACCCCATCCCCCTACCCACCTCCCCTCCACAACCCTCAGTTTATTTCCCAGAGTTAAGAGCCTCTCGTGGTTTGTCTCCCTCTCTGATGACTTCCCCTTCACTTTTCCCTCCCCTCTCCAATAATGCTCCGCACTATGTTCCACATACGAGTAAAACCATATAATTGTCTTTCTCTGACTGACTTATTTCGCTCCAGCATAATACCTTCCAGTTCTCCCCACATTAATGTAAATGGTAAGTATTCATCCTTTCTGATGGCTGAGTAATATTCCATTGTGTGTGTGTGTGTATTTTATATTTTATATATATATATATTTTTTTTTTCAGGATTTTTTTTTTTTAATTCAAACAACAACAGCAACAGTTTCCCTACACCCCACCGTCTTAATTTCTCAGGGATAGAAACTATCTGCCAAGATGACATCAACTCCACACTACCTGGCAACTCCGGGCTCTGCAGGACTAAAACACTTCCCAGGGGCTCCGCCCCACCTGCCAGCGGAGGACAAGAATTCTTCAGCAGTGCGGCCCTGGGGCATCTGGGCCCGCCCCGCCAGTGGGGCTTGCTTGGGGGGTCCCACAAAGTGCGTGTGCGTGCACACGCATGCGCGTGCACACACACACACACACACATCTCCCATCTTCTTTGTCCGTTCGTTTACATGGCGGTTCCTCAAGAAGTTAAAAATAGAGCTACCCTATAACCCACCAATTGCACTACTAGGTATTTACCCCAAAGGTACAAATGAAGTGATCCAAAGGGGCACCTGCATCCCAATGTTTATAGCAGCCATGGTCACAACAGCCAGACTGTGGAAAGAGCTGAGATATCCTTCTGTCTACTTCTTTTAAAGATTGTATTTTTATTATTTATTTGTCAGAGAGAGGGAGAGAGAACACAAGCAGGCAAAGAGGCAGGCAGAGGCAGAGGGTAAAGCAGGCTCCCTGCTGAGCAAGTAGCCCGATGCGGGACTCGATCCTAGGACCCTGGGATCATGACCTGAGCCGAAGGCAGTTGCTTAACCAACTGAGCCACCCAGGCGTCTTCTGTCTACTTCTAGTAAAAGGCACTGATGCCACATTTAAAAAAACCTATACACTGAGGGTCAGCTCTCAAAGTTTTGTCTTTTTTTCAAGTAGAATTTAAATGATATGATTCTTGAATTTCGTGTGAAATAGACTTAAAAAAATAATCATGAAACTAGGAATTCTATTCATTTCTGACTAAGGCCTAAGAATATACCAGTTATTTTATCACGAGAATTTTCTTTCTGTGACATTATAATTTCAATTGAATCACAATCTATAGAAAGGTCAAAAAAATGGCAATATGTTGCCCTAAAGAAATGAGCTATTTATCCATAAAATTTCCTATGACCAACACATACACAGATCCAACTCCCTCCAAAACATGCCCTCGGGTCACTTCGAGGGCAGCGCAAAGCTGTCCTGGACGCAGTTTTTATATGTATGTAAAACTCTCCATATTCTAGAAACGCTTTCACTCTCCCTGGTTTCCCACTTCCACAACCGGCTGTTCCTTTCCCTGTTCACAGTCTCTACATTTCTCAGCACGCTAGGGTTCAGTCCTCAGCATTCTTCTCTCAGTATTTCTCAACCATGGTTACACACAAGATTCACCTGGAGAGCATTAAAAAGTACTGGTGGAGGACCGGGGTCAGCCCCGGGAACTCGGCAGCCCCGGGGCTGGGCCTCGCACCCATCCTCTCCCAGGAGGCTTCGCCAGCCGGTGTTGGGAACCACTGACCACTCATTCCCCAGGTCAGCACTTCCTAGACCAGCAGCTTCAGCACCAACTAGGAACTTGCTGGAAATGTAAACTCTCCAGCACTACCCCAAACCTACTGAATCAGAGCCCGGGTGTGGGGCCCAGTCACCTGTTTCCCAAGCCCTCCAGTTGGTTACGATGCAGCCTAGATGCCCTGGGTAATGTCATCGAGAACCTTGATGACGCACAAACTTCTTCTGCAGCTGAGATCTCTGCTTAGAATCCTGATTCTTCTTGGAACCAGCTGCCTATCCAAAATCTCCCTCTGGATGCCTAATAAACATTTCAAATGTAACATGTTCAAAACCAAACTCCGTGCCCTTCAAAAACTTGTTCCTCCTTTGTCTTCCACCGTACAGAATCCAATCTGAGGGGTCAAAATCAAAACCCTTTTGCCCTCTTCTGCTACTCACACATCCAGACGTGACCAACGTCCCCTAGGCTACTGAAGGAGCCTCCTGGCCTATCTCCCTGTTTCCACTCTTGTCCCCTACAGTCCACTCAGCAGCCAGAACGATCCTTTTAAAGCCTGTATTGGATCGTACCATTCTCTGCTTTCTGTACCTGCCATGTGTTTTCCGATCATACTTAAAGTGAGCTCCTAAATCCTAATCACGACCTACAAGCCCTTTATAAACTGGCCCTTGGTCACTCTCTAACCTAACTGCCTCCCCATTCTGTCCCCATCTCCGCCTCTTTCCTGTGCTCCAGCCCTAGTGACTTCCCTGTGACTCCCCAGCCCCGCACAGCAAACACACTACTGATTCAGGGTCTGTGCGCTTGCTTGCTGCTCTGCCTGGATACCTTACTCTCACACATGTGCATGGCTTGCTTTTGCCATTTGTTCACTGAGTTCCCAGTGTGAATATGAATTTCTAAGACACGTTCCCCAATCACCTCTATCTAAAAGAAGCAACCCGATTTTGCCCCCCACAATACCTAACAATAAATTATATACTTATTTGCTCATTTCCCAGCTTTCCCAGTAGAACTTCAGTTTCATGAGGTCAAGGCCTTTGGTCATTCGTGTTCAGTGCATTTTCCCCCGTTCCTAGAAACATGCCCGCAACAGAAGATATACTCAGTACTTGGCTGAAATAATGAATGAAAGAGAACGCTAAACGAGGACGGAAGAAAAATGAGCCATGGGGCCAGCTGGCCTTCCTCAGGAAATCACCTGATTTAATCCAACAGCAAAAGTACAACACGCTCCTTTTCAAAAAGCCACCCAATGAATTAATACATTTGGCATCCTCAGCAAGGTCACATTCTTGGCATTCAGCTATATGCATTTAATGTAGTTTGCAAGTACAAACTCCTATGTCACTTTCTGTTTGGAAGGGAGAATATCAACATTAACAATCCCTGGTTATATCATTTATAAACATGCAGATGTGAATTATTAAAGATTAATGCATTTTAGGATTGGTGTCGGCGTTCCGTTTGTCTCATGCCGAAACCAATTCTGTTCTTCATTAGTCAATGACAACCCCTATCACCCTGTTATGGAAGAGAAATCAAAGGTGCAAGGGTGTGAGCTGAGAGTAAGTGATGAAACTGATTAGTAAGAGACTTAACGGCTATAATCAATCAACACATCATCATAATCCTGGCTCCAGGGTTATCGGAACAGAGAGAAATAAACCTAGCACCCACTGCAAAACGGTTCTGCTCCTTTCACAACTGCTATCTATTCCCTATAGAAAATACGGGAACACAGATCAGAAGTTTGTGAAATCAGCTTTAGGGACATCTTGACTTAGACATACTACTCATTTTATCACCATTTTCCAAATTGCGTAGTTGAATGATTTGGGAAACTTTTACTTCCAGGCTAATATTAGTTCACAAAAGCTTTGGTACCCTCCACTCTGATTCCTCGCTCCCAGTGAAGACAGAGAAGAGTGCAGGTCAATGCCAACGGCATTTCGCTAGTCACAGCGCACTGCTGACTCAAGGAGCAACAACACTCAGTTAAGCCCACCTTTAAAGGGCTGACAGTCTGCTCAGCTTAAGAACTGAAATCAAACAGCCAACAAGGTGATTGAAGCGCTTCTTCTGTGAACGGTGTAAAAAAACAATGGCGAAGTGGGCATGGACTGTTGGATCAGCCACGCAAACACATTAGTCACCGCTAATCTTACAGGGCCGGAAGGAGACACAAAGTATTACCCTGGTGACACAGGCTTTCCTATGTTTCCATATGCAGAAGACCAGAGAAAGGCAATGGAAACCGAGGAGAGTTTAAACTGAACTGCATAACTTAATTTTAACTGAGAGGGGGAGCAAAACCACCTGGAAATGTGTATTTTGAGAAAATCTTCATGTTCTCTTATTTCTGAATGTGGGGGAAGGAGTGGAAAAGGTTTAATTTGAAACTGGGAATGGAAGAGTTGAAAAAAATTTGTGCTTTTGAAAAAAAGAAGAAATACTCATCCCCCAATTACCAGAATACTTGACTTGGGTCCAGAGGGGCCTCAAAAGGAAAAGGGTAGCTCAGAACCCAGGGCCAGTCGCTTCAAATGCAAGGATCTGGCTGCAGGTCAGCAGTGGGGAGCCTGCCCTCCAGAAACAGCAAGAGAACATCCGCGACATCCACAAAATGCTGAGTCTCTGTAACCTGGCTCCTGGTCTGAATTTTAAATTAGTGCCCTCAAGAGGAGGGCTCCAGTATCTAAGCCCTGTAGAGATGCAATTGCTTCTTTCTCAAAGACAACATATATTGTTGCTTTCTTAAATGTTGCTAAGCATCATTTGGAACGGATCTGAAATTACTATTTTGTATAACACACAAATAGTTTACTTTGTAAGGGAAAAAAAAAATACTGGCTGAAGTTCTCTACGGTTTGTAGAACTGCTGAATTGATGTTTTCCAGGCTGCCACAGATTAAAAACACGGATATATCAATGGCATTTTGTGTTTAAGGATTTTTTTCCTGCTCAGCTTGCCAATAAGCAGCACGCATCTTCCTTGCAACAAGCTGTTGCAGGATTTCCACTTCGAGAGAAGCCAAAAAGGAGCACTTGATAGATGTTTTAAAATAAGATTACCAGGTAGGGGGACTGTGCACACTTTCGAGTAAAAAATGTGTCATTCCCTGCAGTGCTGTCCCCGAGATGCTCCTGATGGGACCACGACAGGAAACTGGTTTGCAACCACTTACGCAGAGTGAAATAACCGCAGAATTTTACCCTGAGTTTTAAGCAAAGATAAACTAAAAAGTGGAAAATTTCTTTATTTAGGATGGGTTAGGCTTTCAGCCCTAAGAGTCCTAAGAATTCAAGGGGAATAGATTTAAAAAAAAAAATCAAGAGAAATAGCTTGCACCCTCCGGTGTTCATTTTATAGGTACTAATCTTGACAAATTAGACCAGGAACTATCATTTCCTCTCACTAAAATCCTTCCTGTTCATTCCAGCCTATGACTAACTCCTAAATGCAATTCATTTTTCTCTTTTCCCATTATAGCATCCTTCCAGAATCTGCTTGTCTGAATGTCAAATTAAGCAAGAAAATTAGTTTTTTGACCAGAGTATCTTCTTGTTTGTATCTGCAGCTCACAGACATCTTAGCTCTCACTCGGCTAAGCGGAGGGTAGAAGCAGGTGAGCAGTTACATAGGCTATACCACAATGCTGCCCCAAAGAGCCATTTTCCGTATTTAATGGAATATGTGCTGCCCTTTTTGGAATTCGTTCTTTTAGGATCTGAGATTTTCCTGAGGGGTCCAAATTCATTAGGATTGTTTGGTATGCTGGATGCATCGCTCACCATCTAGGAACTGACATGCTAATGCTTCAGAGAATTAGGCTGGACTGTAAAGTAACTGGTGCTTTAAGAGCAGTGAAAGGCTACCTCTGGTAAAACCTGTGATCCTTTTCAAAGGACAGCAACTGAAGGTATTTTGCTGGGTCTGAGCCTGCACAGGTCAAGGGGCACAGAGGGTGGGTGGGGAGGGGTGTGTGTGCACCCTGGGGGGAGGCTCCCTGAAGCAGCTGGGTGTGGGGGTGTGTGCAGAGGTGCTCCCCCCCCCCGGGGGGGAAATGCTCCAGCCAACTGCAGAGGGAGGGAAAGGAGAGCTTCTAGAGGAGGGAAGGCATGAATAGCAAAAGATCGGAGCGATGAGGACCGCTCTTGAAAGATTAATGAAAGACTTCACTCCCCCTCGCCTTCCTCCTTCACGGTCTCTCAGCTCTTAAACTGCCCTGACCCACAGGCTCTGGATCTTGAGTTAGCGCGCGCTCTCTCTCTCTCTCTCTCTCTCTCTTTCTCTCTCTCTCCCCCCCCCCCTCTGGCTGGCAGTCAGGCTGGGGAGGGGCAATGTGGGAAGGGAGACCTCAGCCAGCAAAGCACATAAAACTTAAAAAGAGAGAGTTTTACTTCCATATTTGATGAGACTTTTGTTCTGTTGAGGAAGGGGTCTTTGACTA
>CM053608.1:7226956-7246062 GCA_028646535.1 Procyon lotor
GTTTTTATAAACAAAGATGTTTATGAGGCTATGAACAGCTAATTTTTGCCTGCCCATCACCACCACTCCCCACTGTATGTTCACGCTTCTTAATATTTAAACACTGTTGCTGCTTATAGCACATGGAGGAAAAAGCTGACAAAAGCCTTTGGCCAATAAAATAAAAATAAAAAAAAAGTTGGGCTTATTTACATTTTTGCTTTGTTGGTAAACTGGCATGGTTGGCTCTGGAGGCAAGACAAGCGAAATTAACACCCACTAAACCTTCTGGCAACAGCAATGCATTCTGATGTTGTGCTGTGTCAGCTTCGCTACGTGTTAGGACGAATGAGGCCCAGTGTAAGACCTACACAATACATTCAAGACCCAATCGTTTATTTTCCTAAACCCAAGGTAAATAACTCTAGGATGTGAGCCAGTAGGCAGCAAAAGTACAACGGGATCATTTATTAGAAGGGAAACCACATGTCTAACATCAGACCTTTCAAATCAATTGCACCCGACATTAGATTTGCCTGATTTAAATGTGTATACACATGCACACTACCAATTAGAAAGATGAAGATATTTCATTTCTGTCTCTAAATATAAATACACCCATATAAAGAGGGAGAAATAAAGACAAAAAGTAAAAACAAGAAAATGTATCATCGCACTGGGGGAATGTATAACATACATTTTGCTTCTCCAACGCTGGTTTACATTGAACGACTGGGGCTGAAATTCTTTAACTTCTAACTACAGACCGCTGCAGGGCTGGAGCCCAGTAATGTGCAAACAAAGGGAGAATCCATGTGGCTACTTACCATAGAAAATCTCCATCCTGCTTTTCAAAAGAACGCAGGAAGGAAAAGCCCCACTGAGCTAGGGATGTGCCAGGGCCGATGCGGTGCCAGCGTGCATCACAGTAGTTGTTCCCATGACACTCACAATGTTTGTGAGGCAGCAGGATAGGAGGGCAAATTTGCAGTGGGTGGAGAAATGGCTTAACGGGCAAGAAACAGATTCAGCCATTCGGGATGCTTTCCTGGGCTTTTGTTTATCTACCTCTGTGATAGTTCTCATTAGCTGTCAGTTTCATTTACCAGGACAGAGATGGAGAAAAATGATTGCTCTTTTTTTCACAAACCCTGGGAGGCCAACAGTAGGAAGAAGCTCCCACAACAGTTTGGCTTTACCCCATTGCGGCTATCGGCTACACACCAGCTGCGCATTTTAACAATGACTTGCTGGAGAGACAATGATTGAAAGAGTCAATCTGTGACACACGGAGAGGCAGGAGCAGGCCAGAGCTGGAGGTAATGGGAGAGAAGTGAGGTCAGAAGAAACTAGTTAGTGCTGGGAACAACAGGAAGGAAGGGGGAGAAAAGAAAGCACAAGATTACAGACAGGAAAAAACGGGGGTGGAAATTCCAAACACACGTTCCCAAAGCAGCAGCTGGAGTCTCCTGCCCTGGGCAGGACACCAGGCGATCACCACCTGATAGCCGTACTTCACCAGCACAGACTTAGAAGCAAATACCGTACATCAGCTTAGGATCTAATGTATGCACTCACAAAACTTCAACATGAGGACTAAGGATGGGAAAAGGAAAACGTGAGACTACTAAATTGACCTAATTATTCTCTAAGGGAAGGTGTCTTTGCATTTGGTTAAATAAAAAAGAACCATAAACTCTATGACCATCTTTAAAACGTGTTTGTTTGTTTGTTTTACCTATGACCAAGTTCACACAAATACATTAAAAAAAGAAAAAAAAAAGCAAGGGTATATAGACCAGGTGGAGGGAAAGAGATGGAATTTTTTTTCAACAAAAACCTGAATGATTTTTAACAAATCCGCCTCCGATAACAAAATATAAGACATGATGAGCATCTATCAAAAACTGATGTTTGAACGTCGCTGGACTCAACTTTGGGAACAGAGGAGGAGAAACAGGTAGCATCTGGATGTAAGCCATGGAGGATGACCACCAAGAGGTCCAGGGCAAGCATGTGGATAGATGTGTGGCTCTTCTGTATGAATTAAAGAAGGGCGCCCTTTCCACAGAAGAGTAGCCTGAATTTCACTCTCATTTACCCCTCTGGCCCATGTCCTTGTCCAGTGAGCAACCTGCTCGACTGTGCCTGGCCAGTAATGGGATGCCACTGATCAGCTAGTTGATGCTGCCTTGCTTGATACATGCAAAAGTGTGAGAAACCACTCTGGATTTTAAACTACCTCTATCGTTAAATTATACATCAGATTGCCTGCCCATCACATCACACAATTTGCCTATGATCTAAATGAAGCAAGGGTTAGATTCTTGTTTTCCCCTTGTCTTCTGGTCTCCCCTTGGCCTTCTCAGACCCAGACCCTTCTCAGATCAACCGCTAACCTATCCTTTTTTTTTTTTTCTTTCAAGTTAGAAGAAACACGGATTCAACTTTGTGAAACTACATTATGCTTTCACGGCTGGCTGGAAGGCAGTCCTACTAAGTGACCTCAGTAAACACAGCAAGTCATCAGCGGCAACTTGACATGCGTGTCTTCTGAGCTGTAGCAGAACACCCACCACTGGGTTAAGAATCCAAAGACTCGCTGCCCAAACGAGGTGTGCTGCTCTGGAGAGTCATCCCGGGGCAAGCCTCCAGCTCTCAGATAATAATAACCGTCACCACAACAGTTAACACGCACGGAGGGCGGACCCTGCGCCTGCTTTATGTGCATTAACACACTTAAACTTTACAGGAACCCTAAGAGAGATGGTTATTACCTTTACAAATGCAGAAACTGAGGCACGGAGAGGCTTAGAGACTTGTCCAAGGTTACACAACGAGGTAAAATGAGGAGGTGAGAGCAGAGGATTATTAAAGCCCCATCCCGCTGAAGTGTTATTTGTGAGTCCACCCCGGAGGAAAGTCGACAGGGGCCGAAGCTGCCGACCACGTTTCCCAGGAGGTCATTCCTCTCACAACAACGCGAACATGAAAGAAACGTTCCCTGTGCCGTGCTGTGTACCATTCCATGACTCTACCCCAGCGCACTCAGCATACACGTTACGGAGCTACTTGAAGAGCGGTGCTCCCCCCAGACGGACCCCGTGCTGGGTCACCTCTTCCCCGGACCAGGCGGACGGAAAGGAGCCGCCTGGCAGTGGAGGGAGAGATGAAACTGGGAGGCCCCTGGGCAGTTCGCACTTCTGACCCGAGTTTGAAAACAAACTGGATGCTTTAAACAACATTTCTAAGAAACCTGAGAGCTTTCTACTAAAAACTTCCTTTCCCAGGAAGCAGGCAGAGAGAATCCTATTCCGGCCCCGACCTGCGGTGACCGTAAGGACCACGCCTCCACGGAGATGGGGCTGATGATAGGGCATCAGGCGAGTCATCTGGGACGCACCTCGCCCTGCGCATGCGCAGGACGGAACGTGGCTGCGGCCGCGGAAGCCGATCCCCTCCCCCATCCCCCACCCCACGGAGCTACATCCTCCAGGAGGTCTGTGCCCTCCTGTGACCCAAGGGAGCTCTTTTCTTGGGGGGTGGTTCTACATCGCATCAAAACCCAAACAGTGAGGACGCTTCAAGATCCCCAGTGGAATGATAAATGTAGATACGCAAAGCATCAGACTGAATTACCCATGTCAGGAATTTTAAATGAAAACCTACAGTATCGTTATACCTCAGAAAAGTTTTCATTTATTAAGAAAAGCCCTTTCGATCCAATTTGGAAAGCGGTGCGTTCTTGCTCGACAAATAACGATAGTTTACATATGACTTTCCAATGTTTAGGTAGACGATGCTTCAAAAACCATCTCATAACCAGGAACTGCCTAAGGAATTCTGAAATATAGACTATTCATAGTTTTAAAGATGTTAAAAGCAGATAAATCCAGGTTTTACAACAATCTCTGTGAGCACAAACACTGAAAGAAAGGTTAACATCAAAATGCCTTCATCAAAATGTGCTAAATTATAGCTGTTATCTAAAATATGGATGAATCTTAGGAACAAAATATTTAGTTAAAAAAGTAAATTCTAGGAGACCATTTACCGTAGGAATGGGGTAATCACATTTCCTGTTGTGCCAAGAACCTTCCTAGTTTATGCGTGTTGTCCTGTGGTTATTAATAGCAACCCTTTCCTGTCCCCAAAGTGTCTCAGCTCCCTTGAAAAATGATATAGTCATTCTAAGTATGTTTCTATAAATATGCTTCTACAAATCTCAAAACTAAATAAAACTAATGATACATACTCTATGAGTTTTTATAATAAAATTCTTCAAAAAACCCCCAAAAAGAACCATTAAAAAAATATTCAGAGTATTGGAGGCAGGGGAGAGGAAGAAGCCTGAAGAGAAGGGAGGAACACACAGGTAGACACAACAACACTGACAATACACCAATTCTTAAACTGGACGGGGAGGGGGTGGTTCATGAGTATTCTTTGAGAGTTATGTCTCACAGTTAGCATGTTCTATACGTTTACATACATATATTTATATATAAAACATCCCATCATAAGCATTTTTAAATATAAAAGAAATAAAATAAGGGATAAAACTACCATCTATGCTTTCAAGAGAACAGAGTAAACGATCAGCAAATTTATCAGTTATTTAATATTAGTTCTAATAGGTTAGTAAGAGGCATTTTTCTGGCAGCCACCTAGATCGCGTTTGCAAAAGTTAGAAGGGAAAAAATTACAATTAGTTTGCTAATACAAGGAATGGGTGATATTGACCTAAGAAAGCTGGACGCGGCAGACAGAGAAATAAGCCTACGTACACAATAAAGGAAACAGAAGATACAAGAGCAGTAAGACCACTAAAATACGAATGCAAGAGTTAACTGGAAAATGAACTCCTCCTATCAAAATCAGAAGGTCCGTTTTTGTTAGTAACGAGGACTCGAATTTGTGCGGGCCAAGTAAAAGACAGGTGCGTATCAACACGAAACACGGGCTACAAATGATCTGCCAGGCCATAAATTGAATAGAACCGTACAAACTGAGGCCAAACCTTGCGCACAGTCTCACCTCGGTGGCACTTACCAACAGAGCTTACAAAATATGCTGAGAATAAATAATTTTCTGGCATGAGGTAAATGTCCAAACCAGAACTATCAAAAGTAATTGGTGATTTTACTGAGCATTTATATTCATTAATCAAGTATCTTTAGGACCTGGAACTCTCAAATGCTTTGGTGACAATTCAGTTAAGCTTCTAATCCATGGTTGCGTCACCAGGTTTTTCAATGGTAAGAAAGCAGCGGCATGCATGTTGCTCTTGACGAGCACTCGGTCTGTCTTTACTACAGAGTAAAATAATAATTACTGAGAAGTCAGTACCTGGAATACTTGCAGGAGAAATCGGGCCAGATCGGGACTGGTTGCTGCCCACAGGAGAGCCGACAGGAGAAGGCGATGGGCCCCCAGGGATGCTGGAGAGATGGGGGGATGCGTGCGGAGAGAAAGGTGACTGAGCCGGGTTGCTCTGATCCCCTTGGCTGCTCGTGGATCCAGACGCACTGACTGCTGAGCTCAGAGTTGCCTCCGTTCCCGTGGGGAGGTCGTCGATGGAGCCAGACAGGTCCTGAGAAAGAAAGAAACACCATGTATTTATGGAGTAACACACTTGGATGCATACCTGACCAAAACACTATTTAAATGTCATAACAGTGCCCCTTTCAGAGATAGTTTTTCGGGATAATGCCCAAAGTTCAGAGCATGGCCACTTGTTATTAGAAGACTTTCAGGAGATCTCTCGTGAGTTGAGCCCTAACATCTGTTCGGCCCCAAAAAGTAAATGAAGTTGTACCTCTCTTTCATAAAGCCATCCGACAGCTTTCCTCTAAGCTGCCAGCACCTAGTCCAACACACCTGTTCAAAGAGTCACAGGAAACAGCACTAGAGGTGGTGACTTACCGTCTGAATGGAATGGTGGCTTCAACATACTGAAAACCACTGTTCTGGATCCTTCTATTTAGAGTCAACATTGAAAGACTGTTTGAATTTCAAACTATAATATTCTAATGGAACAGCATTTATTTATTGATTTGCAAGAGTGCATGTGAGAGAGCAGGGGGAGGGGCAGAAGGAGAGGAAGAGAGAGAGGGAACCTTAAGCAGACTCTGCACTGAGCATGGAGCCCAATGTGGGGCCTGATCTCATGACGCTGAGACAAATCAGGAGTCAGACGCTCAACCAACTGAGCCACCCTGGTGCCCACAGAGCAGCAAAATTTTAACCAGACCTCGTGAGGAGAAATTCTTGCATTCTATGTAACTGTATAGTGACATATATATATTTTTGTATGATATCGTGAAAATAAATCCCTTTGACATTATGTTAGCAGAAATGAGTCCTAATGTCATACCCTACCTTTTTTTTTTTTAAGATTTTATTTATTTATTTGATAGAGAGATCGCAAGTAGGTAGGGGTGGGGGGGGAGAGGGAGAAGCAGGCCCCCTGATGAGCAGAGAGCCCGATGCGTGGCTCGATCCCAGGACCCTGGAATAATGACCTGAGCCAAAGGCAGACGCTTAACGACTGAGCCACCCAGGTGCCCCATACCCTACTTTTTTATAACAATTTTAAGCAAAACAATTTTTAATGCCAACTAATTTGTCCATAACACCCTGTAAGGCAGTTATTAAAATCACCGTTTGATGGATACAGAAACTGTGGCTCAGCTAGTCAGTTACTTTCAAAGGTTACCCTACTGAGGACAGAACCATCTGCTAAGGGAGACAAAGGGAGGCTGAGGGAGGAGAAAGGAGAAAACAGTCTTCTGCACCCTCGTCAGAATGAAAGGAGAGACTTTAGCTTGGCCTTCCTCACTGCTGTGGCCCCAGACCCCAGAATGGGTCCCCGCCAGCCAGCGCTCAGTCAGCCAGAGCCGGCCTGCACTCCCAGGTCACTAAGAGTCTGCAAATCCAGGCAGGGCCCCGAGCTAGTGGTGGCTGGGCTCTAAAGGCTGAGCTGCAGTATAAAATTATTTGTCTTGATGATCTAGGACTAAATGCTGCAGAATGGGATCAGAATTGCTGGGTGATGTTATTGTCTACAAAGCATATTCAATCCTAATTTATACCCTTGACTCATTCAACTTTATTAATGTTTAATTTTACCTCACTGCTTACTACTGGGACTTCTAAAACTAGGGCTTGGAAAACTGGTAGAGGTAGATGCTTTGGATCTAAAGCATGAATCTAGACCAGCAAATACAAAAGGGACCAGGTAAAGCACAATTGGCTACAGCTCTTCAGGGTCCCCCCCAAATGTCACAAAGCAAACTCAGGATGAGGATCCCAGTCTCCCAGAAAGTATATCTGTTAACCATCTGCTATATCATATAATTAACTTTTTTTAACAGCAAAATTGCCAATGATTAAAAAATACCTTCTAAATAGCTATGTAAACCTCACAAAAATGAGTATCACAGAAAAACAAAAATTTCTTATGCTAAGGAGAATAACGTCTAAGTAGATGTTCAATGTCATAGAACTGTGCTTGTAACAAACATAATAATATTATATAATAATAACAGCAGAGACTGGACATATCACCACTAGAGAGAAAGTATCATTAAATTTCCAAAATGAAATGGGGCAAACGGAATCCTATTTTCAGAATTCAGAGAAAAAATATATATAAACATTTCTATACAGGGCACACAAGTTGCGTGATTTTGCACATATTCAGCTGGTAAAACACTGTATTTGACTTGATTACTGGGTTCAACCATAGTTTGAATCAGACTCTGGAACCAGACAGCTTTTGCGAAGCAGGGTCAGAAACAGGAAGGTTATTAAAAAAGTGACATGCTATGTACAACGTAGAAAATACTGACACTTCAGAAATCAAGGCAAGCATCTGAGTTCTAGAAACAACACTGACGCTAACAGAGTATACATGGGCACACACACTGACTTGCTGAAAGAGAAAACAGGGCAAGTTCTGCCGGTCCCACCCTCCCTCCCCAGGTGGACGGCTGACTTCTCAGGTGCACAGGCTCAGCGCAAGGACAGGTGCAGGGGTGTGGAAGAATGGCTGGGGTCCCACATAATTCCTGAAGTCTCTGCTCCCAAGCCATTCCCTTCCTGACCTGATGTAACCAATTCATAGAAGTGCGGAGGAACCTCTGGCCAGGGGCTCAAACTGGACCCTGCCTATTTTTGCTCTGCCCACCAGCCGAATGTTTTTAAATGACTGAAAAAAAAAATCAAGAGTAATTTCGGCTTCTGTAACATTTTACTGGAATACTGTCCCCACCATTCCTCTAATGTATAACCCACAGCTACTTTGGGCCTCCAACAGAAACTCTGACAGAGACCCTGGGGCCCACAAAGCCTAAAATATTTACTTTGGGGCTCTTTCGGAAAAAGTGTGCAACCCCTGATTCAGGTATTCCTGGTATGGCCTCTACCGCCTCCGCCTCTTCCTTGGGGTGAAGCAGAGAGACGGGCCTCCATTGAACTGCGTGGTGACACACTGCCTGCCAGGAATCACAGGGTCTTCCCCAGGAACACGGAACAGGACCGACCACATGTCTGCATCCACTGAAACACTGAATGGGAGCCAGAGAGGACTGCGCTCTCTTCGAAGGTATCCCAGGAATCCAGGGAGCCCCCAGTGAAGATGGCTGGTGGTGGGCTCCAGGTGTAGACGCACTCTCTCAATACCTCACGAATGTGCATCATTACTAAACAAAGGGTCAATCAGACAAGAATCAGTTGAGGGGTGGGGATAAGATTTGATGTTTTTTTGGAGAAAAAGAAATTGGTAGATAACTCGATATAAAACCATTATCTTTTATTATACTACATATGGGATTAAACATAGAAGAGACTTGACATAGATTCGATTTTTTAAAACATCATCATTTGAAGTTAAATAATCTTATGCAAATCTTTCTTCAGTAAAAAAAACTACTTGGAAATTTGTAAAATTCTCCGCACGACCTATAAATTCCTTCCCTGTCCTCCTATAAAATTCCAGGTTATGGCTGAACAAGTGACACGGATGGGTGTTAAGAAGGCTTCATTCAAGCTGCAAAAGCATGGAAAAACATTTCTGTTATTCAACAAGCTGATCGAGGAAATACCAAGAGAAAAATATAAAAACGGTAGCTTTCTTAGTGTTCACATGTCATCAGAATTTCAGTGCTGACTAGACCTCAGTGTAACAGAAGAGTAATAAAAAGATATAATTTCTATATTACTATTACACATACACGGAGCTTTTATATGTAAATTACAGAGAAATATTCCCGCCCTGCAGACACTCGGGGTATCCATATGTATAGCTATCTTAAAACATGTTAATAAAAGAAGTTCAACAGTGGTTTAAACATTCAGCCTAGTTAACAAAGAAGCTCTGTAACTAATACTCCTCTAGAGGACAATTTAGTCAGCAGGGCACCAACTCTATTCTTCTTTTATAAGTACTATCAGATCTATGATGCCTGGAAAGAACAGAGAGACCTTACTGCATCTCATTCTAACCAAGGCACCTTCAAGCTACAGTGCTTCCATTTATCTTGCTGGAAACCTGGCAGGTAAGGTAATTGCAGGGAGAACTCTTTTAAGGGGCTGGAGTCCCCCTGCCCCACAGCATTCCCGGCATCTTTCCTTTGTATTGATGGAGTGATGGGTGAGGCAATGACTTCACGGGCTCATACACAGTAAATTCGGGATTTTGCCAGGATAGTCAGAGTTGGTAAAATCTTGCTCTCAGGTTGGGTTTTCAGTATAACACTCAGGATATTTAATATTTTCCAGCACACCAATAATAATGCAACTTCTATTGATGGTTAATTTGTTTTTGGAAAAAATCAATGCCTTACAAAAGAAAAGCTTGTTTTCCTTTAAAATTTAATTTAAATGAAAGTTCCCTGCAAAGACATTCTCTCCGTAAACCATCATCTCTCCCCTTTCTGCCCATGTAAAATTTTCATTCTAATCCAAGTGACAAGTACAAGAGATTTCACTGCACTTGGAATGAAATGCCACCGGGGAGCAATAACAATCCTATCACGACTCTGACAAGAGAAACACTTATGAATTAACATAGACCACAAATATGCTCCTGATTCAATACAGTGGGACAGAGTGGGGAAGGGCAGTGACAGAGGGATGGATATGGGAACATGCCGTGGAGGAGGAGGCTAGGAAGAATTTTTAGAGACCTACATATATGCAGAACAGACATAGGACGTTGTAAATATTCTCTCTCATGTCTACATATAATCTATGATCCTCCCTAGAAATACTGTATATTTAAAAAAAAATTTTTTTTAAAGATTCTATTTATTTATTTGACAGAGAGAGAGAGAGAGAGAGAGAGAGAGATCACAAGTAGGCGGGGGCGGGGGGGTGCGCGGGGAGCAGGCTCTCTGCTGAGCAGAAGAGCCCGATGTGGGGCTCGATCACAGGAGCCTGACCTGAGCTGAAGGCAGAGGCTTTAACCCACTGAGCCACCCAGGCGCCCCCTGTTAGTGTGTCTGACTTACTACATCGAGAGGCATCTTCGGTTTCGGTGGAATTCAATTTATCTAGGAAGTTAGCTTCCTCAAGGATACATTCCATCAATCCTGGTGATGTCTTACTGTCTCAAAGACCTGGGAATAAGTCAGAAAACCTTACTCCCTTGTTTAATTAAATAAGTGGGTTTTTACAAAAGCAAATCAACTCCAAAATACTCTAAGCTGTGGCGCTCAGTACCATTAGCGGATGGCACCGGCTCTGTCTCTGATGGAGAACTGCAGAGCGGCACACGCATTTGGGCATCTCTTGCTCACAAGGGCCCCAGGAGAGCACGAGGATAAACACTGAATTAGAAACAGAGAAGATATTGCAATCAATGAGACTAGTTTAGGTCTCTTGTTTAAGGATTTTAATAGGATACAGTTAATGATTTCCAGTGTGACTTCCCATGGGTTTGACGCACAGGTTCAAATGCCAGTTCAACGGTCTTTTAAAAAGTCTCTCCGTCATCTTCAAAAGCAGGAGTCGTGTCTCTTCTCCTTTTTAGAATACTGAGTATAAAATTTGGGCAGGAATTTTTTCCTTTTCTCTCTCCAGCTAGACCCTAACTTTCTTAAGGGCCCTGTGATTCCTTGTGCCAGGTGCGGTGCTAAAGAGGGGACGGGTTTCACCAGTCGCTGGTGAATGTCACTGAATGGATATGCTCTGCGGTAAACTACAGCTGCAAAACACCACACCAAGTAAGCGAGCACATGCAAATCTTTCTAAATATTTACCATAAATGCTCTAGTGAAAACTACTGACTTCACTATTAAGATTTAGCCAACGAGTTCTCAGTCCTCTGTTTCCAATTAGCATCCCTGAGGCTAACCACCCCCGGCCTCATTAGATTGCTTAGGTCTTGAGAAACTGATACTTCACACACGGTGAAATCACTTCATACCTTCCAACCTTATTTCAGAACTATCACTTTGGACCTGTGATCCAAATACACCTTGAAACTGATATTAGAATTGAGTCAATAACTGGACTGACATAGACACAAAAGACCTCACAGTGACTGTTCACTCTCTGTTAGCAGGTTTCTTCTCGGCACAAACCCACGTGCAACCCACCAAAGGCCCTGCTGCTTTCATTTGTCTAGACAGCAAATGAGTTAAAAGCTTAGGCTTCCTGTCTAAATGAATAAAAAAATGCAAAGGCACAGAAAAACAGAATCCATGAAAAAAAATCATTCAAAGCAGTAATTTTTAGGTTCTAAAAGCATCTTCTTTCCAAGTTATATATATCACTTTCTATTTAAACATGTCCAAATAACAAATATTTATCTCTTCATTGTATGTGACAATATATACAACACATAGCCTTAAGATGTACGAGGCCAACTGGGAAAAAAAAAGTGTTTGATGTTAATTTAAACATAGTCACAAGCTCCACAAATGACAAACCCCTAGCCAAAGCCAAGGATAAATGCAAAGAAAATTCATGAGTCAAAATTCATTGTAATGATATAGCCAAGAACTGCTTTCCTTTTCTCAAGCCAAGATTCCATTATGGGTAACTCTCATTTTAATGGGACATTTATAGGGTAATCAACTAAACTGATACTTCGCAAAAGCAGGATTCAGAGTTAAGCATAGTATCTTAAGCAAAAATGGTTAAAATGGTTATATTTCCTTTGATTTTTAAAAATCAGCACCTAAAATAGAAGCTAGCTTCCAAAGGTCCTTGGGTTGGAACTCCTGATATGAAATGTGCTGCCATTCTAAATTTAGATGTGGTAAACAATTTAAGTATGAAATATGCATCATGTAAGGGAATTTTTTTTTCCACTGCAGAAGCCCCAAGGGGATCCTAAATTATTCTCAGTTTTTGAACTCTGCCCAGGGAGATTCTCTGTTCTTCCACTATTAACAACAGTCTCAAGATGTTATGTAGGCTAGGAAGAACAACAAACAGACCCTTCAACACAGTATGGGCAGTCTTGAACTTAAAGATTATTTGGTAAGAAAATGTATTTATACTTTTCTTTTCTCTGTATGGAATTTGGGATTCACTTTCATCTGGAAATAACATCATCCTGCTTGGTTACACCCTAGGACTGAGCTCACAAATGGTAATGATAATGAACATAATCATCACGTTTCTTTAGCAACAACTGTTACTACCATTGATCTAGCATCTTCTAAGTATTAGAGGTATAATGTTATTTTCTTAGATGATGAAACTACAGCATCTTATTAGCTCCCAATTATTTGTTCCTATCAAAATGTTTTTTTAACTGATTTCATTGTCCAACATAGCCAAGAGCCTCCAGACCCTTCCTAACCGCAAGCCAAAGCCCAAGTCAGTGCTGAAAACACTAAGCAAGCCTCACATATGGATAAACGCTGGCCCTTCATTATTCCGAGAGCAATGGCATCTTAAAGAAGACACTGATTAATACAAATGATGGACTACCGGTGCAATTAAAACTACACAGTAAAGGGAGGATAATGACTAATTCTGGAGAGACTGTGCGCTGCGGCCTGCCCCATCTAAGGTCTGCAGATGAAGCCTTGGGTGGGTGGGTGCCAGGGGATGGGGAAGACGTAGGAGGCAGTTTTTACATGTGAGTGACATTTGCTATTTAAATGCTAGCCTATACTGTGATCCAAACACTTCAAGGAAAAGAGAGCCAAACAGATGAATTCTCAAGGAATGAAGGAATTCTGTGATGCAGGGGTGCAACGGTAAGACGGGGGTTACTGAACCTGGGGTCCTCGGCCGGCAGTGGCCCAGGGGCTGCTGTCTGAGACAGGTCCAGACCAGAAGCGACCGTGTGCCCTTGGGGCGAGGGGTGGCCAGGAGACTGGAGGCAGAGAACACTGTGAAAAGGCAAGAGCTCTGGGAGGGATGCCCCTGCAGGAGCGGAGGAAACGAAGGCCGAGGGAAGGCGGATGAGGGCAGCTGTGAACCCCGTCTGTCTGCCGATGCCAAGCAAAGCGCGCTTGCATTTTTTTAGGAGCTGGGGAGCCAAGGGAGGTCTAACAGGTGACTTCTCACATTATCAGAGAAGGAAAAGGAATGGAAATAAATGTTAAAACATCTTAAAGGAAAAAAAAAAATCATGTTTTCAAGTGTTTATGAGCAAAGAATGCTTTCAGAACATGATTAAAACTACAGGTACCACTAAGAAGGAACTTGTAAAAGGGTTTTCCAAGATCTATGTACTTTAGCATTATATAGAATTTAACGAATGAAGGCGCAACAGCAATGGTGGCAAATGCCTCCATGACTAGAGTCCAGGTTAGTGGGGGGGGGGGGTGTCTCCCAGACCGCGGGAATCCCGGGGCTCTCCACACCCGCTCATTTCAGTTCTGTGTAATAACCAACGGAGAAATGAGGGGAAATATTTACACCTGACCCTTCAAACAGCACAGCAGTGTCTAAAAACTAATCATGAGTAACATTTGGCTTTAACAGATTTCTATTTTTTATGTCGCCTACTCCAAAACTGTTGGTGACAAGTCGTGAGACACGTAGTTATAAAGGGGGGGGCGGGGGGGCGCTGAGCTAGTTCCATGCGGGAGGAAGGACACGGGTTTATGATTTGTGCTTTACAAATATCAATGTCAGGTATGAGACTGTGAGGTAGGAATGACCCACGTGCTTTGAAAGCAAATTGACAAACTAACAAGATCTGTAAATATGTAAGATTTAGAGTTCGTCTACCGATCCTAGTTTTGATTGCTGAAAGCGTATCATAAATCTTTGTAACAGAAAAGCAATCAACACCACCTTTTGCGTCTCTCATGGTAAAAAAATGACTGTTTATCTTAGAAGTACAATGCTTAGCACGTCGAAATTCTGAAAATAAAACTTAAAAACAAAAAGGCATGAACCCTCAGGAGACATTTATTTCTTCAGTACATAGCAAGGAAATACTTTAAAATGGTAAGACCTATAGGAACCGCAAATAAATTAGCAACTTCAAAAAACAAACCAACAGAAGAATCCCCAACTCCCAAATTGTACTCAGTCTACATGGAATAAAGGGAAGTTTTACTTACTCAACGATAATAAAATTTAGTTATTTTGACATTTTTCCTATTCACACGAACCGTGTGAACACACATGCTCGTTCTAATCCCTCCCTGAATTTTCCAAAACATTTTATTCTGCAATGACTTGAGACTTACACGAAAGTGGCGAGTGCCGAGCGTTCATCTGTGAGCTCCACACAGGCTCCCCCATGTTAACACTGTATGTACCCAAGGCACATTTATCCTTCAATTTGTCTTTGTTTGGTGTTTTCTCATGACGAGGCTGACATATAGATTCTGGGGAAGAATATCACAGACATGAAGTGCCTTTTACGAGGCGTCCTATCAGAGTATGACAGGAACATGACTCATGAGATGATGTCAACTTTGATCACTTGGTGAAGGTGTCATCTGCCCGATTTCTCCACAGTGACGTTAGCCTTCCCCTTTCTACACCCCATTCACAAGAAGGGAGTCACTAGGTCCAGCCCATACCTAAAGGAGGGGAATTAAGCTCTACCTCCTAGATGATGTGTATCAAAGAATTTGGGGATGTATGTTTTTTATATATTTTTTATTAACATATAATGTATTATTTGCCCCCGGGTTGGGGATGTATGTTAAAACTGCACAGAATAAGTCAATGTTTGGGTGGATGCATCTGAAGGAATGCAAGGATTCTATTTCCCCTTCAAGTTCTGCCCACTATTCCAGCATTTATCAGTGGACCCTGCCTGCAGCAAGGTACTCTAATGTTGATTTTCTATTTCCTTCGTTCCTTCTACATTTATTATTTGGAATTCCTCTGTAAGGAAGGACTGTCCTATTTCCAGTAATTTCTCATGGCCAAGGCAGTTATCTCTCTTATATACGTCTTTTGGCGTAACTGAAGTTCCTTTATACTGTTAACAACGATAAATGAAAAAAAAAAAACCAAACAATAAATGAAGTAATACTTCCAACTGAGGTTTCATAATTAAAAAACACTGGAGAGAGAAACATATGCACTTTATGCTTTTCCAGACACAGCTCGTGGGAATATAAATTAGTATAACCACTTTGGACAACGATTTGTAAGCACACTATAAAGCCGAAGGCACACCCGTCTAATGGCCTGGGAAGTCCCCTATAAGTGTGTACCCTGCATTTGTACACAAGGAGATGTACACACGCACAGAAACACCGTGTCCATATTGTAACAACAGAAACTGGAGACAGACGAATTCTCCAGCCACTGGAATTAGAGATGCATTCAGAAAATGGGATACTACACAGCAGTGAGACTGAATGAGCTAGAGTTAAAAACACTGATGTGAAGCTCACAAGCAGGGCTGATAGAAAGCCAACCGAAAAGCCCAGGGCAGTAACAGGTAATCAGTGGAGGACAACAGAGGAGACAAGCAACAGAGTAGGGAACTGTCAACATGGCAGCGGAAACGCGGACAGTGCTCGCATCAGCGGGATGCAGAGCCTGGAAGAGCCAAGCAGAGCGGGGAGCAGCGCTGCTGGCTCAGAAGGGACGTGGCGAGAGAAGAGAGAAGGTGGAACACCGTCACGGTCCTCCCTCCCTGCATGACAGCCGCCCTGCTACCATGGAAGGCCTCGAAAGCCCGAGCGACCTGGTCTAACCAGAAACGGGCCTTCACACTCTTTGCTCAGGGAAGCTCCACTTCCCTCCAAGAGCCATCCATTCCCATCCTGGGGAGGCCACTCTGCCACGGACACCAGATCGGGCTGCACGGCGGCCTCGAGAGTTGTGAGAATTAAAGAAGAGCTTTTTTTTTTTTAAGATCTTATTTATTTGACAGAGAGAGCGTCTGCACAGGCAGGGTAAGTGGCAGAGGGAGAGGGAGAGGCAGGCTCCCCACTGAGCAGGGAGCCCGACGCGGGGCTCGACCCCAGGACCCTGGGGCCATGACCGGAGCCGAAGGGAGACGCTTAACCCACTGAGCCATCCAGGTAGCCCTTCAAGGAGAAACTGTAGGTAAAACGATGGGTGCAGGAGGATTCCAGGGAGTGTGAGCTTTCGTGCCCCTGAGGCACAGGGAGAGGCCTGAGACAGCCTGAACTGTGGATCGGGGTCCAGGGCAAGGGAGCAGTGAGGTCACGGGGAGGGGCCGAAAGGTTCTCCCCCATCTGCCCCAACCCAGCGAGCGATGACAAGGGCTCTGCAGGCCTAAAACCAAATCCAGTAAGAGGCAGGAACTGGGTTTTTAAATGAAAGCCCCCAAAGTAGTAACCAAAAGAGAAGGGAAATTCTGTAGGGAAGAGGCAGTAGTTTTCATTCCTCAGGTGTCCTGGCTGGATCAATCCTTCAGGAGCTCTTTAATGAGTGAGACAAGGACTGCCTGCACTCTGTCCATGAACATAGACTTTCTAGGATATTTCTATCAATGAGGTTATAACAAATATTTTACTACTGGAAAGTGACTCACAGGAGAATGATTAAAAAAAAAAAACCAAACACCCATAATGACTCACTATTTAAGATTCACAAATAACACAACGTTAGCACTGAGACCAACCTGCTTCAGGGGAAAGGGCTGGATGTGAGGGGGTCTGAAGCTGGTGCCATCGGTGATCAGCTGTGGGCAAGACAACCCAATCTTTTACTCAGTTGCCAAGTGGGGATTATCATGTTTTTTTTGTCAGTGGGTCAATATAATGAATAAAGCAAATGATAAGGAAACTGTGAAGGACATCACCTTTCAAATAGAAGATGACTTCCTGATGCTAAGTTATACATTAGACACAGGATTCAAATCATTCCTGCTTTAAAGAAGAAGTTAAAAATAGAATTAACGATGCAAAAAATACTGAAGTCACATCAGCTCAAATTCTAATTTCCTTCTTTGAATGATTATCTCCTCTTCAAATAATTATGCCAAAATATCTACAAACGAGTTATTTCTTCAGTATTTACAGATACATTAAAATTGCTTCATTAAAAATAGAAAGAACTAGTCTAATGGTTTCAATACAAAAGAAAGCTGAAATTTTTATATTTTCACAGAAATTATTTTTAAGACTTCTGAGTTAATTTAGGAAAACAGTAGAGAATCCAAAAAAAAATTTTTTTTACAAGATTAGCTGGACTACATTATAGATGGAAATGTTTTGTGAAGGCTATTTTTATATTTTAAGATGAAATACAACACATTCAGTACCTCCCTCAAAAGCCAAACTTAAAAACATGAATTTTTCTTGTTCTCAGTTACGATTCACAGACTCACTTAGATAAGAGGTTTCCAAAATGAGTCCTTTTCCATCTACGCACAGGGGCAGCTGGTCACTTAACACCTCGAGTGCTAGCACTCAAGTGCAATTTTACATGATAATTTTTCCTGAGAGCACAGAACCATTTTATAACCTATTACTTCAAAAACTGCCTCTCAAACGGAGGTGGTCATAAACCTATTCGGGGTTTCATACAGAAATCTGCAAATACCAATATGATGATGGTGAGACTGGTACCACTGCTAACGTCTCATGGTCAGTAAGGGCCTGAAGCAGGTCTGCAAGGCCAGCGTGTGGCAGCCTCACACACGTGACCTCTCCACAGAGCCATTTAGGTGCCCCGTGCGCTGGTGTCACTGGGCCTTGCGCTTACGGGTAGGTATCCTGTCACCTGGAGCACATACCAGGGCCCACAGGAAAGGGAGGAAGAGTGTTCTCCGACGGGCACTGAGGTCCACTGCCAGCTGCCTCCAAGCCGGAGCAAATAGATGAAGACACAGGATTCTGAATGGTGGGAGAATAAAGTTCCCACTCCCTTTGCTTTCTAAAACCTCCGAACAGGAAAGGGACCTCAGTAACCTGACGTGCAGGCCCATCACATTGCCTAATTCCTCTTTTAGCCCAGTAAATTGTAAGTTTTGAAATAAAATTGGACTTAAACGCTAGCCATCAATCTGTAGATCTCTGGAAAGAGCCAGTCTAAATTTCATCATATTCCCCTCCTCTAATGACACTTGCTTTTTAAAGGCATTCATTAGATGTCAGTTCTTGGGGGGTGGGGGGTTGTTTTTAACCTTCATATTGTATCACACTGATCTTTTCGGATGCAGGCCATGGTGGTTGCAAAGCATCTGGGCTCCGGAACCGCGGAGCCCGGCCTGACGGGCCCCTCTTTCGCGAATTCCAGGGACTCTGGCACGTGATGGAGCCCCCCAAGCTTCTGCCCCTCACCTGTAGGAAGTGTGAGGATGATTAGAGTAACGGCCTCAGGGTGTTGATGGGTGAGTCAAGAGTTGTTGCACATAAAGCACCAAGCACACTGCCCAGCACCGGGTAAGTGCTCACTAAGTATCTACTGGAATGTGCGTTTACAGTAGTAAGGGGGCCGTCGAAGTCATCAACTCTGGAGTAAGAGCAGAGTGAAATCAAGTCCTGGCCCCATCACTTCCTGCACCCAATCTTAGGCAAGTTATTTAACCTCACTGAACCTAAGATTCACCATCCAAAAAATAGGGAAAATAATCACTTATGCTGTAGTGACAATTAGATCTAATCACGAATAACAAGTACTAAGCATACGCTCAGTAACCAGCTGCTGTGTATAAACATGCCAACATTCACATAGAAACATACACACATTTCGGACACACGGTTGTT
>CM053608.1:7246562-7297435 GCA_028646535.1 Procyon lotor
ATCCCACAACCGTGAGATCATGACCTGAATTGAAATCGAAGCCAAATGCTCAACTGACTGGGCCCATTATCAGGCCAAGATTTTTAATAGAATTTTCCTCACGGACTCCATTAGTAAGTCTGTTTGTACATAGTTGAGCAAGAAGGCTGAAGAAAATGTTGAAAATCAGATAAAAGGTAAGTAGAATAAAGAAAAATATAAAGACTGAATTTAATTGTGTGGCCTTTTGATAGGGCAGGCTCCAGCCTAACAAGCCAACCCTCTCAGCAAATACAGACGCAGGCACTTCTAGTTACATGGGTCCTACGGAGCTTATTCCCCTGCAAAACTGCCATCTTGAACCTGAAGATTCTTGGAAGAAATAGAAGTCACATGTCTCTTGATACTTAAAATAGAATATAAATAGCTACTTTGTCGTTGTTGGCAACACTGAAGAAACAGGACTAGTTATCAGAACTACTGAAAATGTTTCGGGCTTACGTTATCTCCTGTGCTCTCCATAACTGCATACAGAAAACTCCTGTCAAGGGTCTCATTTTAAGAGTTCCATGTTCTACATTACTGATCTTCTTTTACTTCTGAAGAACATTACAATTTTTAACACAATTCTCCCTGTGACGTGATGCTTTTAAATTTCCTACTTCATTGGGAAATTGTGGAAGAAAGCAAACAAGGTAGGATAAACAGGTTCTTAAAGTATCCAAAAGGAGTTGAAATAATAGCCAGATTATTATAAAATTCTAACCTGGGGTAATCTGTTCTACGGAGCCCATTTTAAAACTCAGAATGAGGACCCACATGAGGTCGTGCGAGAGCGCCACATTGGTCGGTCCCTCAGTTTTGTAGAACGTGACAGGACTTCCCATGACTCGTCCTTATACAGAACAGACCTGTCTCTTCTCGCCTTCCAGGAGCCTGTCCTCTTCTGAATTTTCCTCAACGCTCAAGGAGGTATGACATTGTATGAAGGGGGAAAAAAAATGGGTTTTGGCTCCGAGAACAAATGCAATATATATATTTAAAACCATGTATATAAAAATCAGTGAAAACTACTTATGAATTAAATAAAAGAGGAGTGAAGGAAAATGTAAAACTACAACAGGCTCGCAATCTGTTAGGAGCTGAGCGAGTGCCAGTTTGTGGGCCTCGGGGCTCGGCAGGGTTTCTCTGTACAGTGCCAAACTCCAGCAATATTGTTATGGTTAGAAAGGAATTTCTCACAAGAGCTAACAAAGGCAGAAGGTCATAAATAAACCCAGCAGGATTGCCTTGTCAGTTCTCATTATTAGCGCTGCAGGCACTGGCTTTTCTATGGGCTTCTTACAGGTTCATTTAAGTGTAAGAGTTGCTCCTTGAAAATTCACAAACTCATAAATAAAATGGTTCTTAATCTAGCAAACAAAAATGCTTGAGAACTAAGTAAGAAAATAAGCAAGCAAGTAAATAAATAAAGGGCAGAACCACAGCCGAGTGCCGAGCTGAGCCTCGCATTTCCGAGAGCTGGAAGACCGTAACTCCTGGCCCCAGCACCCCAGCAGTGACCGACAGGATGCTCGGCTTTCGCGCCACAAAAACAGTCTGCAGAAGGCTCTCCGGGCAGGAGATGAAGCTGAGCTCCCAAACTGATGCTGACATGTGTTACAAACTGAGGGAAGCACAGCTGTGTGATCACTACTACAATTACGGAGTGACATTTAGTGGGAACTTTATTTTGCTGAAGTTTTTACCTAGTAACCAAAAAAAGGGGCACAAGTCCGTTAACGATAGGGAGGGATGTTGATTTTCAGCCATTAAAAACAGGAATGTATTAGTGCGTCTCTAAAGATGAACACTGCCTGTTACCTACGTCAGATAGATCTACTGCATCTTGGAGCTCTTGTCAGTGCCTCTGAATAGAAGATTTATTTCTATGATATTTAAAAACTGAGATGCAAATCTCAATTCTTTCTCAATTTTATATTCTTCTGGTCCAAGAAGAGCAGAGAACAAGCTTCCGGATGATCCCAATACAGATACTAATTCGAAGGAGAAATGATCTGATAAACTTTATTCCATTTACCAGTAACTCGAACAAGAGTACACTTTCCTTCAGCAAGAAAAAGAAATTTTATAGTGTCATCCTTTTTCTTTAAAAAGAAAGAGAAACCAAAGTGGCATTTTAAAGTAACAGAGCTCATTATTCTCAAAAACAGACAAGAAACACATCAGAAAACACAACAGAAAGTAAAAATCCTCAGCAGTGTCCCACGCAGAGCTAGCCCAATTCTAACGTTTTGCCGTATTTCCCTCTGGTCCTTTTCCTTACGTAGGGCACAACAGCTGATCTTAAACTTGATTCGTTTGCAAAACCAAGTCAGGTACCAAGTGACCTACTTGCCACCCTCTATCAACAAAGTGAACCTTTTGTTTCCCAAATGATTTTCAGTTTTATAATTTGTGTTTCTTTTTAATGTAATTGTAAATTTAAAAGAATCATAATTAGTGCTCCACATCATCTCCTTTCAGCGACGGATGACGGTTTACAGAAGAACAACGAGGTTCCATGGGCAGGGATGCTCGGATGCGGTTTCGTGTAGGGGCTCAGTCAGTCCGAGAAGCTGGGTGAGGAGTGCGCACGTGCTCCAAAGAAGGTATGTTTGCAGATTACTTTTCACCGGCTTGCAGCCTCTCATTACCCACCACTCATGATTATTAGTGTCAAGCTGATGTTGAATTCTTCCCAGAGAAAAGTCTCCGCGTTTGCTTTCGATTCTGGCAAATTGGTCTATATTCTCGGCATTCAAACAGGATTGCCCTTGAAGAATGTAAGATTACTGGTACAAGGAACATGAATAAATTCTGGAAAGAGGGTGGTTTAAGTGTCCGAGAGGCTCAGACAGGCCTTACTTTACCTTGGTGGGGAAAACTAAGTTTTCCTAGAGGATGTATCTGAAACGGTAAATAACTACATTAACTGTAGCCTAGACAAGAAATCCGTGCTGTTACATCTCCAGAAGGCTACAAACATCATAGAATATTTTTGGGTTAGCAGCTTTATCCCCAGCTGGCCCATGGGTGACAACGGGAGGCCATAAAGATACTCAGGAACTTACTACTGAATATTCTGCCAACAGAAGGAAATATTAAACACAAGGTCCCCAAATCTGACGCAGGTAGAATACGAGTACCATGTAAAAAAAGAAAAGTTTTAGACTATTTTTAGACTTCAGTAGCTAATCCATGCGTGTTAGCCAAGCCATAAATCATCAATCCTCAGAACTGTTTAGCAGATGTCAATGGGGCTCACACAAAATATTCCAGGTAGAAACATGCTAGAAGCATTAAAACATGGGGAGAGCAATAAAATATGTCACTGAGATATAATATACGGCATGGTGACTATATTATATACTACAGTTAACAGTATGGCCTATTTCAAAGTTGCCAAGAGGGTAAATCTTAAAGCTTTCAGCACAAGAAAAATAATTGTGCGACAAGTGTACAGTGATAGATATTAGGCATTAGACTTTTGTGATTATTTCAATATATACATAAATGTCGAATCACTATGTTGAATACCTGAAACTAATATAATGTTATAAGTCGATTATATCTAAAGAAATAACCAACCAATCAACACAGGTGGAGCAAAGTTTGACTCCTTTGGAAGAGAAACACTTATGAGGAACTGCTAGGAACAGGACAAGTACAAAGTTTTCAGAACTAAAACAAAAGCCACAGTTAACAACTTAACTCGAGTCCTTTGTTTTTAGAATGTGAAACGGAGGACCAGAGAGATTCAATTATATACATCAAAACTATGTCCGGGTTCTACAGACACAGACTATTTTAGAACGCAGCTTTCTAGGTATGGTTATTAACAAAATGTTATCACTGATATTGACAGCCTCATCCCAGAGCTGAAAGGACAAAGGGGCGGGGGTGAGGGAGAGGAGAGAAGAGAGGGAGAAGGGAGAGGAGGAGGAGAGGGGGAGAGGGGGAGAGGGACAGAGGGACAGAGGGAGACAAGAGGTGCACGCACGTGCTCTGGTCGCGAGAGCACCCCTAGACCTACTGAAGTGAATTTTCTAATAGTTACTATTTTACATTGTGTATCCAGGTACGCGACTCTGTCTCAAAATCCCATTTTGTTTAGTAAAGAAGGACGTGGCTCTGTTAAGTGATAAAAGGAAGAACATGCAAACCCGTGTGGCAGAGATGTCCCAATTTGTGTAATATCGAGATACAGTTTAACAGAGCCTTTGGTGATTTAACGCAGACCTTTTATTTTCTCATTTCTAGCCTTTGGTGTGGCTCACGCAATGTTTTCTCTAGTTCTCCGATTTCTCGAACTTACAAACGTGTTCACTCCGTCTCCTTGCGGGTGAGTCACAACAGCTGTCGCGAGCAGGCCCGTCAACAAGAGACCATAAAGTGGCACAGCAGAGGACGGCCAACTCCCACAGCCACAGACCAAAGCCACACATCCGCTTACCTTGTGACCTGATCTGGGCAGGACGCCCGCCTCCAACACAGCAAAGGAATTCATGATTAAATTCAGAGGGAATCCAAACAGCAATAAGGTAAATGTATTTTATCACTTAAACTGATAAAGCATCTGATTTTTTCATTCTGTCTGATGACTACCCACAGGATTCACAAGAGGGAAATATAAGAGGAGCAAATTGTGAAGACAGACTGTTTTGTGAAATCATAATCCATGAAATATACCATCTGTGATCTAGCACAGTTCTCAACCTACAATGGATCCCTCGTGCGGTTTGGTATGATAAATAGTTTATTTTATAGAGTTCTGAGTTCTGAAGTATCTGTAATTGTTTTAGGTCTCAAACATATGGGACACAGCACAAACTGAATTTAAATTCCTGAGAACAGAGGAATGAACTGTACCCGTGGAAAGCTGGTCATGTGTACTGCGCAATGCCATACCATAGGACACAAAGGCAAGAAGGAAAAGAGGACTAAGGAGGGACAAAGAAAAGGGGAGAAAGGAACAGAAGACAGAGAATGAGACATGTAAGATGCATGGCAAGTGTTAGGAGAGTTTCTGATGCATAAATGGATCAGTGACTACATGTGAAATAAAGCCAGACAAGTAGACAAACCTTTTGGCAGATGTGACAAATAATATTATTAAAGACTTTGACCTATCGCTCCTGAGCTAAATAGTGTGGAAAATTCTACACACGCATTTAGGCCAGGGAGCACCTCGGCGAGAAGCAGGAAGAAGAGGCATTCCGGGCAGACGCAGCCCCAAGGACCCACGGTGCCTCTCTGCAGAAGAACGCTGCACCCCTTTCTCGGAGTGTCAGCCCCTTCTGTCCCCGCCAGCAGTGAGCCCTCGCTGCAGGGTCACAGTGACCCCTCTGGGCACCGCCGATGCCAACCACTTACCTCGTGAAGGGGGAGCGGTGACAGCTGGGATTAGAAGCTCGGATTAGCAGCGTGGTCTTTGTGGTCTGAACTTAGTTCACTTCTTTCTTCTGCTAATTACTAGCCACTCAGCTTTCTATACATTACTTAGACTCTCAGAGGCCTGAATTTCTTCACGGACACACTGGTCTAAGTGGTTAGACAATGATATAAAAGAAAGCACTTAGAATAGTGCTTGACAAATAGTGACAGTATAATAAATGATAGCTATTATTATTTTATCTTTATATCCAAACCATTTCGTCATTTAGTCCTGACAGCAGTCTCACTTGGTAGGGTCAGCCAACTGCATTTTATATATAAAAATAGAGGCAACAGGGTCAGAGGGTGAGGTGGGCCGTGATTCCAGCGTAGTGCTTGGGTTCGAAGCCCAAGGTAAGTCCACTACTCTGATCCTTGTTCTTCTTTCTTGTTACGGTTCCTACTCCCATGCCAAACAAAGGAAAAGATAAGAAAAAAGCCAGAGTGAAAGAAAAACTGGTACTCCACCAGTGTTTCCAGAAGATCCATTGTTTTTCTTGAATGAAAATCATTTAACAATCCCAGTGAATCTTCTTTGTCTCCTAGCAAGAAATTCTTAGTTTTGCTTTGATAAAAAATGAAAATCTTCCCCCCTGCAACTAGCCTCCAGATTTTCCTTTGGAACAAAAAGCAGCAAAACACCACCACCAGTTTTTCAACGGGAGGACTCAATGTGATTTATTCTTTGGGAAAAACCACAATCCTGAATCCAGATATAAGCTACCTGTTAAAGACCATAATAACATCATGCAAGTGGGACAGTGTTTTGGCCCAAAAATGTCATTAGAAGTAAGACTTCCTTCATTTAGATATCTAACAGAAGATATTTTAAAACTAATGTGCACTACTTGTCAGGACAAATATAAAATTTTGAGATTATACACAATCCTCGGAAAATAGTAATTATGTAAGGAAGAATACTACAGACCCGACTGAAAAGAACTGAACTATGAAGTCCCTTCTGTTCTGGAATCCTAGAATTCCGGAAAAGAAGCTAACTTTTGAGTACTGATTTCCAATGCAAAGGAAAGAATACTCTCTACTGTGACATCCGTCACTTCCAAAATTTCTTTTAACAGCTACATGACTGTGAAAACTGAGGTTGATGTACACACTTCTTGAATGAGGTCTGTGTTTTCTTTGCATAAAACTTTAATATTTTTAAGTGGAGAGACAAGATTGTTTTCTGCAGAAAGACTAAATAGAGAATGGCTTCCCGTTAGTACCCATGGACTCCCTGAAATACCACTGACTTTTATTGAGAAGAGTGGTTACCCTTGGTGGGGGCTGAGAGATAACGGATGTGACGCAGAGCGGGCACCGGAGGGCTTGCGAGGTCTGGGTGTGTCTTCTGAACTATGTACTGATGATACAAGTGTATTCGCTTGAGGAAATGTATCAAGCTGCACACTTCTAACTCGTGCCTTTCCCTCACATTTACGTTATCCTTCCATAATATTTATATTGAAAAAATGGACTTTGAGACAATAACCCCAGAGCCGTTTGTCACGACAGAGGAGAAAGAAAGGAAATAAAATAAAAGAAAACAAACCAGTCTCTGGGATCCTTACAGCCCTATCTCACCCTGATAGGTTAGCATGGACACGTGCTCCCCTCTTCTTCAGTATTCTCCCTGAATATATGACCTGCTTTCAGAAAAGCAAGAGTCCAATTTAAACAGAAGTTCCTATGGGTAGGTAATGGTTTGACCCCTGATCCCACTACCACAATTGTTCCAATTCTCTAATGATTTCCCTGCAGGGTTCATTTACCAGTTCTGGGTCAAAGACCAACATGCCCACGAAGTCAAGGGTCGACCAAAGCAGTGCTTGATGTATTTGAAACGAACTGTACCATAAAGGCACATTTCATCAATTAGAGATGGTTTTTGAATGAAAATAAAAGGAAGTCTAAACCACAATATTGTCATCATTTACGCTGACACATTCACAGGCATACACATATGGAATGATACATCCCGACTAAAGTACAGAACCACTATTATCCAAAGCTAAAGTAGTACTAGCAAAAAAAGGGACAATTTTACTTTATTATCTTTAGTACTCTTATATTTGAGAGCTTCTTCCATTGCCTCATAGGGTTTCCTTTAAGTTTCCATTAACTGAGCTGCTTTTAACTTCTGTTCCTCAGGACTCTGAACAGTTCGGTTAACGATGGGTCAGATAGGGATTCGGGTAAATTTCTCCCAAATATGATAAACTAATGTTTTAGGAATCTTTTTGCTGTATGAAACACTACTTCGTTGCTTTCACATTCATAAATACAACTACTTACAAATAATAATTTCTTTCTTAGTTTAAACAAAATGCCTCAGTAACAATATATGCTGAAGTTGGTGCAAAAGCTCTATTTGAATTTGAAGGTAATTTTTCTCTAATTAAATTCAGCTCTTAATAAAAGAACTAAAGATACATAATTCCCTCTACTGTTATTTGTATAGAAAAGTAAGGAGAGGGAAGACCCCAAAAGAAAACAACAAAACAAAATGAGAAGAGAGGGAGGGCGGGAGGGAGGAGCTCCGGCTCTCTTCTCAAGAGGAGAAGGGGGAGCAGGAAGAGTTACTGTGAAACAGGAATCATCACATGCGGGAGGCAGGACAGGTGGGATTCGATTATGCCCGGGTCATATCTCCACGGTGCCTTTCCTTCCGACTAGTAGTTAGGATGTGGGGGCAGCGGGGTCTTTGGGCGAACAGCAACTGAGGAAGCATTTGGAAGCCTTTTCTGTGAATCCAGCCAGCATTGTACCTTTCCCACCTGACTAAACTTTGGACTGGGTGACAAGTACTTATGAATGAGAATTAAAACAGAAGTCTTCCTAGTGAGCAACATTATACTTGAAACAAAGGAAATGCTTTGAAGAATGCTTCTGCATCATTAGAAAAACAGAACATAGCTTCTAAATGTTTGACTTTGCTCTCTAGAACCACAAATGGACACAACTAAACAAGCTTTCTGGAGAAATGGGCTTCAGATTCTCAATGTTTATAAATACGTGAAAAACAATTACTACTGTTCAGTAGATGCACGTAAAATTACCTTGAAGAGCAAGGTCAACTCCTAAGCTAGCGATACCCTTCTATATTCGTACCAGTTGTACAGATCTACCTTCACAAAAACTTAATCGAATCAACATTAGAAGCAAAGAAAAAGAAGACTCACAGAGGTTCCACAAGGCAAAGCGGATGATGGGAGAAGGAAGCCAGTGGCCGCCTCTGCGTAATACTGAAGCTTGGAAAACCAGCCTGCCACGCCTGCTGGGGCAGATGAAGGTGTCTGGCCATCCTGGTCCAACACTACAAAACCTTCAAATCATTTAACTATTCCACATCCTGATGCCATACTCACAAAGCAACCTCTCTGGGTAGGTCTGCCACCAGGAAGACCACTGCCTTGCCAACCAGGGTGGCCAGTGAGTCCTTTCCATAGCGATGGTCCATCCACATCTTGGTATCTTCCCGGCAAAATTGCTTTCTGAGCCTCGCAGAATTAAGAGACTCAAGCCCTGGCCTTATTATGCAGGTTTGCTAAACCACCGTTACCCTGGGATGAATCGGGAAGAACTAAAATTCCACTTGCCAACATGTTGGCCACTTGGAAGTTCTAGAAGGAACGGATTATTAGATCTATTCATTTTTTATTTCATTAATTTCATACATGAACAACCATTATAAATACAAGTAGGAAGTTTGCCTTATTGGAAGTACATTTTATTTTATTTACATTATTTATTTAGTTTATTTTAAAACTCTTATTTTAACTCATCCTCACTAATACCTGATAAATTAATATACCATTCTGTTATAGACTCAATTCTCACAGTGATATAGAGTTAAACTCACTTTGTGCAGACCAATCCCGAATAAAATAGGAAAACCATCTAAAAACAAAATCTCTAACAGAAAACAAAATGGCCCCTATAATGATAAGCCTCTTGGTGGAGTGGAAAAAACATGGCTTTCTATCAGCTACGAGTCCTCTAGTATCAGTTACCTAACCTCTGAGCCTGTTTCCTCATTTGTAAAAGTGCATTATACCACCTGCCTCTTAAGGCAACATTCTAAAAGAAAAAGCACATGGGAAATACTTTGCAAAGTAAATGTTAACTCTCTCCCACTTTCTTTCTACCCTTACCCAATATGCCAGGCTGGAATGAAGAAAAGATTGACAGACCAGGATATATTCTGTCTGGGGGCGCTTGTTATTGTTAAGATTAAAGAAAAAATTTTTTTAAAGGATGAGCCACCATATGAAATATTCTCTATATTCTTTAAACCCCAAAGCAAGGATGGTCCAACTGGACCCATCCATCCTCATTCTGAAATGAAACTTATTTCTTTAAAACACATTTTAAAGCATTACCAGATTAACAGATGCTTTGTATCAAACAACAAACACCACAGGGAAAAAAAAAAACAAGGTGAGAGAGAGTCCTGGTCAGACTACTCTTGCCAGTTTCTCATTGACCCTTCGTGTACTTCTTAGGAATATACCAGAAGGAGCTTTAAAACGGAATTCATGTCTCCAATAGCTTACAGCAACTAACAGACAGAAAAACAGAAATGGAGGAAAACAAGAGCAGCAGAAAGCAAAGGAATCAAATGTTGTAGTGAGGTATTTGGAAAGAGATTCAGCTTATCATGAGGGCTATGTCAAACATTTGGATATCTCTGAAAAGCGACAGTCCGCAGGGGCTATCTTCAGTCCTTTCTTATTTACTGTCTCACTTCTGCCACTGCAACTAGGGGTTTATTAGCTGCTGGAAAAATTTACTATGGTGTCTCTCTCATAAAAATATTTTTCTACCTACAATATGTTATGAGCTTGCGAAGTCTCTAGCACAGACACTTCATTTTAATGGTCCTTAATTGGGTTGTCTGAAAAACAAAACCAGATTTTATATGTTGTAGAAAAGTACAGAAAGGGTTTAATCAGCTATCTTTAATTCTGGACTATCATTTACAGACTGGCACGGAGTAGACACTCGGGATGGGTGGATTCGAATTATCAGATAAGATATCTGTGTTCCAGATAAACAGCTTTGCTAGCAGTAAGTATGTGCCATCCAATATTTGGGACATACTTCTACTAAAATTTTATTCACTGTTTCTTTTTTTTAAGATTTTATTTATTTGTCAGAGAAAGGGAGAGCGCACAAGCAGGGGGAGCAGCAGGCAGAAGGAGAAGCAGGCTCCCCACCAAGCAGGGAGCCCCATGTGGGACTTAAATCACAGGATCCCAGAGTCATGACCTGAGCCTAAGGCAGATGCTTAACCAACTGAGCCACCCAGGCGCCCCTAATTGTTTCTTTGAAATTCAAATTTAACTGGGTGATCTGATTTCTCTTCCTGAATCTGGAAATCCTCAGATAGATGGGATGGAAAAAGTCAAAAGAACTAGGAGTTAAAATACCTAAGTCCATTGCCCAGATCCCCCACCAGTTGCGAGATGTCAAGCAGGTGACTTGCCCCTTTGGTGCTTCTGTGTTATTCTCTAGGAAATGGCGATGAGCCCTGCCACAGCTGCCTTGCAGGGTTGAGATGAGGCTCAAATAATAGGGTGGCAGCAGCAACAAGCACAGAGCCTTTGTATGCGCTGGGTACCATTCCAAGGGCTCTCCACGAGGAACTCACGCAACCTGTGCAACTTTTAGGCATTTACTGTTATTTTCACTTAAAATTTTACTACTATATATATTCATTACTCAAACAGTTAACAAGGGAAATCCAAATGTAGTCAGGCACCATTTACCACTGTAGAAATAACAATATCCGGGTGCCTGGGTGGTACAGTTGGTTAAGTGCTGGATTCTTGATTTTGGCTCAGGTCGTGATCTCAGCATTGTGAGGCCCAGCCCCAGCTCAGCTCCGAGCTCAGTGCAGAATCTGCTTGAGTTTCCCTCTTCCTCTCCTTCTGCCCCTCCTGCTTGTGTCTCTCAAGAAAATAAATAAATCTCAAAGATTTAGAGAGAGACAGAGAGCGCGCACAAGCGGGGGAGGGGCAGAAGCAGAGAGAGAAGCAGGCTCCCCTTCTACCCCGGCTCCCAGCACTGAGCAAGGAGCCTGATGCAGGGCTGAGACCCAGGCCCCTGAGATCACGACCTGAGCCGGAATCAAGAGTTGGTGGCTTAACCGCTGAGCCATCTAGGTGCCCCATAAATAAATAAATCTTTGGGAAAAAAATAGGATTTCTAGTACTATGTTGAACAACAGTGCTACCTTATGACCCAGGAATTGTACCACTGGGTAATTACCCCAAAGACACAGATGAAGTGAAATGAAGGGCCATATGCACCCCAATGTTCATAACAGCAATGTCCACAACAGCCAAAATGTGGAAAGAGCCGAGATGCCCTTCAACAGATGAATGGATAAAGAAGATGTGGTCCATATATACAATGGAATATTACTCAGCCATCAGAAAGGATGAATACCCAACTTTTGCATCAGCTTGGATGGGATTGGAGAGGATTATGCTGAGTGAAATAAGTCAAGCAGAGAAAGACAATTATCATATGGTTTCACTTATTTGTGGAACATTAGGAATAGCATGGAGGACATTAGGAGAAGCAAGGGAAAAATGAAGGGGGAGAAATCAGAGTGGGAGACAACCATGAGAGACTATGGACTCCAGGAAGCAAACTGAGGGTTTTAAAAGGTAGGGGGTGGGGTATGGGTGAGCCTGGTGGTGGGTATTAAGGAGGGCACGGATTGTATGGATTCACTGTGCATCAACGACTCCTGGAACACTGCATCAAAAACTAATGATGCACTGTACGGTGACTAACACAACACAACTAAAAAATAATAAAGTAAAATTAAAGAAAATAAATAAAACTAAAAATATGGTAACACGGATGTAAAAAGATCTGCAAATAGGAGATGTTCTTAATACTTTACTAAAGAATTAGAAGACATTAACCTTTGGTCAAAATACATAAGATTATCTTAGAGGGGGGACGGCCTGAGTGAAGAGTTCTAAGGAGAAGAGATGCAACCCACCCTCTGCTGTCCAGGGGCTTCCTCAGCGTAGGGCTGGGGACCATTTTTTAAGAAGGCTAAAAATGAAAAAGACCAGCAGCGCCCTGGGGAAGAAGCTGTAAAAGATCATTTATGAGTTAACTAACCATAGATGGACAAAATTAACCTTGGTGTGGACAAGGGATTTGCTGAGATGGAAAGGAAGGACAGAGCTCAGAGAAGCCGAGAAGAGCAAATTAGCAGGGGGTTAAGGACTGAATCAAAATTTGTAAAATAAGCCCTTAGTAGATATTTATTACCATCTCAGGATTGTGAATGTGTGCTAAGGCGGCATGGTGGGGCCACTGAGTGCGAGGAGAAAATGAGAGAAATAGAAAAATACATATTTCAGATTGTGCCCTAAGGATATTAAAATGCTGTAAAGGTAAGTTTAACCCTGTATATGTAACCAGGTAGAAACTTTTTCATTGTGTGTGAATTTGTTTTTAATGAAAAGTATCGTTTAGGAAAAAATTACTACAGAAGCAACTGAATGTCAGAGAATGATTTTTTTCTTCCAATGACCACAGACCTTGGGATTTTACATCCATTAAACCAAGTGTGTAATGCACGTGTTCATATAGAAACAGAGTATATGGTAAATAATTCTTTTTACTCCAGATAATTACCCAATCCTAAAAGATATACAATATGCATACTATACATGATTATAAAGCAAAAATCCAACATTCTCTGGTTTAACATCACATGTTTCTGAATCCAATGCTGAGATGTACTATATGTAATTAACTTTAAGAACTGTTTTTATCAACTGATGGGTTGTCTTTACAGATGTGAACTTATCAATGTTCTGTTCAGTGTTAGTATCTAGACAAGGAGTTGGCAGCAAAGTTCCTGTTTCGCTAATTACATTCTTTTTCCAAAAATTCACTCTGCCTGGGTGTCCAGGTAATTGCAATTAAGGCAGGAATCTGGTAATTAGAAATTCAAGTGCCCTGCCAGGAACAATACACGTCCTCCTGACGTGCTGCCCACAAGCCCTAATTCACTTGGAAAGGACAGACGCTGATGTGAAGTGACAGTGTAGATGTTGATTAAGCAACAAGCGCTGAAATAAATTCCTCCCCTCATTGTTCTCCCTAAAACCAAATGCACTGTATCTCATTTAAGCTCCCAAAAAGCCTTCTGGGAATTCTTAAACACGTAGGCAAGAGAACAATCGCGAATACTCAAAAAGCTTGCACGCTCTCTCACGAAGTCTTTCCAGGTCGGGAAGGGGTCCTTCAAGGCCGCCCGACCAGCCGGGCAGCAGAGCCGGGGGTGCGAAGAATTAAGGGTCACCAGACCTCCCTCATCATTACATCCCAGGCTTTGCACAGGGCCAGCCCATTGAAAGGATTAGTAAATGTTGAAGGAACTAGCTGTCGAACGCGTCCACATCCTAACCTCAGAAAACTTTTTTGTAAAATGTAAGAATTAACAGCTTTCACTTACCAACTAATTTCCATTAATCAAACTGTATCTTCAATAAGCCTCAAATTTTATAGTATACTACTGAATATTTACGAACAAATTCATTATGCAATGAAGGTTTCAGGCAGGAAGGCAAAAAACAAACATGCAACTTTTAAACTATCCCTTTAAAATGCCACGACTTAGGCTGATAATTTTATCTAAAACATTTTCTAGCTAATGGAGTAATTTTACCAGTTTCTTTTATTCCTGACACCACATAAATCTATTATATAACAAGTTGCTCTAAACGATAATATAAAACTTTAATTTATACAATTTACTATTTCCTAAGCAATTCCACATTTTCTCATTTCGTTCCAGACGGCTAAAGATACACAACTAATCAGTAGGTCCTCTCCAAATCCAGTCTTATGTTTTTTAAAAAAAGCAAAAAACCCAAAACCCATTTCCAAGCTGTAGCACCCCTGGTTATATTGAAATGTGATGAAACACCCGCAAGGTGTTCAAGGCTCCCCAACCTCGTTCTGACTAAAGTCACTGTCCCTGGCCACATCTGTCTCTACTTTCCCGTCTGTGACCTTGCTCTCCAACTGCACCACCTGATGCCATTCACAGCCGCATCACCCCAGATGATACTGCCCTTATGGGGCCTTGCTCCAATATGGCGGTCCCATTTCTCTAATGGCGGTAGAATGTCAACTCGAGTCAAAACCACCTGTCAGTCGTTCTAGTTTCCTCCGTGCCCGGCACAGGGTGGGGGAGCGGAGTCTGTATGCTACAGCTGCCTCCTCTCCGACCACAAGGCCTGCTCCCATTTACCAGCAGTCACCAAAGGGCGGCAGCAAATAACCCAGTACGGGGGTCAACATCAAGTAGTTCAAGAAACAGCTGCTAATATGTCTTTAGAGAGAAGCCTGGTGTGGTGCAGGCAGGTGTGTGGGCATACTCCAACTTCCTAACCCCACTGGAGGCAAGGGGAGGGTGCTGGTAGAGAGGAAGCCGTGGGGTCAGATGGAACAAAGACTTGGCTCTTTGGAGCATATGTACGTGGCTATTTGTCTTGTCATACTATGGCCACGCCTTTTCTGAAATGCTGTGGAGTTCGTTCATCTCACAATCACACAGATTGCCCCAAAGAGTAAATCCCTAGGATGCTCCATTAAAACTTATAAAGGTCTGCAAGAGAAATGAAATTAATTAATAATTTTCATGCCAACATGAGTAATTCCTCTGTTACATTAGAAAACCACCCATTCTAGCTTTGGAGTAGACTGTTGGTAACATCAACCCCATCTAAAAATGATCCTTCTGAACCCCTGAGTCTAGAATCAAGTGTAGTATATAGTTCTTAGTTCTTAAGTTTTTTTTTTTTTAAAGATTTTATTTACTTATTTGACAGAGCGAGAGAGGGAACACAAGCAGGAGGAGTGGGAGAGGGAGAAGCAGGCTTCCCACTGAGCAGGGAGCCCAAGGTGGGGCTCGAACCCAGGACCCTGGCATCATGACCTGAGCCGGAGGCAGATGCTTAACAACTGAGCCACCCAGGCGCCCCTATAGTTCTCAGTTTTTTAAACTAAAGTCTTTGTCACATTTTCAAAATCCTGGTGCCTTTAAGACTGCTTAAATTTGTGGCCCACTAGACTTCCTCCACCAAAAGGATTCAAACCGAGTACATAAAAATCCTATTCAAAATATATTATTTTTTTCTCTAAAGTAATTCTGAAAAGAATCAGGTGCTGGCAAAGAAACTCAAAATATCTTGCCATGGGTATATAATTTTAAGAGGATAAGCTTGATTTTTTTTTTTTTTTAAGACAAAAGATAGTTCGGGTTTTTTATTCATTATATTTTATCTGGGCCTAATCCATAGAATTTGTCGAGAAAAAATACTGAATTCTTTAGCCATTAAATCTAAACAGAACTGCATAAGCCACATTTCCCCTTACATATACTCCAAAAATGATTAGTCAAATCTGAATGTCAAAATGGTGACTTTGTAAAATATTAAGAGAAAAAATTTTTTTCTTAGCATTTCAAGTCTATAAAACGACCCAGAATCACCAGACTTCATGTTCTGTAACTGGCATGCCTGTGCAGATTCCTGAGCTCATAACCAAATATACGTACTGTAAGAAGAAACTGAGATCATCAAAACCTTTCCACAGAAGCACTGGAAACAGAAATGCAGACTTTTCCACCTACCCCAGAAGTACATCAATTGCACAGTTAGAGTCTATAGTAAGAAATGACTTCTCTTGCTCTAGAGTAGAGCCTCAGGAGCTAACACAAGAAATAACACTGCTGTTATGATGGCTAGGTCTGTTAATAGTGCTTATCAGTTATTTTCAATGTTGTCAGTCCAATATGTCCTATTCCATCCCACTTTTATTTTTCCATTTTTTAAAAATTCGAGAACACTTTGAGTACATGTAGAGCAAAGTTTTTCAGCCCTAAAATCTGACGGCAATTGGGAATCACTAACTGTGGTAGGCAGAATGCTAAGATGACCCCCAAGATGCCCAGCCTCGGGGTGTCCATACTCTGCTCAATTCGTCCCCTGGAATGTAACACTAAGTATACGCCAATGGTTCTGTGCCTAGGCCTCACTGTGGGACGAAAGGGATTTTGCAGATGGAAATAAGGTCCCTAAACAGCTGATTCTTTATTACTAAAAGGAGATCAACGTGGATGGGTCTGACCAAATCAGGTGGCCCCTTAAGAGAGGTGGGAGAGACGTGCATCAACTCTCCCACTAGCAGTGTTGGGGGAAGGGCGCCATCCCTGGAGTGGCTCATGGTGGGTACCCAGCAAGCAAGTGGGGGCCTCAGAACTAGAGCCACAAGGAAGTGAATTCGGTCAACAACCAGTGGGCCCGGAAGAGGGTCCAAACCTCAGGCGAAACCAAAGCCTCAACAATAACTCCATCTCAGGCTCATGACACCCTGAACAGAGGACCCAGTAACTCAACTGCTGACTCGGGGCGACTGTGAGATAATTAATGGGTGTGTTTTCTAGTCGCTAAATTTGTAGTAATGTGTTAGTGGTAGAAAACTAATACATAAGCCACTCGCCTTTCCTTTCAAATCTAACCAGAAGGCCCCCTGTAAGAATTTTTAAATTTTCCTTTTTTGTAAGTTAGTTCTCTATCTTTATCGAGAATGTTATAATTCAATTTAAGGCAGAAAAAAAGATTGCAAAAAGGTATCACAGCGAGTGCTAACGGCTTGAAATTTAAGGTAGTTACGCTTATGCTTTCTTTTTAAAGAAAAACTTCGAGCAGTCATTCCCAAGGGAACTTTGTGCAAGTTCTATAGGTTAATTTACGTGCCAAAGCACAAACAAAATGCATTACGTTAAGAAGAAAATCAAAACCACAAAATGAGATAGGCACACTAATCATTATTCTCTAGTAATTGATTAATGACCCAGATCTTGTCTGGTGGCACATTATTGAGGACCTGGCTTGATGCAAAAGGAAAAGTCATTACTTGGTTGTTTCTTGAGAGAAAGGACGAGTCGGGAAGAAGACAGCAGAGGGAACACAACCCAAAGGGCCCCCAACGGCCTCGAAGCCGCGACGGCGCCCTTCCCGCCAGGCCCCACCCGGTGTGCTGCTGACGCCCCGAGGCTTCTCGAAGCCTGCCCGGCCGCGCGGGAGAGGCCCGTCTCGACAGAGTCGGTGCCCGCTTCCCCCACAGTCGGCCGGGCTTCCTCCTCAGCGCGTTTATGCTACGCGCTCCTCCAGTTAGAAAACGGAATGAAATATGGAAGTGAGTGATGAGCAAGATGTAGGAGGAGGGAAAAGTCTGGCCCCACTTCGGGTGACGACCGGCCGAACACGGCTGCAGAACCAGGGATGGCGGAGCCAGTGGGAGAAGACGACGGGAGGAGGTACCCGGAACATCCGTCCCTGTCCCGGGCTGACGCAAAATGAGTGACGTGTGTCTTAGGTGGCAGTGGTTTCTGCGTTAGCCAACTCGAGTCCTCACACTTGTCCGAGGACATCCAGTAAGCAGGCGGAGGACTCGTGGACAGGTACTTTCCAGAAGGCCGCTCCCGATGTCAGAGCCACCTCCACAGGCCAGGAGGGCAAAGCCCGGGCGTGGAGGCCGTCCTCTCAGGACAGCCTCTCCTCACTCCCTACCTGCCACCTGAGGGAGAAGGACCACATCATCTCTCATGCCCTCGCTGGCAATAATTCTGTATCAGTCATATTTACAATTTAATCTTAAAATAATGTCACCACATTATTTTAAAATGTGATAACTGCCCACCATTAAAAAAAGTGCACTTCAACTGGGCAGTAGGGATATTAGAAGATGCTGAGGACATTTAAGAAAGTTCATTCTAGGGGTACCTGGGTGGCTCAGTCACTAAGTGTCTGCCTTTGGCTCAGGTCATGATCCCAGAGTCCTGGGATCGAGCCCCATGTTGGGCTCCCTGCTCTGTGGGAAGCCTGCTTCTCCCTCTCCCACTCCCCCTGCTTGTGTTCCCTCTCTCGCTGTGTCTCTCTCTGTCAAATAAATAAATAAAATCTTTAAAAAAAAAAAAAAAGGTTGTTCTACGCTGCCTTGTATTATAAACCTCAGTTTTAAGACAAGGCATTTCCAATGGGAAGAACTTAATCCAAGGTGAGGAATAGTGACATCACAGTCCCCAGGCCTCGGGCGATACAGAGGAGCAACTGCATGCTGTCACAGATCAAATTTACAGTGAGACACATTATGTCGAGGAAACAACAAAAAGCCACAAACACGGTTTTCTTTCAGACCATATTAAACAAAGCAAACCCTTCCAACGAAGGACCTCGAAGAAAAAATCATTTTTACATTCAAGTGATGAGACTTACAGCCAAGATCTAGGCACAGCGTCTCAGGATTGAATAACTGCCCGCAAGGCAGGAAAAATAGTAAGCTTCTAGTACTAAGGAAAAAGACGTACAAAATGGAATCGGTTTGTTTGCTACTCTTTTTATACCACTGATGAGAAAAAAAATCAAGACACCACGTCCCTATGGTGCTACCGCCATCTTTCATTGTGGGGTTAGCTTAATGTGCTATTAACCAAAACGGGGGTATTTTAAATCGGCGTAACTGACGTTTGTAAAACTCCGGTACTGTTGAGTCCCGCTAAGTCCTGCTGTCGTCTGCTTACAGGTTGCTGTGCTCGTCCTGACTCTGTCCATCTCATTTTAAGTTCGAGACTAACTGCGTCTTTTCCTTTGTAACTCCTACTTTGCCCTCCAGGATGCTGTCTAGAAGCATCCTTTTAAGATCATATCTATCTGAGAGAGGAAGGGAGCCATAATAGTCTACTTCAGAATTCCAAGAAGGACAGTGATTAAAAACAGTCATACGGAAACTGCACTTTGTTTCAGGAGGAATGTGCAGACGAGGTGCCAATTATATCAGGGGAAAGCGATCGGCTCCAACAAAACTTCTGTGAGTAGCAGAGTGTAGCATCTGTCTACAGCTGACATCCATTCCAATAGGCAAGCTTTGTTCCAGACAGATCCATTACCATTCAATAACCCGGTGGAAAGCCATTCCCTGATAAATTCTGCTATACTGGATGAGTCACACAGGCTCGGAGAAGTCGGATTGTCTGGAGATAATTCAACAATATAGGAGGGTCATTTTCTTCATTTGACAAAAAATACAACTTCTGCCATTCAACCAGGATTTCCATGGCTTCATCTACAAGACAAAACAGCGCAGTTGGGGACAACACTTTCCTACATCATTATCCACTAAAGTATGATGTGCTGGGAAGCCGACAACGTGTGCAAGGCCTCAACCTTCAGTTTGTAACTGTCGGTTTTGGCGCACAGCCATTCTGATGACATAGTCAAAATCATTACCTACTGAATGCACAAAACTAAAATAAAGCCAAACACTAACACCAAATCACATAAATAACCATGCAGATTACAACGGAGTATTCTGAAGTGCTTTTGTGAAATACAGACATAAGATCATATATGAGTGTGACAAAAGGAAACCATATGAAAGGGAAAATACCACTCTTTCCTTAATTTTTTCCATGAAAATGCCAATACGTAAATGCATAGCATATGAGGACCATCCTGCCATCTGAGGACTGACTGCCTTGGATCCTCACGCAAGGAGCAGTTGTGCACTCTCTCACTAATTATATTATTACATTCTCCTCCTGTTATAAATATTCATTTTTTTCTTGACTTCCTCTGCCTGCATTTACTGAAAGGCACACAGGCACAGGGAATGTAGATACCCCTAAGCTAACATTCAAAAAGGTACGAAGCATGAAATTCAGAATTGTTGCACGTTATGTTTCCAGACAACCTAAAACACAGTATGAATTTAAGAGGTTACAAATCATAAATATTGTCATCTCAAAGAGAAACAATTCCTTTACGATTTTTTTTTTTTGCTTAATAGGAGAATCTATTGTATACGCTCCTTCCGATTATTATTTACTGAACTCTAAGCTGCATTTTCTGTTAATATTTAAATTGATAAAGCAAGCTGCCTGGATCTAGTTTCGTTGTGCTCATTTCTATCTGCAGCTTTAGTCTGAGGCACATTTTCCTTTATTTCACTTTTCCACAAGCCATAAAAAAACTCATTTCTAATTCATCCGTTCGTTCAGCTTAACCTCTCTTCTCAGCAATTAAAGCACTCTGCGCATCCCTCATCTATCACACAGCCAGCTAAATAATGCATTGCGTCCCCCGCTCATCTTTTATCATCCCAAATGACAGGTATTAGCATATCTCCCCAGTCAATTACAGTGCAGCAGAATAATCACAGCATAATTGGGCGAAAGCCACTCTAATCACCAACCCTGCAAACTCGCAGAATAAAAACTGAGTGGCAGTTCAGACAGGCCTTGCTCTTGTCCATGACTCCAGCCAACAAGCCTGGCAGATCTCCATTTCCTCCCCTTTCAAACTTATCCTTTGGGGAGGTCAACTTCTCCATAGGTCCCGTGTAAAAGGAAAGAACGTGTACATTCGTGCACGCAAGTGGGAACTATTTACAACCCGCACATGCCGTGTGCTTATTAATGCTTGTGATTCTAGATGTTTGCACATACTATTAAATAGCACAGAATGAAGATTTCTGTCAAGCAGAAAACAAAGTCCTGTCAGGACTATGATGTCACTAGAAGTTCTATTTGGAGCTCAAATTAAGGTAAAACAAAATATTAAATTTTTTATAAAGATTACTTATTTACTATCAAAATTGAAGCCTTTCACGTGTCTACATGGTGAAGGTATCTTCTGTATCTTTTGTTTTAATGACTGATTGATTTATTTCAGAGAAAGAAAGAGCTCACGAGCGGGGGTGGGGGGTGGAGGGAGAGGGAGACAAGCAGACTCCCCACTCAGCAGGGAGCCTGATGCGGGGCTTGATCCTAGGACCCTGAGATCATGACCTGAGCCAAAATCAAGTCAGTCAGATGCTCAACCAACTGAGCCACCCAGGCGCCCCCTAGCCTCTGTATCTTAAAAATCAGGATTTCCCAGCTTCTTTCTACATTACTCATTTATTACAAGAAATAACTGTAATTGAATATGTATTGTTATTCTTATACTACAATAGCATATGACAATTTTCTAAAAATTAATATGATATAAAATATAATTTAACACATTAAGATGATTGAAGAAAATAAGTTTACTTGTTGTAAGGGACTAAAAATTAAATGAGACAATAAAAATACTATAATATTAAGAAATTTAGAATTACAAATATAAGATATAATAAATATTTTCTTAAATTCTGAGAAATGTTCAGGAAATTGTGAATGTATTTTTAGAATGCTTTTATAAGTTTATTAATTTTACCATGATATTTAACATGCAATATCTAGCCTAGGTCTAGATCTAATTCTCATTTTAAATAATATGTATTCATTTGCTACTCCATTCTTCACCTCCTCTTCCCCTCAACGAGATACAAGAAAAAAGTCATTCTGAAATGAAAATTTAATTTGGGGAAGAGTGGAGGGAGGTTTAAGAGGAATTTCTTATAAAAACATACGTGGCTCCTTAGAAAGCAGCCAATTAAGTGCTTGAAAGTGCCGTGCCCAGCTAGAAGAAACTGGAATTTTCTGCAGGATTTCATTTGCTCTGTCTCAATCCCAGAGAGCAGGAGTCCTATGACTCCCTGTACTTCTTTTCCCTTCCTCGCATGCTTTTCACCTGCCTATCTAAGACCGAGGGAAAGCCACCCCCGAGGTGGGCTCTGGCCTAGAGGAAAGGCGCCCCCACCAGCCAGAGGCCAGCGTCAGCAGGGGCCCAGACTCCTTGGGCAATGTGGGCAGCTATGATGGGCAGCCAGTCTTGGGGACTCGGCACATGGGGACACACCGCTGCCGCACGCTATACGGAGGCTTGGGCTGTGCACAGATAAGTAAATTAGATGTGGCAAAACTCTCTGCTTAGTGACGGGACACAATTGCAGCCACGGCACAAACAGGAATCAGGAAAGCATGAAAATCAGCCATTCTTGCTATGAAACAAACAAGATCTATTTATTACTTTTATCATTCAGAACTTAGGAGATTTTCAACCTCAATTCAGTCAGACACTAAAACAATTATCCAATATCAAAAAGCCAACTGTCAAAAGACCAGAGTACAAGCAGAATTTAGACACAACAGTCTCCCAAACTTTTTCTTGCTTTCCAGTCCTGTTATTTTAAAATTATAATATGAAATGTTTTATTTGCATTATTACTTCAAGAACCCTGCATATATTTTTGTTGGCATATCTTTGCAAATGTACCCACAGGATACATTACTTCAGTTGTAAAATGGTAATGTTAGTGCTTATTGGGGAATATCTGTTACACGTATTTATCAGTGGTACATCTGGTATGCAAGTATTAATTCAACAGGTTTTTTTTTCCAAATCTGATTTCTGAAAATCATCTCCTAATATATTCTTTAATTCACATAAATGTTCTACTTGGCTTTAAGCATCTTCCAACATATTGGCTCTTTCAACACCAGTCACTTTGACATTCTCAACTGACTTGCAAAAATTGACATGGCTTGGGTAAAAGCCAGATTTAAGGCAGGAAGAGGGGAGGAGGAGGGTTTTCACCATCTGAAGAAACAAAACTGGCTTTAAAATTTGGCATCGGAGAGAACCTAAAACACACGCAATCAAAATCATCCCTCATCTCCCCTAGAATAATTTCTTTGCTTCCTCCCAACAAAATCTTAAGCAGCTTGATGATTATTAATATCGTCACAGTAACTCTATGCTAAGGAATTTTATAGGCAAGCCCAGAAACATGCCTCTAATTATCTGTGCACATCCCAAATGAACAGGTGTTTGAGGGTGGGGACAAGGAGAATATGTGCATTTTTATTATTACTAGAGAATTAAGTTCTCAAAAAATAGTGCCAAAATAATGTCCCTGGAGAAAAATGGAGTCAATCAAACTCCAGAATATACAAGTAAATAAGCTTTCTTTCAAGGGTAACTCCTTCCTGCCTTAAACAGGTCACTTCTCAAAACCACAGTACCTGGGGCCATGTTTAATTTCTAACACCCTTTTAAAAAGCCCAAAAAACAAAACCAACAACAAAACAATGTAAGTCTGACAAAAGCAGGCATGAATTGTACTGAATTAAGCATCCCTTCACTCATTTTCCTATATTCGCCACCATCAGGGTAAGTATTTCTGTACAAATGTACTTACTAGATCTAGCGACCCATGCCATGCAATCAGGAAATCCATCTAAGCAATCTGACCTCTACCATCACCCAACCGAGTATTCGGTCTAGGAGAAATGGAACTCCGAACACACTAAGAACACACTTGGTCATGACAAAATATTTTATTTTTTATATAATGTCAAAGCACCTTATGGAAACCTCACACATTCCTTATTGAGTTATGTGGCTTAGTGGGTACTCTGATGCCGATTAAACTCTGCCAACATCTCGTGGTCACCTAATACTTCAAACAGTGCGTACATACACATTCCAATTGGGATAAGCAGCTTTTTTTTTTTTTAAAGAAAAATAGTGTTTTCACTGTTGAATACAGATTTAGAAGGATATAAGAGAGCCCTAATTCACTGAATTGAACCATATGAAATCGCTAACATTAGACTCTTTCTGAGCTGTAAAAATGACGATCCTGTAACGTTCAATCTCAGATACAGTTCCATTACTGGGAAGACTAATCCCAAATACTGCTGTGATTCTGTATAAAGGGCACGGGTCTGGGAGGCAGAAACTAAGATTTTTGTTCTACTTTGCCACTAAACAGGGCCCAAGATACGTCGCTTTACCTCCCTCAGCCTTATTCATTATGAAAAAAAAAATGAGATTAATATTCGGGGTTACTTTTCCTCTTTGAGAAAATGATGAACAAATAATTGACCCATGAATCTAAGGTTCTAGAATTAGTCAGGGCAGCTCTAAAGATAAGGAAAGGGGATTAAATGTGGCAGGAAATAAAATTCCTATACTCTGTCTCCCTTTTAAAAATTTCTGCCTAGCTTTATTTCATAGAAGGATTTGTTTGCAGACAAAAGATACTTATGATTTTCCCAAGATGATGAGAATGGCTTAGGCTGTAAACAGTAGAGGGGAAAAAAATCAGAAGAATAACAAATGAGGACAGAGCTGGAGGTCTGACTTAATGAACACAAGAAGAACTGTAGCATTTTAGGGCTGAAAAGAACCTTATCAAGTCATCAATTTTCCAACTTGTTACCAAGACTTAACATAAAACACAGGTCTGCTCACTTCCAGTTAAGGAGTCTTACTTACAAAAGAGCAAGACAGAAATACTATTCCATATTTAATCCAAATTCAGAAATTGGGGAAGACCCCAACAACTCTCAAGCAACCCCTATGACACTCAAGACCCTTAACCAGAAAGTCTGCGCCTACTGTCTCTTAACGGCACATGCTTTGGCCTTCATAGTCCTTCATCTTTTCTATATTTTATATTCATGTATTCCTCCAAAGGCAGATTTGAAAAAGAAGCTAAAACAGCCCTTAAAAAGATAATTAAACATGACAAGCAAAACTGCACCAAAATAGTAGAGGTGAATATAAATGGAACATTTTCCCCCAAATCTTTCCTAAATAAGAATAAAGCAGATTTGTTTTAAAATCAAACATGTAAGTGTATGAACCACCAGCAGATGGCAGAAGGAGAGGCTGGGAAATTCTCTAACAAAAGAAGGGAGCAACTCAACATGGATTCCCAAATCACGACTTGAGAACCGCTATGGATTTTTTTTCCTTCTCCAGTCTTCCTTTCATGGAGATACAGGAAATTGTCTTGCTTCACCAATATATATTGTATAATTTTAATTTAGATTCAAAGACTGAAGCAGTAAAGAATAAACTTGGTCCTCTACTTGTCTAAACATTTCTAGTAGATTTTCAATAAATAAAAAAATTTAAATACAAAAATAAATTCTTTGTATTTTGAAAAGTATTATGAGTCAGACTTAAACTTTGAAAAGTAAATATTTGCTGTTTTCATTTCAATGACACTGTTACCTTAAATATACTTTCACCTAAGTTATATTCACACCCACTTAGCAAGTTAGCCAAGTATAACTTCAACAGAAAACACACGCTGGTCAGAAAGTGCAAACACCTGAGAAGAACCTGAGTTACTAGAGCTTTATAAGGAAAAAGATACATGTTTTTAAACAGAAAATTAATATATGCTTTCAGGTGGCCATTAATAAAAGGAAGGACATTTTAACAGATTATCATCTCCTATTATGTGAAGCTAAACATTCTAAATCTAGAATAGTGTATTTTTTAAAAAAGATTTTATTTATTTATTTGAGAGAGCGAGCACACAGAGGAAGAGTGAGAGGGAGAAGGAGACGCCCGCTGAGCAGAGAGCCCAATGTGGGGCTGGATCCCAGGACCCTGAGATCACGACCTGAGCCAAAGGCAGATGCTTTACTGACTGAGCCACTCTGGCGCCCCTAAAATACTGTATCAGTAGCCCCCCGATATAATCCCAAGCATATCAATGAATGAAGGGCCCATTATGAGAGTCATCAAAAGAATGCCTTATTTCATAACCATGTTTAAAAGCTTTCTGTGAAAAATCCAGCTGGACATGCTGGCATGGTGGTGGTGGTGGTGGTGGTGGTGGTGGTGATTACTATTATCACTATACCTTACTACAACGGCAAATTCCTTCTGTTCTCTACGTATCTGCTCTAATCCTTGGAGGTTTATCAACTAAATAATGGCTATTCTGGTTGTAAAATGTGCTCTGTCTTATTTTCATGAATATCTGGAAGTCGTCTTTTCTAGACCAGCTCTGGCCTACACATAGCTATTGAAAGGTGGCTAGTACAACTGGAGAAATGAATTTTTAATTTCATTTTAATTAACCTAATTTTAAATAGCTACACGTTTAGTAACTAGCAAACCGGACGGTATAGTTCTAGATGACTGTATAAACAATGAGAACAGATCAAGCTAGAGACTGGAGAGAGGAACTGGTTAGAAAAGAAAGAAAAATGCAAGTGAAAATGGTCTCACTTTTCTAGAAGGTCATGTTTTCGGTTATTTACCCAAAGTAGCACGTTCAGAGATAGACTACCAGTGCTTTGTTCCAATTCTTCAGCCATTATAATAGTTACCACAAAGAGTTACAAATTGTATCACAGCATTTTACTTTTATATGGAGGAGGGAAATACAGATGATTTTCATGATGGTGAGATGTCAAAATCCAGGAATAAACCCAAAAGTGACTTAAGTCACTGCCCAATATGATTCCCCAGCTATACAATTTTCCACAAGCAAAAGTATCTTATTTTTAAGAAGACAAATAGGTTTTGCTTTTATTTCATTTAAACTTATTTTAGGAAATGACTAATCCCTTTGTTATATATAAGTTTTATAAGTCACACCGGAATCCTATTCCATTTTGTAGAATACAACATTCAATTAAAGCAGTAACACTACAGAGCAGCACACAATTATATCCAAAAGGCGAATATAAACTTGCATCCTTAGAATTTTTTCGTGGCATAAGATTATTCCAAAAGTTGTGTCAAGAACGTAAGGTCCATGGCAGCAAGGGTTTATTATTCTTACGGCCTTCCCAGCACATAACATGTACATTCCACAGTATTTTTTGAATGAAATGCCATGGAATGAAACAGAATGAAATCAATGAATGTAACTGCAGAACTTGGACTAACAAAGGTAAATTTAAATTAATAGTGAGATAAACTGGAACCAACTGGTTTTCAGTCAACCAGAACAACTCAACAGCTTCAACAAGCATTAACAATGAATACGTCTTCTTTCAGTGGGGCTCTACAATATAGAATGCCAAGGCTAATACATTAACTCAGATAATGAGAGAATCGGTGAGAAAAACCCCTGAATAGAAAAAAAAAAAAAAAAAAAAGGCAGTGGTAATAGGTTAAGTTAACATCACGGGTTTTTTGCTCCTAACAATCAGAATTGTTAAACCATCAAAAGAGCTCTAAATAATCAGCAACACTTATGTACTGGGAGCCACGCGGAAGTCAATACGGATATAAAAAGATGAGCAAAATGAAATCTTTAAGCTTATAATCTTGCTGGAAAAAAATGCCACATAATGGAGTTGGGCCAGGCCATACCATGCTGTTTCCCATACACAGATCAAAAATAAGTTGGCAAAGAGAAATTCCAAGCACAGTTGACCACTGAAGAAAACGCGGGTTAGAACGGCGCATTCGAAAATCTGTGTGTAACTTCTGACGCCCCAAAACTTAACTACTACACAGCCCGCTGCTGACCGGAGACCTTCCCAATAACACACTATTGATTAGCATGTATTTTGGATGTTACGTGTATTATGGATTGTATTCTTTCAATAAAGGAAGCCAGAAAACAGAAAATGCTATTAAGAAAATCATAAGGAAGAGAAATACATTTACAGTACTGTACTGAGTTTACGGAAAACGCCTGCGTATGAAGCGGATCTTCACAGTTCAAACCTGTGTCATCCAAGGGTCACTGCCTGAGCGTCCTGCCCGACCGACCTGCCTTCCCTGCAGCCACAGGCCTGAAGTCTGGAAAGGAAACTACATCTGCAGGGCGGGACGTGGAGGGAGTGGGGAAGGCAGCGAGTGCCGGGTAGGCTCTGAGCTGGAGAGCTCAGGCGTCTGCAACACTGAGGGAAGGCATCACGGAAGAGGAAGGTATGAACGAAGACTGGAAGGGAGGATGAATATGAAACGCAACAAGAGGACGGGAAAGCATATGAAGGGAAGGCAAGGCATAAGGCTATGTTCAGAAAGAAGGAAGGTGAAAGGCCAATATGCTTACGAGGCTGTGATGGGGGTTAGGAGACCAGCTTAAACTCTGATGTTATTTTTCTCTAAGATATTTAACCAATTGACATACAGATAAAAAGGAATACATCACAGTACACAAATTTAGTATTTATTTTAAAAGTCTAATTTTTAGGGGGTGCCTGGATGGCTCAGTCGGTTAAGCATCCAATTTTGGACCAAGTGTCTTGATTTTGGCTACGGTCATGATCTCAGGGTCACGAGATCAAGTCCCACGCTGGGCATGGAGCCTGCTTAAGATTCTCTCTTTCCTTCTCCCTCTGGCCCTCCTCCCACCCCAGCCCCGGGCTTTGCGTGCCCCCACATGTTCTCTATCAAAAAATAAATCAAATCAAATCTGATTTGGTTTTCAGATAATTTAAACTTAGACCTTTCTCTAAAATAACAGTAAATTTTAGGTGCTTAAAAAAATACTAAAATTTTTTGCCAAAATAGGATTAAAAGGTGATTAATATTAAGAGGAAATATCAAATGTTTTCATTTAAATATTAGGAAAAATTATGAAATTACTAAAACCCTTAATTCTATGCCCACCTTTGCCAGTAATAAGCTATGACTGTGGGAACAAGGAATGTTTTGCCCTTCAGCTCCCTCATCTGTAACATGGAAGAAGGCTAGACCAGAGGATCTTGAAGACATCCAGTCGGAGTAAAATTTTAGGACGCTAGGTTCTAGGAAAAGACAAAAAGGGAAAATGCAGAAAGGAAGAGATGAAGTGAGGTGTAGGTCCTACAATAGGGTTTTGGAGAAAAGGCCTTACTGAGCTTTATATGCCTCCCTTAGGGTTTGGTCTATAAGGCAGGGGCAGAGGCGACAGGTTGGCATTCTGCTCCCCAGCAGGGGCTGGGAGCCAGTAGTAATGGCTTCAAGGGTGCCCACGAGTGGAGGGCTCTGTCACCTGTGGGCTCCTATGATGACCTAGAGTTTCATCAGTCTTCTTCCCATTCTTTTATAGAACACATATGCTTATCCTTGATTTTTCTTACCATTCGCTTTAAAATGACCACCCTACTTAAGTTTTTTGGGTCAGAGTTTCTATCAAAAATAAAAATGGGGAAAAAAATGGGCATAAAATTCAGGATTTCGATTTTTTCAGAGAACATGCCAGCCAAAACAGCGTATCAAAATAGTTTTTGAATGTGTAGAAGCCTAATGTCCATTTAGAACCAGATAACATATGAACTGATGATATATAATACACATTTCTGTTCACCTACCTTTCAAAAGTAAAAGCCTTTAAAAAGGATTTTGGTAACCAAATTGTATTACAGCCCAAACAAGTAAGCACTAAGAATCTACCCCAGGAAAAATGTTGTACTGAACCAGGGAGATATTTTTATGTCTTTGTTTTGGCTTTATGCATATTCATTCACTCAGCAAGATATTTAAGAAGCAGCCCTGGAGCAGAGGGGCGGGTGCCGCCACACACACCAGGGAGGATCCTGGACGGAGGTCAGGGGAACTCGATTTGGCAGGGCTGTGGAGAAGGAAGCCCCAGAACCCACGAAGGATCAGCAGAGTGCGGTCAGGGAAACCAAGGGAAGAGGGCATAGGGAGGAAGAAGGGGCCAACGAGGCAGATGGCTGCCAAAGACCCAAGTGAGCCGGAAGGAAGGACTGGGACCTGGGCAAGAGGGGCGGAGTGGGGACAGAGGTGCAGGCAGGGGAGAGAAGACGGAGTGAGGAGGCAGGTAGAAGCGCGGACCTCACTGGTTCTTGACATCCAAGAAAGAGAACAGGCTTGGGGGCTGATCTTCCGGGTTCCCATCCCACTTCTGTTACTCATTAGCTGTGTCAGTTTCTATTTCCTTCCCCAATACTGAGAATAACAACAGTCCCTAACTCACTCACAGGGAGTGGGTTAACTACAAATCTTGCTTCTTTAGGATTCTTGACTTAGCTATCTACAACAAACGAGAAACAAAAGATATTCATGGGGAAGACCTTGTAAGAAATTCATGGAAAAGTTATGATTATCTAGTCTTTCTTTTTAAATGACCCAGGGATATTTTACTCACTTCCCCGTTTTTACTTCTCTACTATAAATCTCTTGGTAGAACTCATAAGCAGCAAACTTTTTAGTCTTTTCTATGTTTAATAGCGTAATTTTATACATATATTTCCTTAGCTGATTTATGATCTCATTATCATTAGCAGCATTACTTATGGCAATAATGACATAGAAGGCATGCTTATCTTGTAAAAAGAACTACCCATGTTGCCTACCCCTGTGACTCTGGATTTATTATTCTATAGATTTACAAACTTCTTAATATGTTTAAGTCTTGATGAGAACCAAAGTCAAGATCAGTGATGTATAGTTTGTAGAACTTTCCTTTGCTAATATATTCGCTCATTTTTTTTTTATTTTGAAGCACCTCTTCTATTCACTACAATTCTTATTTTTGTAAAGTAGACATGATTTTAAACTAATTAAGCATCCTTCCAAACTTGTATTGAAACAAACTCTAGAAAGTCCACGTTGCCTTAATTCAGAGGGAAAAATGAGAACCACTGGAAAACAGCTGGAGTGTGTACTGTGATACAGGCATTAGCATTTCAAATTCTAAGTTATCTTTGACTAAGAAAGGCCCCATAAAATGATGAATCAGGACTTGAGAAATTAAGATTTGAAACGTCTAAGAGCATAGCTATCTCTCATTAGATTAGCTTGAAAATTAATCTCAAAGCAGCATGACCAGGCATGAGAATGCTGAATGCCTGCAAAATTGTTTCCTTGGGTCGCAGTCAGTACACTCAGACACAAAAACAGGCTGTTTGCATCTCTGGGTCCCAACGCGTTTAAGTCATTTTCCACCGAGACCGATGAATTCATGGTTCAATCTTAAGTCATATATAAAGCTTGCAGACTTAGTAGGAGAAGCATCCAAGAGGTGAATAAGTCGATAGTGGCAAAAAAAAAAAAAAAAAAAAAAAAAGGCAAAGAAAGAGCAAAGGCACATTAAAGATCAGCCCTGAGAGGATCAGAGACACTCGTGGGGCAGACACACACTCCAGCATTCTACTCATTCGCCAAGGTGATGTCATTAGTTTATTTCCAGTGAGCCAAGTATCTCTGTTCTTTTTCCCATAGCACACAAACGGGGGGAAAAAGAGTAAGTGTTCAGAAACATGACCAATACTGACTACCCGGACCTTTTAAGAAACAAGATAAAAACACATTTGCTGGGGCGCCTGGGTGGCTCAGTCGGTTAGGCATCTACCTTCAGCTCAAGTCGAGATCTGGGACTGAGCCCAGCGTTGGGCTCCCTGCTCAGCTCCCTGCTCAGCAGAGAGTCTGCTTCTCCCTCTGCTCCAACCAGGCTCGTGCTTCTCTCTATCAAATAATAAAAACTTTTTTATTTATTTTTTATTTATTTTTAAAGATTTTATTTATTTATTTATTTGACAGAGAGAGAAATCACAAGTAGGCAGAGAGGCAGGCAGAGAGAGAGATGGGGAAGCAGGCTCCCCACTGAGCAGAAAGCCCGATGCGGGGCTCGATCCCAGAACTCTGAGATCATAACCTGAGCCGAGGGCAGAGGCTTTAACCCACTGAGCCACCCAGGCGCCCCAATAAAACCTTTTTTAAAAAAAAGTATTTGCTGATGTGCAGATAATGAAGCAGTAACAAAAATTCAAATTTCTCATTTTTAGTTCCAAATGTAAACACCTGGGTATAAGTATGCAAAGGTGGAAAACTCCTAATTCTTTGAAAAATCACTGAATTATCAGGAAAAAATTTCTAACTATTGTCTCTACAAATTGAATTTAAGACCACAAAAGCAATCTGCTAGTTTAGCCATAAAACAAATGCAAAGCCTTTTACACAGTGGGGCAGACCATGAGAGCTGCTGGTACAATAATCTTCATGATATCGCTGCCGACTCAGTAAGTATGAAGGATTATGGAGATGAGTTCACAAGGACTGACCCTACAGGTTTATTAAATATGCAATGAATATTCTGCATGCATGCTGGGCACTAAATAAAAATGAAAAATTCAAATAATGACGCTATGTTAAACTGCAAATAATACTGAATTAGCTCTGTTTATAACTAAAATGTTCTTTAGTCACTTTTGACAGATACAGAAGTAGAAGAAATATGTTACAGTAGAACTTGAGTTCGGTTACCAAATATTTCCATATTTATGAAGTTGCAACTTATATTTTTACTTTTAATTTATATTTATTTATGACGTTAAACCTTGCTAAGCTTATAACCTCAGGATGGCTTCCATTTTGGTAGTATTACAACGTCAAACATCTACACTGCAGCACAACTATTAAACTGTACTAATGAAATCGCAAGCATCCAGAATGGAAAGAAGGGGAAAAACTGGAAAAAATACAAATAACTAATTTTTAGTTTTACGCCAAAGATGCAGTGCATAGAGGAGGCAGGGGGAGTCATCACCCATACTGTGTGCTCCAAAGTTTCCACAAGCTGTTCTTTCCAGCTCCTGACTTCCGAAGTAATTGATGGCACCTACACTGTACTTCTTCCTATACCTCTACTTGAAAATGAAGTCAGACTCCCTAGTAAGTGCCTCTTACCAATTTACTTACATGTTTTAAGAATTACTAGCAAATATGCCCCAAAGGCAAGTCAATCCCATTAGACCCAACAGGTCCGGAATAACATGATTCTAAGAGATCTGTGACTGCTCCTACTATGTGCTCCTTCTCCGTGTGACCCCCCGTCTCTTCCTCTGGCTCATTCTCAGCTCCTCCTTCTTCCTCATCCTGCATAACCCCAGTGATCACCAGTTCCCGAAGACTCATTGCCCAAGGACTTCTTTCCTTTTCTGCTATGACGGCTCAAGTCCACACTGCCCTTCACTGGTCTCTGGCGAATCCATTCTCCAAAAAATGGCCGAAATCATCTAACTTGTAAATCCAACCACTACTTGGCTTAAAATCTTTTAATAAACTTCACATTTTCTGTAGGATAAAATCCAACTCTTTAACCTCCCCAACCTCAGATCTTGTCACACAGGCAAAATTTAACTACTTTAGTTCCCTCTGATTTTTTTTTCACGGTTGTCCTCTGACCTGAAAATAGTTCTTATTTCTCTTGTCCTCCTTGCTTGCCTAAATATCATCCACTTTCTCAAGGGATCAAGCTCCTAGAATGCCTTCCCACTCTGCCCGCTCACGCCCACAAGCCTCCGCATAGTTCTAGCAGGGAGACAACCACACTACCGGACAACTGATCTCTTTACAGGCCTACCAACTGGTTGTGAGCAACTGCAGGGCGGGAACTGGGATTTAATTCAGTTGTGACAAACAACTTCATTGGGGGTTTGATGAATACTTGAAGCAGGGATAATGAGTAAGTGGGTTAATGAAAGTCGAGTGACAAACCCAAACAGTGCTCTGGTAACCTTCAGGGTAGCATTGCAGTACCCCCAGAGTGGGAGCCATTGAGTAGATCCTCTTCCACAGCTAATTCAAACTTCAAGGTCAGTTCCTACTAAACGAACTCCTGTTTCCTATACTATTTCTTATATTCCCGACAATAGAGAAAGAAAGTCAAGAAAATACCACCATAGTCTCATCTTAATCACAACAGAGGGGAAATCTTGACCTCTGGAAGACTTCTAGAACCTCTGCATTTTATAATAAAAACAAGTCCTATCTGTTGAGCTTCCAGCCCACTCAGGGGAGCTGATGAAACCTACCCAATAATCTACATCAGACTACACACCTTGAGTCCAAAGGCGGTATCCTCCGAGGTCAAGACTTCAACCTGAAATCATAAGGAAAAAATAATTTAGGCACTCTCAAAAACGTTCTTTGAGTCTAGCCACAGACACCAGAGCACAGGGATGGCCAGGAACTAAGAGTCTGGAGAAAACTGGTATTCAATTTACGTCTGGCATCAAGAAAGAAAGATCTGGGATTTTCTCCAAGAGCTGACTGGGGATAAACACAGGTCATTGCCCTGGGTTCCAGATTTAAAACAGGGCGAATGCCTATCAAATTAATGTATTTGCCATCATGTTGAAGTGGTGCTATAAGTTCCTCAAAATGATCTAGAAGCCAGAAGAATCATCTTTCTCAGTTAAGTCACAAGATGTTGCATATACTTTTTGATCATTTACAGACAGTGAAGGGAAAGTTATGCTTCGTAAAGCAATTTCATCATGCTTATGAAGCTGCTAGTAATTTCTTGTCCTGCTCCCATCAGAGTGGGTAGTCCTGAGACTCTGGAATGTTGCAGAGCAAGAAGGCCTGAAAGCAATACTCAGGAAAAGGCAGGCAGAGTCTAAGCAACAAGTTGTGAAATGATGGCAAAACTTCAAAATTGCCTGTCAGTCTTGTGCATGAGAAGACAGGGCTCATTAACATGAATTTAAAAAGCTGCATGGAACAAGACGTGTATTGATAATTACTGTTTTTTAAACATAATTATTCAGTCTGGTGTGTAAAGCTTTTAACTTTGACTACTACTACAAAGTACCAATGTATGATGGAAAAAGAGCAAGGAAAGAAGGCAACAGAATATGAATATTTTTAAGTGTCTGCAGAAGACAGGGCGTGGGGCAAAAATATCAGACTTGCTGGCTACACTGTGAGTTTTCAACCTTTTAAAATCAGGCCTTTGTGGTAGCTGTTTAAGTAGAAGGCACACAGGCCTATCCAATGTATCTCGTATCTCGCTATAAAACAAAACTGGATTCTTCCCTTGAGGGAAGGAAATACAGAAGGGAAGATCATTTCAGTAAGATTGTCATCCAGTACAAAAGTAAAGGGGTCAAGAAAGAAATGAGCAAGAAATCGTATTCTCCAATTGCTTGGCTGAAAGTGAGGTTCCCCCACTACCTGGTACCCGACAGAGACTGGGGCATAAAGCAAGAGAAACACATGATTAGGTCTTGGGAAGATGACCAGCCTCATTTTGATGAAACCCGTATGTTGATGATACCAAATGTGAAATGTTGGATCAACTATGGTACAAAATCATTGTAAGATCCACTGACAGCATGTCTATTTACACTTTGATTTCCAAAGCTAATTGTTAGAGGCAGAAGCAAGATCTTCTTACAGACTTTGTTTGGTTGGGGGGTGCGGGGGGAGCAACAGTTATTGGCAATTTACATGTTTGAATTTCCTAAATCCTGTCTTTCACAACACTAGATTACTAAACCTCAAATATTTTTACATTAAAACCTCTAATCAACATTGAAGACTTTAGTTAAAGCCAAGGACAAACAACGAATTCGCTGAACCTTAACTACTATAAACACTATATGACATTTACTCTTAAATTATATACATAGATCATATCTGCATATATTAATGTTAGGTACATTCGCCCTTTTGATGTTATATTTTAATATACATACAATTATTTTAAAAATATATTAGAAGTTTAAATCTGCAAAAACCATCCCCAAGGAAGTTCTGCATTTGCTTAACATATTATAAAAAGTCAAAGTAGCAAGAAAATTCAAAAGCTAATAGCAATTGATTTCAAGATATGGCTTTGATATATTTGACCACTTCAGATAACAGCAAAACCAAAGCTTTCACGTGGAATTTAGGAACTGTCTGTGTGGCTATTTCATTAGACAGACACACAGGCCTCGGAGAATGGAGGAAGGAGGTGGATCTCAAAAGGTCAGCCTCATTCTCCACCCCAGTTTCTATCTCTAAAAGGGCTGAAGAGGTTTGCAATTCCTAAGTATGAATCAATTTCATCAGACCAACTTAAAAAGTATATTTTGTTTTATTCGAAAGCACTATGGTTTAAATATATACTCAGTCCAGTTCTACTGAACTGTATTTTATATTTTCCTTTATATTTTCCATTTCTGACAGATTTTTTATTTCAAGTCCGACACAAAAACAGCTGATTTTAAAAACATGAAATAGCTCCAATTTAATAAAAAACAAAGATCAATGTCATACAAAGGTTTTCATGTTGGATCTAAGAGCATTTTTACCTAAGTTGGAAGGAATCCCCCTCTAGTGGGAGTAAGGGAGTATTTCAACCTTCACATACAATTTTCAGGTAGCAGTCATTAAACTTAATCAGCAGAGATCAGCTAAGCTTTTTTCCTTTCATCATCAATTTAAATCTTTTAAAAAAGAAAATCAGTATTTTATATTTCACAAGCCTAAAACACCTATAATTATATATATGTATGCATGCTAGAAGTAGATGTGTTTATCGGGTGGGATTTTAGTTACTAACCGAACATTACCATCAAATTTAATTTAATTTGGCTATAAAAGTCACAATTTGAAGTTAAAACAGGAATGTACAACTGCAAAAAATTAGTACCTTTCAGTGGAAAGATTTAATAATGTACTGGGAAGAGAGAATGCTGACGGTTTACATTGACCTGACTCATTAATAAAGATTTTCTGGATATTTACCGCATGCAAGGCATTGTGCTTAATGCTACTGTACGAGCTAAAAAGTGCCGAATTTTACTCAGGTAAGACTACCTGAATGAAATGTACTTAAACATTCATTTAAAAACAAATTCATATTCAGAAATGACCAGATGAGCTTATTCGCGGTGTCATTTTTCTTTTTAAACTTCAGTTCAGGGAGATTTAAAACTGGCCGTATTATAAAACCACCCGGAAACAAAGGTCACAGGTTTTCTGCAACACAAAATTAGGGCACAATACTTGGTGTTCTCCTCTCCAGACAGAGGCTGTAACAAAGGCAAAGACAGAGTACCCGGATGAGAAGCACCACTGGTGTCCCCTGGAGAGAACCTGTCAGGGGTCCTGAGTTGCCAGGTGTGAAGGGGTGTGAGCAGGCTAGCAAAGGACAGGCTTCCTAAGTCCAAGAGACGGCCCTTTCCATTTGATCCTGTTATTTCAAATGATGCTACCATCAATGCTGTGTAACACCATTGCCTAAAAGGATTCCATCTGTAGAGAACTTTAAAAATCATCCGGGGGGAGTTCGGCAGCTAGGCTACTGCCAGCCCTCACTCACACTCTGCTCTGCACAAAACCTTCCAGTGGCTTCTCTTCTCTCACACGAAGCCTCTTAAGCACGACCTTCACCAAAATCAAAGCAAACCAGGGGCTCCTGGGTGGCTCAGTGGGCGAAGCGTCTGCCTTGGGCTCAGGTCATGAACCCAGGGTCCTGGGATGGAGCCCTGCTACCGTCCACACCAACACCCCCCCTCAGCAGGAGGCCTGCTTCTCCCTCTCCCTGCAGTTCCCCCTGCTTCTGTGCACATGCTCGCTCTCTCTCTGCCAAATAAATAAAACAAATCTTTAAAGAACAAAAATCAAAGCAAACCACTTTAATCTCTAATCATTCCATCAAGGAAATGAGGAAAACGTGAATTCACGAATTTGGAAGTGAAAGTCGTTAGCCTCACTTCCGAAGTCCTTTCTAAACTTTCACCCCCAAATCACAGAATACCAATACCCAGCAGCGCTTCTATTAAAATAAAACTATGCCAAAAGTATGTCCCATTTTAATGAGTAACATTTTTCCTGAAGTCAGGATCACGCTGTCACAAAAAGTAAAGTGACGATGATATATAATTGTATACGAAGAATCTTATTCATAATTAAAGAATGCAAAATCCAAACTCCTAACATTATTCTATTTTTCTCACCACAGGTTACCAAGGTTAAAAATGTTGATAATTACAACACTGAAAAGGGTAAGGGAAATCACTCCACGGCCTTGCACTCATATGAAAACGTATGTTTGGAATAAGGTGCAATTCAGCAGTATCCATCAAAATGTATAGGCACGTGATTAAGTGTTAAGCCAATAATTCTACTGATATCCAAGTACAAAAATATTTACTAACTTGTTTACTAGAGTTGTTTATAACAGTAAAAAACTGAAAACATCCTCCAACCAAATGACCGTCAACAAAGGAGTTTTAATATAAATCATATAGCCAAGCTATGGCTACCCTACTGTTTTGGAGGTAAATCTATGCATGCAGCTAAGATTTCTATGGTATCACATTAAGTGAGAAGAATCAGAACAGTGTGCACAGTAAGCTAACAACTGTATTTTTTTTTAAAGTGGGGGTGGGTTATATGCTTGATATACTTGGACCATTTCTGGAAAGATATGCAAGAGACACAGCAGTGATTACCTCATGGAAGAGAAATTATACTTTGTCTTTCATCTTGTGATGTTAACAAGTTTTTTCGCTATGTGCATGTGTTTCTTGTTCCATTAAAAGTAGTTAACAAAATAAGCCAATAACATAAAAAATGTCCAATGTCAATAATAATCACAGAAATGTAAGTAAATGTCATAATCTATTTGATAGAGAAATCTATCTTTATGATCTAATTTATGATCAACTGTTTATAAATCAAAGTATGTACTATGCCATTATTTGGGAAATAATGACAAAAAAGAAAAAATATACAAAAATAGGGGATGGTTAAACTGTGGTATTTCATTTGATAGACCGTTACATAATCATAAAAAACTCCCTGTTCATGAAGTCTTCTATAACATAAGAAAACACTTATAAACATGTTAAATTTTTAAAAAGTAGGGTTAAAAACAGGAATTTGACATTACAAATATTCACTTCTATCCACTTGCTTCCTTCATGCCTTCTAGCTTATGTGCCATGTGGAAAAATGTCTCTTCCCCACTTCAGGATTTTTTACATACTCATTCATGTTTTCCTTTAATATGTTTGACTTCCATTTTTTACATTTAAATATTTGACCCATCTATAATTTATTTTGAAATAACAAGGGGAAGAGGTGACTCAGTTTTAATTTTCCATTTGAATAACTATGGTGCAGAATGATCCACTATTTTCTCCAGTGATCAGAGATGCCACATCTTTACCATAATTAAACAATAAAATGATACAAATTTTGCCTCCAATTCCAGGCAGGGATGGGAAAAGCAAAATTACCTGTGAGGTCTTCTACCTACAGGGAGATGGGAGTTGAGGAGAGGAGACTGATAATAGTCACCAAGAACCTGACAGAACTTGCAGTCCCAGGATCCGTCCACGAGTCAATCAATGAGAATTCGGATGCTCTTGAAAAAAGTAATTTTTATCTAGATTGGTGTTTGAGGAATGAAAACACTGTCCTACTTTACAAAGATGGCCGTGTCTGCTTTGGATGGGCCAGAAAGAGCAATTTACCATTACGGAGAAGCAGACGTTAATAAATAAATTGCGTTCTAAAACCATGTCCCGGATTTATGACAATTTAAACTGCAGGGCAAGCCTCTCCCTCGCTGTCCCCACTTCTCTCCCTCACATTTCCAACCACACGGCAGCTAAGGCGGGGTTGCGAGGTTTTATTTTAGCAAGGAAGATGTTGTTTTGTCTTATTATTATTATCACTTCTTATTTCTACCATTGTTTTTCAGTATTTTTTTACGTTTTGTAATCCATTGAAAAAATCAACACTTAAAAAAAAAACATGTAGAACTCTGCTACATGTTTAATGTATTCTTCTTCTCTTATCAATTCTCCTCATTCTCCTTATTAGCATGAAGAGACCACATGACACCTCAAGGACATAGCTTGCTGAAACCGCTCAGTGTTTGGTTAGCTGGGAAGAGAACACACAATGATGCGTTCAACTGCTAAATGTTGCTGAGTGGAACCACCACTCTCTGAATGTATTTAAAATTAACTAAAAACCTGTCTCTAGTTAGGGAACCAGTAAATATTAAGAGCAATGCCAAATTTCATCTGTGCAACCAAAGAGCATTTCTATTATACTAAATACAGTGCAATATGATTTCAAGACAAACAGTGGATATGTTACAATTATGCTTTTGAGTACAAGTGTTATATGCTCACGTCATCTTCGATACTAGGATGCTAGCTGTGTCTTCATATCCCAGGCTCTTACGTTTAAAACAAAGTTTGTCAGCATTAGGGTCACACTCTTCTTTCTAATCAGGTTCTCTGAGTGAGGATACCTTCACTTGAGATTCACAAAGCAATCACAAACTCATGATGGCTCAGGGGAAAAAAGGCCCCGAGTGAGAATCAAGAGTGTGTAAAAATAGCCAACACTGTGCAATGTGAGTTGACAGCCCCTTCCACCAAAAGGTGAAATCTCTTTCTCTACTCCTTTAAGCTGGGCTGGACACGTGAATTGCTTGGATCAAGAGAGTGCGGCTACAGAATCGTACCGGGCCACCTCCAAGTCCAAGACGCAAACGGCAACGAATGCACACTTCCACTCACTCTCCTGAAAGTCAGCCCCATGTGCACGAGCCCCGACGAGTCCGTGGGAGGGTAAGAGGCTTACTGATTCTGTTACCACATCCCCCTAGCCAAGAGCCAGGAACTCCAAGGAGCAGAGCCACTTAGCTGATCAGGAGCTGACTGAAGGGAGAATGAGCCCAGCAGAAACCAGAACTGAGGCTCAAACCCAATGGTCCCACTGTAGGATGGTGAGCTAAATAAATGGTGGCTGTTCCAAGCACAAGGCTATGGGTTGCACAGCAAAAGCCTGCACACTGTTTGACTCGACATCAGGGAACTCGAAGTGTCACGGACCCACAGGCTGAGGTCCAGGCAAGAACACAGCCACGGTAAGGGCAATTCGGAAAGCTCTTACATATCTACGTACTAAGCCTGCCTCCATCTCCAGTTGTATTTGAAATTTTCCAAGATCGTAAAATTCTGTTTGAATGCTTTACTGTGGTCTACAAGCGGCCGAAGAGTGGGGCTCCTGTGTGCCTTGCTGATCTGGAATCCCACCTCTGTCCCTCCACGCACAGAGCTGCAGCTACCCCGGCTACCTGTCCATTCCAAAAATGGCCCTTTTTTTTTTTACCTCAGAGCCTTTGCACTTGCTGCTCCCTCCTCCTGGAACGCTCTGTACCAGATCTTCCCATTTCTGGTTCCCTTCACATCACTCGTACCTCAGTTTAAAGGCTGTATCCTCAGAAAGCCCCTCTTCCTCTCTGGTATAACCTCCTGGAATTTGATGGTTCATCCCTAAAATGTAAACCTCACAAAAGCAGGGACCCTGCGATCTCATTCACCGTTGTATGTTTTTTACCTACAGAATGCCTGACACAGAGTAGAAGCTCAGTAATAGGTGCTTTGCTTTGTTTTTTAATAAGTAACTGCTGAAGGAATAAATGTATACACGTGAATGGGTTGAAAACTAGAACACCATCAAACTATAAATATGTTACGAACCCAAATTTGATACAGCTCACTGTCATACATGTAGATATAGCAAGATTTAAAACATGCTCCACCTCATATAACTACATACATTAAAGTCTCATATATGTACCATCAGGTTGATGATATGCATCCTTGCATTACATACTAGTGTTATTACTATATTTAATGATTACATATATGTATTTGATGCATTTGTCTCTCTAGCCAAGGGTAAATTTTAAATTCCTTTAAAAATTTTGGTTTTTTTTAAACTGATGGCAATGAAGGCTGCCTCTCAAAGATAAGATTCTTTCTCCCTATTCCTGAATTAAAACGTAATGATTCTCTTAGCATGGTGCCAAGAAATGACGATAGCAAGTATTTTACAAAGACCACATCCAGCTCACAATCATTCCAAATTTAATTTTTAGAAGTCACTCTCAGCTCTGCACGTAGGCTGAGGCTGGTTGACCACAATACAGAAGGTGGTTATGAATGCCCGGCCGGTGCAGCAGGTCATCGCTGTGAAGGAGACCGACAGGCCTAAATTCTCCTGAAGAACACTGGCATTTAGCAGGCCTCAGGGTCACTGGGCCAGCCCACCCCACAGATGATCCCCTGGATACAAAGTGCAACAGGAACTCAAGTATCAGCAGGTCAGTTATGTGACCAACATATGTGTAGGTCTGGGGCATTCAGAATGTTACACCTAAAAACCATCACATGTAGAAAAGTTCATCAGTTCTCTATTTCCAGTGTTTATCAAGAAATACGGGCTACGGAATCATGAAAAACACAGATCAGTGTTATCTATGCATGATTTCATTTAGCTCTCCTAATACAGCATGTGTATACAAATAATGTAAATTTGTGAACAGAACTTTTGAAAATAGGTCATACTTCCAATAAAAGCAATGCTTTCATATTCACCCTTAGATCTTTCTATAAATCATACTTTATTAGAAAATACATGTACAGTAAAACACTAATTATTCATTGCACTATCATTTCTATGTGAGAGCCTCATCTGTATACTTCAAGTTAACATCTATTTCTTATTAAGATTTTCTATACTTCTTGGAGCACCTGGGTGGCTCAGTTAGTTAAGTGTCCAACTCTTGATTCCGGCTCAGGTCATGAACTCAGGGTTGTGAGACTGAGCCCTGTATTGGGCTCTGCACTGAGCATGCAGGCTGCGTAAGATTTTCTCTCCCTCCCTCCTCCTCTGACCCTCCCCCCATCAACTTGTGGTATGACGCACACCTCCTCTCCCTCCAAAAAAAAAAAAAAAAAAAAAGATTTTCTTTTAGGAGGTTTGCTGAAGGAATATATAAAAGCTACAGGTGTCCAGGCAGTCCAAATGCTAAAAACTTTTAAACACCAAGTAACTGGTATTTTATCTAAATTTCATAAATATTGAGACAATTCTATTATCTCGTCTGTATGATATTCATTGTGAACTGTCATAATTCAACGTCATTTTAAGCAGTTCCTCCTTGTTTACCCCAGTATCTACTCATTCATATATAAATTGATATAAAAATGTATCACATTTACTATACTATATAAATTTACTACACTACGGTTTGATACATTCAAATGCTCTAAAAACAAGCCAATAATATAAACTTTTATTTTCTAATTTTAAATACATTTCATAACGAGGAAAATTTTTCATTTTAAAAATAATTAGAGGGGCACCTGAGTGGCTCAGTCAGTTCGGCATCTGCCTTCAGCTCAAGTCATGATCCCAGCATCTTGGGTTCAAGTCCTGCATCAGGCGCCCTGCTCAGCCAGGAGCCTGCTTCTACCTCTCCCACAGCTTGCACTTTTTTTTTTTCTCTCTCTCTCTCAAATAAATATATAAAATCTTAAAAAAGTATATAGCTAGTTAAACCTACTAAGGTAATAAAACTTAGATGAACTACTATTGACCATACTTAACCCCCTTTCCCAATCCTACCCACCATTAAGGCTGGCTCAGAAAACCAAGTTGAAAGTTATTATAAAATCAGTACACAAAAGAGGGTCTACAGACAGGCTGTGCAGACCCACAGATAAAGGCCCATGGGAAAGGGTCTCAGTGTATCTAATGGTAGGGAGTGCAACAAAGATAATTTAAAATGATTAAATTACAATGAAAAGGTGTTTTAAAAACAAAAATATTTTTAGATCAATAAATTAAACTATTGCTGCCCTAAATAGCTTTTTTTTTTTTAAGATTTTATTTATTTATTTATCAGAGAGAGGGAGAAAGAGCACAAACAGGTAGAGTGGCAGACAGAGGCAGAGAGAGAAGTGCGCTCCCCGCTGAGCAAGGAGCCCGATGTGGGACTCGATCCCAGGACCTTTAACCAACTGAGCCACCCAGGTGTCCCTAAATAGCTGTTTATACATTATTAATTTGATTACGAGTCACCAGTTTCTTTTTCTGCTACCTGCTCCGCTGTCCACATGTCCGTGTCCCCCCGACCCCCGTAACCAGGTTTGCATGTTAAAAAAAAAAAAAAAGGTAGATGTAAAAAAACTTCTTTCTTACCGTAAAATTCTTCTACTAAAATACCTTGGTTTTTGAAACACTGCAATAGCGGTAACGGTCACACTTTTATTCGAGCGTATCTTTAAGGCCTTTCAAAGTTTAAATTAAGTTGTTTAGGGCCATCTTGATGATCAAGTTGGAACTGAGAGGCAACTTAGCAAAGAGAGGAAGAAGAACACAAGGTTTGCTATACTTAAATTTCACCAGAAAGCTTTACTTTTTGCTTTAAATCTTACTCTTGTTTTGGATGGGACTTATTTTGCAGAATCTACTGATTGAATTAGGTAGGCTAGCAACTGTAAAACTAAGAAAGAAGTCTCCAGGGAAGTCAACCACTTTTCAATTCTTTTCATAGTTCTGTATTCGTCCAAACAAGCTAGCCTAAACAGGCCCCCCACAAATCATGTCACCTCCTTTGTTCCCTCACAGGGGCTGTTTAAAGCACCCTTATCTACTGAGGGCAACGAGAACACAACCTCTAAGCCAAGAGTGTAAGTCTGTGAAGGAAACTGAGGCTAGTACAGGAAGTTCTGGAAGGGGCAAATTAAGAAGAAAGAGTTGAAGTTTTCAAGGCAAGTAACTGTCAGCAGACCACTATTCGACTCTGCCCCCTCTTCCTCTCTCCAAAACAAATATATCTTCTTAAAAAAAAAAAAAAAAAAAAAAAAAAACTGTACAAAAAAAAGAGGAAGCCTTCAAAAATAGGTATTGGTGGTATGAAAATGCTTTGCTACTGGATTCATTCTAATGCCTTTTTGAGTTCAAAATTGTGCAATATTAATCTTCTGGATTGAACATAAAGGCCTCATCTCTAAGGAATGTTGAGTCTTCAACAGTCACAAAATACTGATAATTCAAGAGAGATGGGACACTTCAGTACAGAAGAAAGTCAGGGAGAACATTACAAACACTCCTCTGCTCACTGAAGACCTGGAGTCTGAGGACATGGGGGCCTCAGGTCAGACCGGAAGCAGCAGAAAGAGCTGAAAATCGCCAAAGATGGGCCTGAAGAGGAGGGCACCACACTTGGGACATTCACCTGTGATTGCTTTATTAAGAAAGGCTGCCTCCCGTCAAGAGGCATGTGTTGACATAAAATAGTAAAGTCACTCTCTAAAACTCTAGTGATGCGATTCCAGGGTTCCCCTGAAGAAGAAATTACCGAGGAAGAAGTCTTTGTTTCCACCATAGAGAGCAGGATTACATGGCCAAAAAAACAGTAATTTGTAAAGAAACGTGGGACTCAGCCTAACTGTGGCAAAATAATAGAACCAGTGTGGAACAGAGTTTGGCAGACAAGATAAAAGTAACCTCACCACACGCTCCAGAAATCCCACTTCTAGGTGTTCACCCGAGAGAAAGGGAAACATGTTCACATGAAAGCTGACATGAGAATATTTTTTGAGGCTTTATTCATAATTGTCAAAAACTGCAGGCAATGCAAATGTCTGTCAATTAGTGAACTGATAAAACTAGAGACCACGCGCACACAACGGAAAACTACTCCACAATAAAAAAGAAAGCCAACCGAACATGAACGAATCTCAAAAGTGTTATGCTAAGGAAAAGAGGCTGGATTCAAAGGGTTATCTACTGTATGATTTCACTCCTATAACATTTCAGAAAAGGCAAATCTACAGGGAGAGAAGACAGATCAGTGGTGCCTGGAACTGGGTATGATGGAGAGAGGGCCTGAGTACAAAGGGGCAAGGGAGACTTTTTGGGGTAATAAAAATGTTCTATTACAATTATTTTCAGATTCTATAAGAAGACTTTTCTTACGTGTTATCTTGTTTTGCATTTCACAATGTAGTAATCCCTAGTACTCAGAAAGTGTTACCTTTTCCAAATATACAGATAAAAATTGAAATAATACTCCATAGTTTCTCATCCCCAAAATGCCTTTGGTTCTCATTGGATAGTATACCCCTTTTTGTTTTGGTTTGTTTTAATAAAGTGTTTTAGATCCCAGGCTTGAAATTTTCAGGGGATAATTTCTAGAGATTTCTGCCTGATTCGGAAATTGCCAGATTTTTTTCTTCGGGGGTAGGTAGTTTGAGTTTTTTGTTTTTGTTTTTAGATTTTATTATTTATTTGAGAGAGAGAGAGAGATTACAAGCAGGCGGAGAGGCAAGCAGAGAGAGAGGGGGAAGCAGGCTCCCTGCTGAGCAGAGAGCCCGATGCGGGGCTCGATCCCAGGACCCTGAGACCATGACCCGAGCTGAAGGCAGAGGCTTCAACCCACTGAGCCACCCAGGTGCCCCGGGAGTTTGAGTTTTTTGGAATTTTTTCATCAGACAGAAACAACTACAGGTTGTTTTGTGAAGTTAGAAAGGAATCACGTGTCTAATAAAAATATGTTGTTATTCAATAGCATGGCTTACAAATCTGAACTCCCCAACATGGAAACCAGCAAATTAACTCAAAATCGAAACTACAGTCAAGTAGTATGTACAAGCTCAGACAAGAAAATATTATACAACCATCAGACGTGAAGCATGATACTTTCCTCTTCATAATCGTACCTTTGCTTTTAGCTCAGAAATCTTGAAGTTCTGTTTTTAAAATTGAAATCTTAAAAAACTCTTAAAGGACCACATATTTACCTTTGTTTGGTAAATCAGCCCAATTAACTCTAGGAGAGTTCCTGAACTTATACCATGAAACTATTTTCTACTTAAAAAGTAGCAAAAGCTTGAAATACAGTCTCAAGGTTGAAAACCTGAATTTTTAATGTGTGAAACATCTACTTTCAGTAGATTCTTTCAACATTTTTTATTAAGTAGACTCTGTTCTGTTCATACAAATTCTTCACAGCTTTTTAAACCAAAATGAGGTTTCTGAAATAAACAATGCACAACCAAACTTGAAAAGAAACTAGTTACTTAGCTAGTTATTTTTGTCATGTTTCATTCATTTGTATCATGTTTTACAGAAAGTTTATAAACAGTTTTGGCCAAGGATTTCCAATGAATTTAAGTTTTGTCTAGACCAGTGTTTCTCAACCAGAAACAATTTCGTGTACTCTCTCTCGCCTCAATCTAGGGGATATTTGACAATGTCCAGAGACAATCTGGGTCATCAGAACTTGGGGTGAGGTTTGCTCGTGGTGTCTGGTGGGTAAATACCACAATCAGCGCACAGAATGGCCTCTTTACAACAATGAATTATCAGGCCCCAAATGTCAGCAGTACCAGGTTAAGAAACCCTGGTCTGGATATGGAAAATCCCAGCTAGTAGTAATTAAAAGCATAAGAACAGAAAGATCTTGAATCAAATCTTTTCGGCAGTGTTTGGGATGAACATGACTTCAGTTGCTGAACAGTTAAACTGCATTATCACTGTGTTCACAGTATAAAGGCCACAGAGAGGAACTTCAGCGAAGCAAAGCACAGCTTAGGTAAAATGTAAAGCAAATTTTTCCTCCAGAAAGCAGCTCTGGAGTTCAGTGACAACCCTGCACAGGCAGATAAAACTACTTATATGAAACGTGAGCTCAATGTCATATTTCACTTTTTTAAACTGGGAGACTTGTTACCGATTACAATTAATAGAAATTCACTATTTTAAAAAAGAGGAAATGGGTAAAATTTAAAAGTAAAAATAACCTCTAAGATAACTCTTGTTAACATGTGCACACACATGAGCGTACATGTCTGCATACGTGTATTTTAGCCCTATCTATAATCTGAATGCAAAATTAGTCAAATCAGACATTTGTTTGAAATCTTATTTACTTCAAGAGTCCCTTTGAGAGCCCTTGGGAGAGCGATACAAGAATCTCGGGGCACCTGGGTGGCTCAGCAGGTTAAAGCCTCTGCATTCTGCTCAGGTCATGATCTCAGGGTCCTGGGATCGAGCCCCACATCGGGCTCTCTGCTCAGCGGGGAGCCTGCTTCCCCCTCTCTCTCTGCTTACTTGTGATCTCCCTCTGTCAAATAAATAAATAAAATATTTAAAAAAAAAAAAAAAAAAAAAAAAAAAAAAAAAAAGAATCTCACACTCAGCTAGGATATTAGGCCGGCAATGTTTGACTTTAGAATTTTGCTGTAAACTGGGAAAATGCCTAGAGCAAATAGAAACTATGCTCTTGAGGAGACTGAGCATAAATGACTATCCAAATAGGTACGTCTTTTGTGCTACCGCTTAATTGGGTTAGGATTTTTAAAATCCAAGACTTTCCAGGTAACATTACAATGATAAATCCTAAGTAAAGCTTGATATACCTATAATTTCAGATGTATTTTCACCAATGGAATTAGGGGAGTGTCAATTACCTGTACAGTACATGGGAGGATGACAGGCGAAATTGGTTTAGATTCAGTGAATGTTGTACCATTTTCAAATTCCACCAGCTTATGTGGAAGAGTTTGTCCTGTTTTCTTTTCCAATTTCAGATATCATTTCCGAGATATACAGAAAATTAAGCCGTCCCATTAATTCAATACTCACAAAGCTAAGGAGGTAAACATTGTCAACTCCAAACTCATACACCTAATCAATTTAATTTAACCACTATTACACAAGATTGTAGCCCAAAACCTTTTAAAAAGAGCTGCTAATCTTAGCCTACAGATGGCTGCCAACTAGGGTTTACCCTAACATGGCATTCCCTCTTCTTGCTCACTATAATGTGAGGAGGGGTGGGGATTACAACATCATATCCAGGTATATGACTCCCCTCTTGTAACAAAACACTCAAAGAATTTTGGATTTAATTTAAAACTGAACTGGCAAGTGTCATAAGTGAGTAACAACTTGATCAAGTAGAAATGTCCCTGAAACAACCTATTTTTTAAAATTACATCTCTTGTTTATATACACAAGTAAAAATATGATGCATATTCACCTGTACTACAAACACTGTAACTTTATAAGACACAAAAGCAAACAGAGAACTTTAATCACAACTACTGAAAGCTATTTCTCTTATAATCTTCTTAACACTCATTTCTTAATTTATCAATATTGATGATGTACTGGGATTCTCTCTCTCTCCTCTGCACCTTCCCTCATTGTCCATGCCTGAGTGCTCGCTCTCTCTCTGAAGTAAATAAAATCTTAAAAAAACAAACAAACAAACAAACAACTAATAGCAGAGAATTGCAAGTCAGGACAAGCAAGCTATGGCAAAACTACAGGTGACTCCCAAGAACAAAGGAGAGGAACATTCTTTTATAAAGGAAAGCAGGAAGCTGGGAGGGGCTATTACAAACAAAAAGTAAACTGTTAGAAGTATAGTGGCTTCTCATGGAGTCAGGACAGTCTCTCATAGGCTAAGCTGTTGCTGTGGGAGGAGAAAACCTTTTTCACGCTGGGATAGTGAAGTCCTAGCTAAAGTGGGTTGGATTTCCAAGGTATGTCTCATTACCTACTGGGTCTGCAGTGGGTCAGAAGTGGTGGGCAGGAGAGCTCCCCCACTAGCCTCTAGATGCCATTTTACAGGGGGTTTCCTTTTATTTCTTTTCAGTTAATTTGAATATGATAGAGTAAGCAGAACTCCCACTACCAAATAGTAAGCTACTTATGTAAGTGGTATCAACAGAGTAAACAGACTTTAAAAATTATATACTCCATTGAGTGGAATAAAAGAAGTTTACAAGCCAAGTGGCCATCACTGCTTACTACTAGTTGAATTAAATGCATGTCTTAATTAATATACTACAGTTTTATGTGTCATCTAGCTTAGCTGAAAATGTCAAAGGTGCCCAAATTGCAACATTTGACTTAAAACTCCTACAGAAAGTGACCAATGAGAAGATCTAATGAATGGTGTCTGAGTCTTTACCAGAGAAAGGCTGAAAAGCAGAAAGGCAATATTCTGAAATGATCTGTAAGCGTTTAATTAAGAAAGGAAAACACAGGCAGGAGACAAAACTTGACAAGCTTGGACTTTAGTCAGCTTTTTAAAGAATACTGCGAGCAGGTTTTCCCGCCAAGGAAGGTCGATGAGCGTGTACTTCGCTCCAGATTATTACACAAACGGCTGTTTAAGCCGCTCCAGAGTCGCTCAGTCTGGCTCCCAGCAGCTGAGCCCAACCTTCTGGCACCACAGAGTTTTTGCAGGCTTCCGCCTCAGGCTCCACCTGCCTGCCGACCCCGCCCCTCGCCCTCTAGTACGGAGCCCCGCCCTGCATTTCGAGCCCGGGCTCCGAGCTGACCCCACCCCCACGCAGCAACTCCGCCCCTCACTCGCTGGCTCCGCCCTATTTTTGTCCACTGGGTTCCGAACTCCGGCCTCGCCCCAGCCAGCAGGCCCCGCTCGTCGCCCAGAGTTGCCGGTCCCACCCAGGGTTCGGCTGCCTGGGCCCGGCTCCGACCCCACCCCCGCCAGCTGGCACGTGACACACCCTGTTTGGTGGCCAGGACTCGGAGCTTCCACCCCGCCCCGGCAGCCGGCCTCGCCCCTGCCTGCGGCCCCGCCCCCCTCGCCCCAAGGCGCCGGCCCCACCCGACGCTTAGAGGCCTGGCCTCTGCTCCGACCCTGCGTCCTTCCTCCCTAGCTCTTTCTGTGCTTTTCCACCAGGCACTTGTTATCATTGCGCAAAACGAGTTGCAACCTCATCCAGCCCTGACAGTTGGGTGGTGGTATTTGTTTGGGGGCGGGGGGGGGGAGGAGTGGAAAGAGCTGCACCAAAGGAAGTAAGGAAATAAAAACACGCAGATTTTGGCAAGCCACATGGGAGGAGGTTAAGGGGCAAATGAAGCAACTCAGGAGAGAACTGTGGCTAGAAATGGCACAGGACAAACGTTCTTCGCCTTCGTCAGTCCAGCTGGGGCGTTTCATTTAACTGTTAGGCTGCGTCAGCAGAAACTTTACAAAACCGTGTTTGACAGTGCGCTTGGCGCCGCCTCGCTAGGTGCCAGTTTTCCGGCTGGTAGAAAGCTACACAGACTGGGGCTGAGCGCCCGAGCGCCCCGCCAAAGGGCGGA
>CM053608.1:7304798-7333979 GCA_028646535.1 Procyon lotor
AAAACAAAACAAAACAAAAAAAACAAAGCAAGCTTCCACTTCGTATCTTCTAAGACAATTCCTTTTGGATCCAAGCCTTCATAATTCAAGGAAGCCCAAGGATAAGCTAACATTAATATTAAGGAAGCACCACGGAAGAACCTGCATGGGGAGAAATCACAGCCCCAGCTGACAGCTCTGACTATACTCTCGGGTGACAGCCAGCAGCAACTTGCCAGTCAGGTAAGTGCATCATCTTGGAAATGATGCCTGGAGTCGGGCTGATACCATGTAGAGAAGGGTTATATTACCCCAGATGAATCTTACCAACATACCATTCTTTGAAGCCCCTAAGTTTTGGGGTGGCTTGCTACCAAGAGATAACTCTCTGCCCTCTGTGCTCACGTTCTCTGTACTTATTAACACGGTGTCTGAAGCATTTTGAAGTTAACATCTAATGTATGAAGGCTTAAGGAATACACAGGGTTCCACGCAAGAAGAAATGAATGTTAAAGATATGTTTGATATACAGCTTTGCAAGTTCTGAACTTCTGGCCCAACAGGAAATAAAACATATATAATATTAGGTAAGAACAAACGACATAAAAATTGAACCAATAGGGGCGCCTGGGTGGCTCAGTGGGTTAAAGCCTCTGCCTTCAGCTCAGGTCATGATCTCAGGGTCCTGGGATCAAGCCCCACATCGGGCTCTCTGCTCAGCGGGGAGCCTGCTTCCCCCTCTCTCTCTGCCTGCCTCTCTGCCTACTTGTGATTTCTCTCTCTGTGTGTCAAATAAATAAATAAAATCTTTTAAAAAAAAAAAATGAACCAATAAAATGTTATGGTGAACTGAAAAAGAAAAACGTAAGGCTGAGAAGTATATACTTTAGGAATCTTTAGGTTGCAAGTATAAAAACCTGACTCATATTGGCTCAAATGTTATAGGAAATTTATTGAATAACATAAATGTAAATTCCTGGGAAAGGGCAGGCTTCTGGGGTGGCTGGCTCATTCGGTACAGCATGCAACTCTCATTCATGAGGTCGAGAGTTCAAGCCCCAAGTTGGGCATGGAGCCTACTTAGAAAAGGGAGGGGTAGGCTTCTGGTTGGTCATGGTCCAGTTGCTCAGCAAAGTCACTCAAGACCTGCTTTCTCCAAATTGCCCTCTAGCATGATGTCCGCTTAAGCCTAAATTCGCATTCCTTGTAGTCACAAAATGGCCGTAGTAGCTGCGGAAAGTTTATGTTTCCTTTCTCATTTCCAAGAGAGAAACAGTTTCTCTGCTGAAGAGTAATGAAGGTACTTTCCCAGAAGCCTCCATCAGATATCTGCTAGCATCTTAGGCACTGGCCTATTCATCAACCAATCTGTCTCTGGTTTCAGAAATGGGAAATATAACATTTTTCCCCCATGTCTCATCTTTGTGGGGTGGGAGACAGAGACTGCCCCCAAAAGAAAATAGGTTATATGCTGAGCCATCAAAAACAAATAGAAAAATCCAATAAATATTCAATACCATCATCAAAAATATCATGAAGAACAAAGGTTTTTGTGTGTGTCCATTAGCACTGCAGAGTCAAAGCACTGATCTCAAGGAAGGCAATGAGGCTGAGATTCCTACAGCACTGGCCTGCGTTACCGAACATGACCATGCGGCCGGCTCCTTTAATTGATTTTCGCTCGTCACTTCTGTTCTGTTCAGGTCTGCCACTGAATTCCCTTGTTCTGCCATCTAACTTGGCTATGGTGCCAGCAGTTTCTAGTCAATACAAAAAAAATAAGTTCGCAAGACTGTGTGCAAGCACCCCTCAGCTTTCAATACATTCTCAACCAAACTTTTGTATTTAATATGCGCGCTGGGACTCTAGGCTCACTTTGAGCAAAAATGCTGAAATTCTTGGCTCATGACAGATCGTATCTTCAGTAATAGTTACCTAATCTGGTAAATAAATGCCTTTGACCAACCAAATGGAGTTGATGTAAAGCAGTGACAGTGCTCCCAGTATTTATTTTTATCATTGGGCTCAACTGAGACTTCAATTCAGGCTGCAACAGTTCTGACCCTGCATCCTTTCCCTGCCGTCTCTCTGTATAAAATGAGACGCACCGAGTCAATATGCTTCAGAAAGGACAGGCTCTAAATATCAGGGCACAGAGTTGCTAGTTCCCGGGAATCATCTCAGAAAACCAGTAGCGTAAACTGAGACCAAGCCCTGGAGGTGCGGACTACCTCTAGAACCACAGGATGCCTTGGGCAATGTTAGAACAGCCAGAAGACTAGATCAAAAACTTCACCCCCTTTTTCGAAACACAATCTCTTAAGGTTTTCTACTGTACATATTAGTTGGGCACACTTGTTGCTTTCATTGGTATTTTACAGTGATATTCACAGGCCTGAAAGGAATAGTACTAGATATTCAGAGTACTTTTTACCACGTCGAGGAGGAAAAATGGAAGCTCAAGAGGTTAAATGAGTTGTCTAAGGCCCCAAACATAGTTACCTGAGAAAATCAAACAAAACCGTAAGTCTCCTGACCTTAGGTCGGTGCTGTCTGTACTATGCTCTATACCCATCCCAATAATGTCTTCTCTCTCCCTTTGTCGAGAACTAGCTACAACCTGAAGGATCTCTAGGTTAGAGCCAACCAGTGACCACCAAGGCCAGGTGTGTATCAGCAGCCTCTTCCTACAGGGTGCCCTCGGCTAGCCTCCTATGTACCCTTCAATCCACCAAAGGGAGCCCAATGGATCGGCAGGTATTCCCAATCTATGTTTCTGTTCTGCTCCACTTGTCGGCTGAGAATGCAGCCCTTGTCATTTGCCTCACTCGGTCGCCCTGTATTCCCCCACCCACCTGTTCCAACTCCCTCTGGGAATCAAGACATTCCCACCAGCTGATGACAAGGATAAGCCCTGCCCAGACGGGGCTGGTGCCCCTCCTCCCCACACAGAATGCCCCACACTCTTGACAACTTTGACTTCTTGAAATTTTTACTTCTGGACACAATTCTTGGAGGCCAGCTCTAAACTAAATTAACTAGGCTCTTTCCAGCTGAGCTGGACCCTTTCCCTTGTAACCTACTTTATGCAGAATAGTTTGAAACCCTGTGTCTCTCTCAGCTTTTATTTCTTAAAAACACTCTATCTCTTCTAAAAACATTAATTTTTACTCTATTGAGTGCACCACCAAGAAGAAATGAGGTTAAATTGTAACACAAGAAAAATAAGTTAAATATGAGAAGAACAACAAGGGTTGCTCAAATAATGAACTTTACTAAAAGAGCTAAAAATGGGGTGGGGGGATCATGGATTTATAGAAGCCTTAAAAAGTCCCACGATATACTTTACAGATGTCTGGATCTCATTTCCAGAGATTCTGCTGTAAGTGATGTGGAGGGTGACCTGGCTATGAGGAGTTTTAAAGCTCCCAGGTCCTGCTACTTTCTCAACTAAGGCTGAAAATCACCGCCAAGAGTAAAATTTGGCTGGAAAACGTTCTAGATCTGCACTATTCAATAGAAATATAAGCCACAAACATGTTCCACATGGAGAATTTAAAATTTTCTAGTAGTTCATATTAAGAATTTTTAAAATTGATTTTAATAATATATTTTTGCTTGACTCAATATACACACACTAGCTTTTCAACATGTAATCAATATAAACAATATATATATTTTTTAAAGATTTTATTTATTTATTTGACAGAGAGAGATCACAAGTAGGCAGAGAGGCAGGCAGAGAGAGAAGCGGAAGCAGGCTCCCCGCGGCTCAACCCCAGGACCCTGAGATCATGACCTGAGCTGAAGGCAGAGGCTTTAACCCACTGAGCCACCCAGGTGCCCCAATATAAACAATATATTAATGAGCTATTTTACAATCGTTTTTTCATGCCAATGTGGTATCACCCAACCTAGGATTGCTGGTTGCTTTTACAAAATTAAACCTTTGCACTTGTGCGCAAAAACATCTGGGCACAGAAAGTCGTTCATTCTGAGTGGGGGACTAGCTCCAAGGTCAACCAAGGCTGTGGGGATCTCACACTGCAGTGTCCTCAGAATTAGCAGATTTGGATTACAGGAATTTCCAGATGCCACCACCTCTCCCCCCACCAGCCCTGAATTCCACCTCTTTGAGAACCAGTTTCCTATTGAACAGAATCCTCCTTCAAATAAATTCTCGGTATTTCTGTGCTTTCGATGGGGAAACTGCAGCGGCATCCCACATGGGCACTGACGGTATAGGGCCAAGGTTCTTTTCTTTCTATATACAGAAGTGCAAGTGCATCTCAGGTCAGAACACAAGCGACGGAAACGGGAAGATACCCTGGATCCCATTTCTGTACTGCAGGGGACAGTAACTGCGCTCAGTCCTGCCAGCCAGGGCCTCTAGGTCCCTGGAGCAAAGCTCGCAGACTCCTGAGCTGTTCTGCCATAAAATACGAGCTCTCGCAATCTGGCTTCACCAGAAGCACACGGGAGGGGACTCGACAGGCTCTCCAGACCAGCTTCACCTCCTGCACTGCTTAGCAAAGGGATGGCCTCTCAGACAAACAAAAGGCAAGTACGACTGGTATGCCCCTTTTAAAGACCACTGGAGGGGCCGGGGAACTTTGCAGAAGTGAAGCAGTCGAGGCTTTGGCTTCTGCCTCCCCCTGCCACTGGCCAGCTGGGTGAGGAGCCCGGGGCGGGGGGACCTCTGGCAACATGGGGTGTCTCGTGTGTGAAACAGGCAGAATAATACCTTTGTTTGCAGAGCTGTTATGAGGGCTCAAATTCCAAGTAAAACACCAAGCAAAATGCCCAGACCAGACTGGTGCTCAATAAATGGGAATGATCTACCTCTGAAACTAATAATACACTGTATGTTAATTAATTGCATTTAAATAAAAAAATAATAAAATAAATGAGAGTGATTATTAAATTTTCACAGTAGAGAACAGGGAGACTAAATCAACAAAAAAACACAAGCAGCACCTAGTGACAATCATTACTGAACACTACTGTAATATATAAGCTACCTGCATTCCTATTTTCCTCTAAAATACTCTTTTCATAACATAAGCACCCAGAAATCCCGTGAATGCCAGAGCAGCAAGGCCTCAGTAACTTCTGTCTCCATTAATTTGGAGTGAGCTCTGATATAAAGGGTTCCTAAGGTGATCAATACTGTAAACAAATCAAGAGAATTTAAGCTACGTAAGGTTAAAAACTTGATTGCATTGCTTATAGATTTCCATAATCAGAACAGGTGTAATGATGTTTTAAAAAAGCCCTGAGATGCTCTCGTTGAAAAGTTTATTTTGTTTTTTTAAGGGTTACTGTCAGACTAGTGGGAACCCCCTCCCCCCCGCCTTGGTCACTGGTTTGTTAAGTTTTTCACTCTTTTATTCTTTCAGTGGTTTTCCTTGACATTTTACCACACATACGGAACTCAACAAAATCTCCCCTTCTGGACAGTAAAAGGACTTGAGTTGCCATCTGCTTTTTCAGGCTCATTCTCCTGTTGAACAATGTTGCAGTTCTTTTACTTTTTAATCCACAGATTAGACTCAATTTTTTTATCATGTTTGTTGGCTTTACCCATATTTGTGCCTTCCACATGCTTACTGTTCTGTCTTGCCTCTCAGCCATTTCTTCTGGGACAATTTTTCTTTCTCCTGAATTACATCCTACAGAAGTTCCTTTAGAGGAAATGCAGAGGTCTTTCGGGGATTAATCTCAGCTGTTTCCATTTTGTCCTAAGTCTTGAACAGTACCCTGTAGATATTTTCCTTAATTCCTCTGAATTCTACAGTACTACAGAAATTTGCTAAGATTCTCGCTATTTCTTAAAAGGTGGCTGTTCTTTTTCTCTGGCTGCTTTCAAAACTTTGTCTTTTACAGTCTACACCTATGTCTTTTACAGTCTACACATACACTTCTGATTCAAATTTGCAATACACTACACTTCCTAGGTCTGTGGATTCCTTATTTTCATATTTCTGATAAATAACTCTTAACTTCTGAAATATGCAACACAGGTATCAATCAAGACAGGGTAGTACAGAAAGATAAATGTTAAGGTATTTATGCATTTAAATTCATTTATAACAGAAGACAAATCCTTTGATAATATCCGTATTAATATCTCACAAAAATAAACAAAATGCATCTACAATTAAACTATGGACCACTGTATCTATTGTGATATGGGTTTTCATGGACCATAGGTCATAAACATAAAAAACAACTTTGTGATGACAGAGAATTCTTTCCTTGAAGACTTCAAAGCATATTTATATATTTTCATCTTATGCTTTATCATAAAACTTCCTACAGCATAAACTGATGTAGCATTTCACACTTATTAAGCTGTCTTCTCTAGTTGGTTCATCTTAACTAATCAAATCATAACCACTATGTAATTTGTTCTTGGCTCTAACTACTGACTAAAGGTATAGAATTCACGTGGAGGAAGTTTATGATAGAAGTATAATACTTTTGGGGCACCTGGGTGGCTCACATGGTTGGGCATCTGCCTTTGGCTCGGGTCATGATATGGGGGTCCTGGGATCGAGCCCCGTGTTAGGCTCCCTGCTCAGTGGGGAGTCTGCTTCTCTCTCTTCCTCTGCCCCTCCCCCCTCTGTCATGTGCTTCCTCTCTTTCTCTCAAATGAATAAAATCTTTTTAAAAAAGAACTATAATACTTTTGCCACAATTAGAGCTCAAAGGAATTATAAAATGCTTAAATATCAATATGATTATCTTATAATTATGTTCATTTTTCTATTTCCTTAAACATCAATACTCCATATGCTCAATGATAAGAATACAAAAATCCTTGCTAAGGCACCAGAAGTTTATTGTACCTGCATTGAAAACAAAAGGAAATGAAAAAGTTAAAAAAAAAAAAAAAAAAAAAAGATGAGATTGAGAATGGTTTTGCTATTTACTTTGGTCCATTCCACACCTCTCCCCACAAAGCAACAGTTTTAAAAAACCAGAAACGTACATCACGTGGGGGGTGGGGGAGTAAACTCTGAGAGGTACTCTGGTCTTCGGATCTTCTTCAGGCTGTTGCTAAACAGGTGCAATTAAACACGCAGGTTCTTTCTTTTTCTTTGTTAAAAAGTTAAACCACTAAATTCTCTAGGTGGGTGGTTTCACTTATCATAATCTACAAATTTCCTACAGAATTCAGAAGAATGGAGTAGCAACTTCATTGTGAAAAACTTAAAAGAGGTCGTGCCTACTTCCTTACAGTGCAGGGTTAACCACTCGGGGGAAGAGTTTTCACTTCCAAGCATGCACAACTTCCATTTAGATAAATTTACACAAGTTGCTTTGCCTAAACTGATAGGAAGCTTTGCTGCATTAGAACACAGTTATTTTCTGCAAGCAATGAGGCCAAAATACACGAATGCTTACAAAATTAGACAGCAGTCTAGAATCTATACTGATCAATACTAAGAATAGCTCCGCCATATTCAAAGGTACCTAAAGATGGAGGGTGGAGGAGAGAGGGGGAGAGAGACTGAAAATCTCTGAGTTGAAGCCAGTGAATTAGCAGTCTCTGTGTTATAATTTTAGGCCCAAACAGTTCACTATACTTGATTTTAGAAATTCTTATTCCAGGATTCTGGAACATCCTTTATATGAGAAGGGATAGGAATTCCCAAGATTGTCCCATGAATTAGCAGAGCATAGCCCCTCGCAATCTTTTGGAGAACCATGGTTGGCCACGGCTGTTGTGAAGGACTGCACAAATTAATACATGTGAGCCTCTTAGAAAAGTATGTTCACTAATATTAGTATCATTAGCAAATAAACATGAATTAAATGTCTGAAGTGATGTGCATCTTACCTCATCATAAACAACAATGAAGTTTATGAGATTTTTTGGTGCTGATCACATAAAGCTTCTGCATCTTAGGTAGTGACATACAACAAATAAATACTTACTGAATGTTGAATACAACTATCTAGATGGAATACTCTAGAAACAAGTGTCTCTTACTAGTCCTTTCACCAAGAGAAACCCATTTTCCATGTTCCATGCCTTGTTGAGGGCCAATTTTTCAGCTGTTCCATGTTTTCTCAATGGCCTCCTTGCCCCTCATCATCCCATTCTACTTCTATTGCAAGAAGTCCGAAAGTCTAACAGGCCTTGGGTAGCAATGCACGTCTCCTCTCTGCTCCAATACTCACTGGCACCCCACTACCTATGTGACCTGCATCGTACCCCCCCTAGATGTAGCCTGCACTTGGTCAAAACAGAACCACTAGCTCTTCCAACAAAATCCGTGTGTGGCTTCCTATCAACAGCCAACACCTGGGAACACCGTCTCTCCGCACATAATGGCCTCTTCAGTTCAATGACAGGCAGGCCTTTCTTCTCACAAAGGCACAATACAAAGAATAGCTCCAAGGCAAAGTAAAGAAGAGTGCCTGGTATTCACCAATCAGGGGAAAAGCTAAATAAACTTATTTCGTTGTGATACTATCCACTGATTTACTGAGGGTCTTTGAGACAGACTATAAGTGAACTATTCTTAAACACAACAAAGGAAGCCCAAACATCTTAATATGGGAGGTAGTGTTAAGAGGATTTAGGAGGAATAAGGGAGTCGGAGTCAGACTGAAACCTGTCAGCTCCCAGGACCCACCCCATTTCCAAAGCTGGAGACCTCAGGCAGTCAGGGGACGCACGACAGTGAAGGACGCACACTGGCATCTGGGAGAGACCCGCACGCCCAGAGCGATGGGCATCAACCCTGCTAAGTGAGCCATGCTTCCTAGGAAAGGCCCCTCCGTCTCCCACCCGGCTCAAACAGAACATCGGCCTAAAATTCTTACAGCTAACAATAGGAACTGCAGTCCTAAGAATCACTAGCCTAGACACAGGGTGCCTGCATCAGGAAATTTTGTCTCCGTTAAGCTGAACAGATCAGGGTACAAATCCAGGTTTGCCCACGGGCTTTTTCACCTCCTAAATGGACAACAGACCAGATTACTCTCCTGGATTCACAGGCATTCACTGTATTCCCCAGCCGCTCAACTGTATGTGGCCCAGGGCTGGCTAGGCATTTATTACCAGATCAGGAAAGGGAGGGACTAAGCCCAGCCTATCACTACTACCTACCAACCAACCAACTAACAGTAAAACAAAATAAAAAGGACAGCAAGCAAACAACACCAGGAAAGCTGAACAAAATGTGACTCTCACCAGGACGCGGGGCTGTAGCATTTCCCTAATCCCTACAAATCATACCAGGGTGGTGGAATGTGACTTTCTCCGTCGCCTACTCTAGTCCACAATCATTCTCAAGTACCACACTTCTTTTTTGCCCTTTGAAATGACACTTACCATCCCTTACTCTAGTTGCTGTGTAGGGCTGGACTCGTTTATACCAATTAGACTGCAAATTAAACAGGTTCCTTGCTTTTTGTATTGGGCAGTAATGCGGGAGGGTGAAGGAGTTTGGGTAAGCCTCACAACATCGAGGTGAAAAGGAAAGAGGATATGGATATGAGTACTTGGGGCTACAAAGCAAAGGGTGGCTCGCAGGGGCTGGGGGGCTGGTGGGTGGGTGGGGGGCGACGGGCTTGAATGGGACCAGAGTTTCAGCTCAGGAAGACGAAGGGTTCTGGAGATGGATGGTGGTGGCGGCTTTAGGACAAGGGGAAGGCACATAACGCCACAGGCAGTTAAAACAGTTAAAATGGTAAATGTTCTGCCATGTGCATTTTACCACAATAGACAAAGGAAAGAAAGGAAAATGAGGAGGAAAGGAAAGGGGGAAAGGAAGGAAGGAAGGGAGGAAAAGAAACGAAACAAGTGCATTTCTTGTTAGTAATGCTTACTTCCCAGGTGGAAATGGTTCCATGAGTTCTTTGTATAATTTAAGCCTTTTTTTTTTTTTTTAAAGATTTTATTTATTTGACAGAGAGAAACACAGCGATAGAGGGAACACAAGCAGAAGGAGTGGTAGCGGGAGAAGCAGGCTTCCTGCCGGGCAGGGAGCCCAATGCGGGGCTCGATCCCAGGACCCTGGGATCATGACCTGAGCCGAAGACAGACGCTTAACGACTGAGCCACTCAGGTACCCCTATAATCTAAGCTTTTAGAAAGTTCTCCACTTAGGTACTCCTTTAACTACTGTTGCAAAAGTTCTCTCAGAACTTCTAATATATTGATGTTCCAGAAATTCTTCTTTGTAATTAATTCCCTTTTTAAAATAACACTATTACTCATTTCTTAAAATTCTCTTTCTTATTTTGTACTCCAAATTCTAGGGCTCCTCTCTAGAACTAACTATATATATTTAAGTCTGAAACCAATCTAAACAGAAACTAACTGGTTTACTTTAAATTAAACATACTTTCAGAATATACTGAAACCATTAATGTGTTTAAAGGAAATTCAGGCTTTAGGGTCCCTAAAATCGTTAGCTATACTCTGGCAGCAACCTCCAATATTTATTTAAGAAAAAAAATTAAGAGCAGAAACAACACATTTTGAAATTCTTTTTGCTTCATTATGTAAGTAATATAAGTGCAAATACAGAAAATTTAGAAAACTGGGAAAAATTACTATAGCCTTAAACTTTAATTAAATGCACATTTTCCAACTTCCTAGAAGTTCTAATAACCATTATCTTTACTCATATAAGATTTCCATTTGAGGGAGAGTGTCAAAATTCATTAAACTAAGCCCCCTGTACAAGTCCTTTAGGTTGTTTCCAATTTTTCACGAGGAGAGCAAGAAACTTGCCTTTCCGCTCAGAGTTCTCCCTGCCCCCAACATGCTGGATTACTTCCTTAGGACAGATTCTCACGAAGTTCAAGGAGAGGACCATTTCTCTGGTGCTTGACAAACTGGACAAACTGTGCGACCCTGTGAGCCAAGCATACACATGGCCCTGGAAGACATAGCGTTTTCCTTTGGAGAAGTGATAACAGTTCTTTTTACGTAATAATAATTTAGGACTTAAACATAAAAAAAGACCAAAAACAAAAACCCCCAAAACAAAACACTTCTGGGTGAGTGGACGTTCTTGTGAATCAAGTCCTTTTTCCATCTTGAAATGAAAGCATTCGGTCTAGAAATGGCAGCTCTGTGCTAGCAGCCTCTTCATGGACGAGAGAATCGCACAGGCTCCTCTTTCGTCTCTTAAAAATATCACAAGCTGTTCTGAGTATTCTGAACAAAGTAAAGTATTTTTCATTCTTATTACATGTCTTGTGGATAGCCTTCCGACGTTACAAGAGTTGAAGACGTTTCTTAATGATTAATAACTGAAATTTTAGAACCGTATTCATCAGTAACTAGCTTAGTTATTCTAAGCATATCCAAAGATGACCGCTTAATCAGAACGGAAACTGTCACTCCTTTCCAATTACATAATACCTCTGTACTACTTTAGTACTGTAATAAAATAATACAATTTGGCCTATGCTACAATTCTTTAAATATCTATTTTCTCTTCGGAATGGCAATTTTAATGCTGGGGTGGGGCTGGAGGAGAGAATATCAGACACTCGTCCACATCAGCCACATTGTATCGAGTTAATGTCTCCACTGGCATTTATTTTAACAAAGTGATGTGCAATACACTGAGGTTCTGACACAACAGCGTTATTAATGGACTGAGAGTGTAAAACCGGGTATCAGCCATAGAGCCCAGACATGGTTCCAAATGGTCTTTACATCAGGTCTGAGGTAAGAATCTCTTTTGAACTAATATGTGCTATGAATTTCTACAATAGAAGACAAGGTATCACTGAACTGAACTTTCCATGGCATACCAAAGGCAAAGGATTCTGTTTTGTTTGGATCTTTTAGTGGGGAAATGGGGGGGGGGGGGGGGGGGGGGGGGGGAGAAGGGGCAGGGAGAACAGAAGGAAGGGAGGGAAGATAGGGCTCAGGAAGACTGGAGGGAAACTTGAATAAGCAATCCTCTTAAAGTAATAGTAGAGCTTTTGCACATATTTCCAAGGCATAAAAGACAAAGTTAAAGCTAGTGATGTAAAACAAGGCCAGGGCTCAATTCAGAGATGAGGTAGCAGAAAAGAGAATTTGGGGGAAAAAGTTGAAAGGCAGACCATGTTTTTAAAAGGCATTTTTAAGAGATTTGAAATCATGTTATTAAATACAGTGTGTTAAATTCATCGACTCAAAATGTAGGATGTTGGGACTTCATCTTCAGTTAAAGCTCAAGTTAACTAATTGTTGATTCTTCTCGGAAACTGATAAAGGGACCTCCTTGTGAATCAAGTCTTTCCTAATTGCCATTTTCGGTAAAAATGGATCTTTTGTGTCAGAAATGCCAGTGAATTTTTTAAACATAGAGAAAACATAGGTAATGGTAGATTTTACTGTACTCCAGATATTTCGCTCCTATAGTCTTTCTAGTATCCACTGCTGAAGATTAACAAAATTAGTAAAACAATATAGTACAAAAGTATTTCCTTTCTTAAAGACAGCTCCTAACTTGATCGTACAGAATTACTCTAATATCAATACAACGCTGCTCAGTGCACAAAGACAGATTCAACTCCACAACTGAAGATATTTCTAAATTTAAGATAACTATCATTTTTCTGTGGCTTATAAAAGAGACCAGTTTTATCTTTAAAATTACAACTTATATTTTAAAATTTCAAAGTCTACAGAATGAAATAAATATTTAATCTCCTTACTTCGTCTCGGTGTTCCTTTGAGTCTTTATGTCAAGAAATTACACTTCATAAAATCAAGCAAAATGATGGTATTTTATCACTTAGATCTCTGTGTCTAGTATTAGTTCACAGGAGAAACAAGCTGGCTTCACTTAACATTTTGGGAGGAGTAAAATGATGACTCTTGCTAAACACTTAGCAAACACATAACTTACAAGGCAATTTAGACTTCAAACTCTACTTTGGCATATGCTTAAGTTTCCCAAATTTGAGACATTTCAATGGACAATGTCATGGGATGTGCCCTATGTTAGTCAACAGCCTTTTGTTAGATAAGGACCGATAAAAGGCAGAGTTGGAGGAGAAGCCATAAGGCTACTTAATGTAGCTGCAATTTTCACTTTACTCTAGGATGCTGGATTCCTTTGTGGAAAGGAAGAGAAATAATAAGTGGACTTGCACCTTTTCCTGTGTCTCCTTATCCTCTCGGATCAGCCAAGTCTGAAGGCTGGGTATCCTCCCAACTCCTCCCACTCCTTCACCTTTACCGCCAATCCATTGTAAGGCCTGTGGCGACAATCTGGACTTTGTTTTTCTCCAACTCCAAGGTTGCTGCCTAAACCAGACTGCTATAGTCTCAATTCTGACTTTCTACAATTTCTCCGCTCGCAGAGCTGTCCTGTAACGTTGCCTGGGTTGGGCACTATAAAATGGAAGATGGGACCGTTAATGTGATGCTCACTGGAATGCAACACCGCAAAGCCTGCATGGACACGATGGCCATACACAGAAGTCCCACCAAGACCACCCCCTCCGGTCCATTCTACACACTGCAGTCAGGAGGATCCCTCTGAAATTCAAATATACTCAGGTCATATCCCACACAAAAATAACATTTCTCTTCAGTGGCTTCCCATTGCTCTCAGGATCAAGGGTAAACTCTTCACAAGAATTTAAAAGACCTTTGGTTGACCTTGCCCTAGCTTATCTTCCTAGCCTTAAAACCAGCGTTCCACACCTGGCTTCTTTCCCAGAGGACAGACACTGTCTGACTTGGAATTCCTGGATCTTCCCATGTGTCGTGTCTCTGGTCTCAAATCTTCCCTCTGCCTAGAGTCCTCTTCTCATTCTGCTGCCTAACTATCTGTCCTACAGGTTTTACACCTTGCTTAAATGCCTTCTCTGACTTAAGATTTATACCCTCATCCATGTACTCCCATATTTGTTCTTGATGTAACATTTTATCAGTTTGTATTTTCCCTGCAAGATATCCTCCCCCACTAAATTATAAAGTAATCAGGGGCGCCTGGGTGGCTCAGGAGGTTTAATCGACTGTCTTCAGCTCAGGTCACAATGGACGCCTCCTTGCTCAGCGGGGAGTCTGCTTCTCTCTCTTCCTCTACCTGCCGCTCCCCCTGCTTGTGCTTGCGCTCTCTCTTTGTCAAATACATACATACATACATACATACATAAAATCTTAAAAAAATAAATTATAAAGTAAACTGAGAGCAGGTCTGTTTCCTGTCAAACGGAGTTTCTCTACTTGTACTTCTCTACTTCTAGCAAGTGAGCAACCGAAATGGGCTGGCTGAAGGATCAAATGAACGTTTGCATGTAGGCCAAATTAAAACCTCCAGCCACCATTTCACAATTCTAACAATTAGTTTCATGTTTTCCAAAGTTCTTCCAAAAGACAAATTTAACACAATCATAAAAAGTATCCAGAATGAGGAGCCCTCGAGAACTAGCAACTGCTTCTGGTTAGACAGCAATAGGGGGGATTAACCGAGTTACATCTGTATTCTTCCTACAAATGCAGAGCAGATTTGTGCATTAGAAAAGCCAACTTGGTATCCGCAATATTACATAGGAAATTTTTAGCTCTCCTAGAGAGCAGGAGGTTTTTAGACTCTAAAGTTAAAGAGAGGGCTTCTAAACATTTAAAAAAAAAAATGTAGAAGGAATTAAAAAAAACCTACAAGATGCCTTTGGCTGAAGTTCTTTTCGAAACGGAAGGTACAGAAATATGCAGAATGAGCACAGAATACTAAAATTTCAAAAAGTCACAAGTTTTAGCTTTTTAAAGTTAACCAGATACCTCAAGGTCTTGAGCGTGTCACAATTAGAAAATCTATTTCTCGTTCTGACTTGGCAATCAGGAAACTAAAACGGAGCTTTTCTGAGTCATAGTTACTAAATGACAGCTAACATTTCTGCTACTTCACAATTGACAAAGCACTTTGAAACAGGTGACCCAGCCGCCTGGCAGAGCGGGAATCCTGCGCAGCCCTTTTCATTCAAGCAAACATCCTGCAGACGAAGGGACACCCTCCCCATCCTCACTCTCACGGAGATGGGGAGACGGGTCCTTGCCTCCTGCTGGTAAAGCCTGCCACAGATTGCCCCGAATCTCTCTCCCCAGGACAATTCCTGAGGGACCCCGGGAGCCAGCACTCACCTCCCCGGCTCAGCACCAGAAGAGCTAACACAACGGGTCACCTGGAAGAGGACGGATACAGGGCATGCCCTGGTCACAGCTGGGGCTACTACAGGGGCTCCTAAGCCCACGAATACAAATACTTCCCCTCTCCCTGGGTGTCTGTGTGTGTGTGTGTGTGTGTGTGTAACCTAAATAAAAACTCAAATATGCTTTAGATGCAGTATTGTATAAAATACCAAACAAGGCTTCCTGGCTTTGTTGAAAATTCAAGATAATTAAATTGTTAAATACTCAAGAACGTCAATTTCAGTAACCTTCTTCCAGGCCCCTCAATAAATTAAAACAGTGATCATGAAGTAGCTGGTTCTCACAGTCTTAGGCTGCTCTCCCCCAGAAAGAAGACCTGTTCTTTCTAGGAAAGCATAAGAAACCCCAGATAACGTGTACAAAATAATCCGGAACGTCTGGCACCTGCCGTTGCTTCAAAATGGTTCAGATGAAAGCTGGACCATCTATTCTTTATCCACGTCGAGTGGGAGGGACCCTGAGCTCTGACTTCAAATCGCGGCTCGGCTACACTGAACTGCGGAAGGCCCACTTAGCCTCTAAAAAGTGGTTTCTTCCCCTGTAAAAAAGGAGGCAACCACCTGCTTTGCTGGGTTGTTCCAAAGAGATCTTTTAAAAAGAACCTGGGGTTAGTAGGTGCTCAGCCAAGTTTTTAACCCCTACCCTCCGTTTCCTTACTGTATGGCATTAAGAAAATAGCCTTGGAGATTAAATGTGTATCAAGTTCTGAAGGACCATAAAGAGAGCTATAAAAATGTGTTCTTCATTACTTAAAATGCTATGAAATGGTCCCGCAGCAGTCATTCCTAACCTGGGCATGCCTTATTAGCAATAGGTGTTTGGAAAGAGTATAAATCCATCATAATTGCTGGAGAAACCACCCCTCCAAAATATGCCTTACAATGGTGGGAAGACTTAACACCGTTCCGCATCTACAGAGAGGGTCAAATATCAAGCAAATAATGATATGCAAAAGCAAAACTAGCGCAAAATATCAAAAGCGATTTTATTAATTCAAAACCATGACTTGGTGCAATACTTTCAATGTGTCCCTGGTTCACAGTATGCAGAGTATTTTTCATATACTTTAATGATACTCCTATCCTCATTACAAACAGACACAAAACATATCTCCATTTGATAATTAAGGAAAGTTCCCAGAGGCAAAGCAGCCCCACATTTTCATCTGGTTCATAGCAATTTTTCTGGAGTCCTATTCAGAAACCTAACACAGAAACTCTCAAAACTGTGATGTGACTCATTCTAGAAAAACCAGCTAAAGAGTAAGACTCCAGTGCTGCTGCTCTCTCTCCAGCCCCCCAGGACCTGGCTCGTTATGCACCCCATTCCAGTGTCAGGACCTTTTCCTTAGCCATCCCCTCCTCCTGGAATGCTGCCCCTTGGATCTTTGGGTTTTTAGTTTAAAGATTTATTTCCGCAGAGAGATCTTTCTGGATCCGCAGAGCATCAACTGGCCAGCTGCTCGCTCACTCTCATAGGGCTGTTATCTAATTCTCTGCGCAGCAATCATCACTTTCTGACATTTTCTTGTATATGTTTGTTGACTAAACTACCTTCTTCCACCAGAGCACAAGCTCTCCGAGAGCAGCAACTGTGCTTGTCTTTTTCATGACTGTGTTCCCAGTGCTACACTTGAAAGCAGTTCCTAAATGTCTGCTGAAAAGACAGGCCTCTGAGTGGCTCAGGGGCACTCGGGTGCTCACAAACTCAGAAAACACAAGCACACCAACATGCAAACATCACAACCAAATATCCCGGTGTATATGGGTTCCTTTGGCTCTTCACCTCCAGAATCAGCGTGAAACCAAAGGCAGAAATAGAAGACGGAATGAGGTGTCCTGAACCCCCACAGGAGAGCAACTCTCTTTAGTATTTGCTCACTGCAACGATAATAACCATAATACTTTAAGGGGCACCTATGTGCCAGGCTCCGACATGGGCTCTTCTGAAATAGTACGAAAGTACTATTAAACGCACAAGGTTACCTTTATTCTCTAGACGAGGAAATTATCACTTAGAAAAACCAAGAATCCTCTCCCATGTCACATAACTAGGTGGTTGCATGGTTGGACTTTACCTGACTACACGCTTCCTGCTCTTAACTACCAAATCCTAAAGATAAATGGAGAACATGCAATCCTAAAGTACTGGTCCTTACAGCAGCTTCCCACATGTGCCCACAATCCACTATGCATCTAGTTTCCACCAGGCACACACTTTGGGCCCTCTGCACGGCTTGCCTGGCCCCCTGCCCGTGAGTTACTGGCCCAGAAATTCTGTAGAGCTGCTGCACGAGGCTCACGGGACTGCTCAAGAAAGGACACTGAAAAATTGTCCCTCCTCCCACCCCAAATTTCTCCCAACAGCTCTGCTGAACAACTTGCAACATATTCTCCTACCACTCAAGCTAGCTAAGAGCACACAGCAATCTCTTCTGAAGAGCCATATTTGCACAACAGTTGCAGGAAAAGAACGCTTGTTTTGTCCTTTTCGGGCAGAATAAATACAACTCAGAGTTACTGTTTTATCACAGAAGACCAGAGAAAACGCAGTGGTTGAATTTTTTCACCCCGCTACAGGTGAATACACCAAATGTTCAAGTGTAACGTCGCTTTTATCACCGCTGCCCTCAGGATGAGATGGCCGTGGGTGCGAGGTGCTGGGGTCAGCTGGCTCTGTACCCCATCATTCCCCTTTGTCCTCCACCTCTTTGAACTCTCTGCGCTTCTTTCAGGAGGGAAAGACACGAGGAGAGGGAGAAAGACTAGAATAGGTTAGAGCCGGTTCACACTCACACCACAAGTATATTCAGAGCTGCCTTTCGTCTACACCCAGAAGCCAAGTGGTGAGAATGACCACACTGCATAGACCTATAATCCACTCCCTAGCATTCTGTGACCAACAGGATTACCAAAGTGACAATCTCCAAAATGACATGCTTGCTTTAAACATTAAACGGAAAAAAGTCAGAATATACCCCCAATATCTTCCTGGATCAATTTATTCATACTCATTATACTAAAATTTATGAGTATTTTGCTAGTGTTCACATTTCCAGATAAATGATTTCCTGGGACAAAAATACCTTTATTTTGTATACTCTTAGGCTTCTAGATCACTTAAGAATAGTGTGTTTAGAGTTGAATAACTTCGTATCAACTTTCTATAAAAGAATGGTTAGACATTAAAATGCATTCCTTGCTGTTAATGTAAACTTAAATGTAAAGTTCTAGAAATCACGGGCAGGGGGAAATTCTGGCAGGGAGCAGTGTGGTACAATGGAAATAACAGTAAAAAAGAAGTTAAAATACATGTGTTTAAATCTCAGCTCTACAACTTGCCATCTGAACTTTGTAAACAAGAACTTTTCTACATCTGTTACATCTTATATGGAATAAGGATATTTATTGTGATAAAGCAGGTCACCTGCCATGGTGACCTCTTGGCAACTGTGCAAATTTCAGAAGAAAGTAAGGTACATTCTGAAAACTAGCAGATGCTACACAAGGGTAAGAATTGGTGACGATGACAATGATAAAGAATTGTCTCTTGGGGCGCCTGGGTGGCTCAGTTGTTAAGCATCTGCCTTCGGTTCAGGTCATGATCCCAGGGACCTGGGATCGAGCCCCGCATCGGGCTCCCTGCTTGGCGGGAAGGCTGCTTCTCCCTCTACCATTCCCTCTGCTTGTGTTCCCTCTCTCTCTCTGTTTCTCTCTGTCAAGTAAATAAAATCTTTAAAAAAAATAAAATAAAAAAAGAATTGTCTCGATATTCAAGGAGAAGGCATGCCAAATGTTTCATTACAATCTCTAGACATTCACAGAACAGGAGATAAGGTGCTATAACAGATTGTAGGCTTCTTAGAACATGGGTGGAATCTGAAATACAAAGATAAGCTTCTAGGGTTTTGAGGTACACACCTCGTATTCAACCCCTAAATTTTGTCAGAGAGGAAAAAAGTCATATTTATACAAATGACTACTGTAATATGCATAGTAAATCACAACTTTTAAGAACATTAATTTTACACCTGTTTTGCTCTTTCCCAGAGACTACTACAATTCACATGTGTTTGTGAAAACAGATGCAAAAGTAATTCCCTGATTGGGGTGAGTGGGTGGCTCTGCTGGTTAACTGTCTGCCTTGGGTTCAGGGCATGATCTCAGGGTCCTGGGAGCCAGCCCCAAATCCCGTGCTCTGCTCAGCAGGGAGCCTGTTTCTCCCTCTACCCCTCCCCTTGCTCCTGCTCTCTCTTGCTGTATCTCTCTCTCAAATAATAAAATCTTAAAATACTGCCACTTTCTTAAAAAAAAAAGTCTACTTAACCATACGCAATTAAACAAATGTCTATTAATGGCACATTTCCTCCCCTCCCAATATCCTATGTTGTGTTTTCACTGTGGTTTAAAGTCACTGTAATGATTATCAGGGTTATCTATAATATGGCCTCTTTAGGCAAAAGTGGGGATTAAAAAGAGAAACAATCAGTGAGGAGGCTGATTTGATTTGGACATTAACACCATGGTGAAATTCTCAATCACAAAACTTACTAATAATCCCGTGGCTAAAATCTAATTCAACATCCTGGACTGATAAGGCTTAAAATTCACACCTGCTTGAAAAAAACAAACAAACAAAAAACAAAAAACAAAACCACGGAACCAAAATGGCTCAATAAAACTTCCCAAAACCCAAGATGCAGCCTAAGAGTCATACTCACAGTCTTATTAATACCCTCTATCTCGAAACACATCACAATTTAAGAAACAGTTTTTATTTTATTTTGATTTATTTTTAAGATTCGATTTATTTGAGAGAGAGAGAGAGAGAGCAGGAGCAGGAGCGAGCGGATGGGCAGGGGCAGAGCGAGACAAGCAGACTCCCTATGGGGGGGAGGGCAGGGCTCTCTCCCAGGATCCTGAGACCGTGACCTGACGCTTAACCAGGGAGCCATCCAGGAGCCCCTGATCGCTTATTTACTTCTGATTTCTCAGGCGGTCCTCTGAGGGCAGATGTCATCCCCAGCTGACAGAGAACAAACAGACCCAGCAGGGAAATGTTACCGCCGCTCCTGCCAGGAGGGCTCAGGTTCAGCTCCCGAAGTTCCCCACTCGGTCACCTCACTGGCCTACCTCGAGCCAGGGACCCCAACGGCGGGGGACTGCCGGTGAGGGGCTTGTAAGGTCCCCTTTCTGAGGCTCCGGGACACTTGAGAATGCGCAGTCCCCCTTGGGGTCCACCTAGCGTCTCCTCCAGACCCACCGGCAGCGCACAGGGAACAGCAGCGGGACCAGACGGTTCGGGCGGCCCTGCCTCCTCCGGGCCTCTGAACACAACGAAGAACGGCGCACTTTTGTGGAGAGAAGATAGTCACACAGTCCTTGAGTTTGAGGCAGGGATAAAGGATTTAGTCCTGACTTTTGAAGAGCCAAGGATGAAGAGTTCCAACTGCTGCGGGGGCCAGAGGTTCTCAGCCTCCTCCTTCCGACCAAGCGAGCGGCCCGTGGAGCTGCCGGATTTGGTAACATATTCGCGCCTAAGGTCTTCCATGTGATATATGGGACATACTCACACCAACAGATTCTTCGCCGCTTATCTGAAATTCAGATTTAACTGGGTGCCCTGTATTTAATCTGGGAACCCGAGGCCTCCACCAGTGACACAGTAACACGTTACCAGGTCGCAGGCGGATTCTCCGACGAGTCTGGTGACAGCTCACTAGTAGCTAGTAGAGCATTAACAAGGATCTAGTCCCCTGCTGCCTCGTCAATGAGCACATCGTCACAGGAACTTGGTAGCAGCCACGAAAGTGAAAAATGACGCCCAGAAAGGTTGGTAAACTGGCAGGTTTGAGGACCTAGTTGTTCAGTCCCCAGCACGGCGCCCTGGGCTAACGGGAGATCACACACCCTACACTATCTGACCACACGGGACTCAGCAGCCAGGGCCGAGTCCTTGTAACGCGGCCGGCTGTGAGAGCTACCAGAACTCGCCCATCCACCTGGAACAGTCTCTGTCCGTAAAGCAATGGTATCAACCAGTTCCCAAGTCAGCACACTGGGTAGGTCAACTTGTAACACACGGCTTAGCTATTTACAATTCCTTCCGTCTCCTTGGCCCTTTATGTACCTTAGAGGCAAGCAGAGCTCCTTTTGGTAAGAAAGAAAGGGAGAAAAGGAAATGAAACGAATTCTTCAGGGACTTGTTTTAGATCATCTCAGCCCCCTCTGGGAGACACGATGGCTTCCTACGACCTCGTTAGCCAACAGGTGCCCCTGGAACCCCAAAGCGTGCAAGACTAGGGCATAGCCCACCCCCTCCAATCCTGCTTGGGTTCTCGGGAGAGGGAGTCACTGAGCAGTTCAGTGTCCTCGGCTGCTCGAAATCCTACAGAGCAGAGGGGCGTCCCAGGGGAGACTCAGTGTAAATTCCACCTGACCTCTCTCCCGATTGACCCAGGTACAGCCTGGCGGCGGCTCGGGACTCACGGTGAAAGAGCACTCCAGAGAAAGAGAGAAAAATCCCGGCGCACAGAGGTGAGAGGACAAGGTCTTGTTCTGAGGGGTAATGGTGAACAAATTAGGCAGTCCCCGCCTCTCACAAGCTGCGTGGTCTTGGGCAGAGTTACTGAACTTCACTGAGGTTCGAGGGCCTGGTCTGAGAAAGAGAGATGAGCACGCAAGGTGACCCAAAACAGGGAACAATGATAAGAGTTGTTACAAATCGTGGGCATGTGGCCTTACTCACTTTTACGAAATTACACAAAACACACAAACAAAAAGCTGCTTTTGATTATCCAAGTACGAGGACTGGGTTTTCACTTGGGAAAAGCATTTTGTGAGTGTTTTTTGTTTGTGTGTTTGTTTAAAAATCATTTCCTCCTTTGCAGGGAGTAAATCAACAAAGGTATCTCATCAACTCCACCATGCAGATCCCTAAACAATCAAATGGCATTCTTTGGAGTCAAAACTTCTGATGGCTTATGTTTTGCTGATATCACAGGTTTAAAACCCACTGGAGCGTTCTGCCTTAAGATACCCTCCCCCAAAATAAATATTTTTAAAAAGAGAATGTGGACAAACATACACGATGAGCAGAGTTGTGCACTGACATTATTAGAAACAAAAAGGCAGTTCAACCTTTTCAGATCAACTGACTCATGAGGGAAAAATTTGATGTGAATAACTCACTACTTCCACTGTCACTGTGTCAAATATTTTCAAATAATACTTTAGAAAAAGCAAACACAGAAATGCATGAAAAAAAAAAAAAACCCACCCAAAAGTAAGAATGTGCGTCTCAATTTCTTTACACTAGATAAACTTCATGTTCCTACATGATTCCTATTGTCATGGTACAACAGCCTTCCGTCAGCCTGGGACATTCAATAAATACTGATTTTATAATTTGAATAAATGTCAACAATTATTAGCTATTCAGTAAATATTGGATATAGGACATATTTTATAAAGAGAGCACTTTTGGAATTTGCATTTGATTTTACAAATTGTTCATATGTTTACCAACAGAAATTTAAAAGTCAGTCATTATTTCAAAAAATAAAAGACTACTGTTTCTGACCTTTTTAAAAAAGATTTTATTTATTGATTTGAGAGATAGAGAGAGTGGGGAGGGTATGGGGAGAGGGAGAGAGAACCCCAAGCAGACTCTGTCCGCGGTGAGCACAGAGCCCCACACGGGGCTGATCCCAGGATCCTGAGATCATAACCTAAGCTGGAACCAAGAGTCAGATGCTTAACTGACTGAGCCATCCAGGTGCTCCTGTTTCTAACCTTTAAAAAAGAGCAACAGTTCCCACCTATGCTTGTCAATGAAACAAATATGATTCCTACTGTGTGCAGAAACCCTGAGAGTTGAGACGGTCCTACTAAGTGGCTCTGGCACTGTCATTCAGTATATGACTTCATTGTGGCCACTCTGAAGAATCAGTATTTTAGAGAGTTTTTTTAAAATATAGCATTAGGACCTTAAAAGTCTAAAATATTTTATACCCAAGCAACATGTCTATCTAACTAACATAAACGGCAAACTAACATAAACGAAGCAACACAAACATCTCCCAAAATAGGGAATGTTTCGGTGCCAGAATCTCCACACTGTGTGCCTGGAAGTAATTCTGCTAAAAACCTGAGGACAAAAAAAAACTTCGCTTACCTTTTGTTACAATTAGAATACTCACCTCAGTAGATATTATAACACTACCTATGATCTCAAATTGTTAGACTTAAAATGATAAAGCTTCAAACTGCTCTATGAGGCATTTGAATTTTAGGCCAATTAATAGTCTTCTGATTCACAGAATACTACATTCTGAATTCTGCTTAAGGTTTTTTAATCCAGGGGCGCCTGGGTGGCTCAGTCAGTTAAGCGTCTGCTTTTGACTCAGGTCATGATCCCAGGGTCCTGGGATCGAGCCCCATGTCGGGCTCTCTGCTCAGCGGAGAGTCAGCTCCTCCCTCTGCTGTGATCTCTTGCTCTCACTCTCAAATAGATAAATGAAATCTTAAAAAAGAAAAAAAGATTTTTTAATCCAAAGCATAAAGTTGGCCACCAGAAGGCTGACACTTTGTTGCTGCCCTCCACGGTGCCTTCTAGAGCTGCTGGCTCACTGAAGTCCCAGCACTGTGGTGCCTGGAAGCCTGTTGGGACGGCCTCCCCTACAGCCAGGCCGACTCTCCAAGGTCCAGGGGCCTGGGAGCAGTTACCGGCCACGTCTGGTCTGGAGAGCCAAGGCCGCTCACAAGTCTTATCAGTGAGCAGGCCCAACAGATGGGAGCCATTCTGGGAACCTCCCACTCCAGACGGCAAGGCCCTGGTGCTAGCCTTCAGTCCTTCTGCTCACTGGGCTCCTTTTCTGATTGGGAAAACAAACAGAGAACTCACAAACATGGACACCGGAACTGAAAACACAAATTTAGAACAAAGCTACAAAATCACTCAAAACAAACTAGTGATCTTCGATAATCAACATCTACGAAAATAATGCAAAAGTAAATGGCTTTTCATTTTTTATTATGATTATGAACAAGTTGGAAGGGACATTTAACTCATGATGAGATGGTAATATGTAACACTTTCTCATGATGAGATGGTAATATGTAACACTCTCCCCTGGCCTGGCTGTCTTCCCTTGAACCTGCAGACTTGGACAGAAGCAACAAGAACTGCCATTCTACCAGTTTTCCCTTGTGAAGGAACATACACACACACACACACAACTACACACACAGGTATGCACGCATATCTGCAACTGTTTGAACTTTTCACAGCAGAAATCAGAAAGCCCAAAGCTAAAATGTAAGCTCAATGTAATTTCCACTTACATACTACCTTGTAAAACTATTATTATATGTTATATACATTATTACATACAGTATATATACTATATACAATGTAGGAAATATTTCTATTCTAGAATGAAAATGAAAAGCATCTATGCTCAAGGTTATTGTTCACAAAGGAGAGAGATCTTTGTAAATTTATTGACTGTTCTAAAATGTTTTGTTATTAAATTAGGATGACCTCGGCGTGCCTGGGTGGCTCAATGGGTTAAAGTCTCTGCCTTCAGCTCAGGTCATGATCCTAGGGTCCTGGGATCGAGCCTCACATCGGGCTCTCTGCTCGGCGGGGAGCCTGCTACCCACTCTCTCTCTGCCTGCCTCCCTACTTGTGATCTCTTTCTCTCTGTCAAATAAATAAAATCTTTAAAAAAAAAATTAGGACTACACCTTTGTTATGTATCTTTGGATAGTTTTCAATATTAAGAACTTAAAAATCTATACTTGAACAAGTATGTGTTTGAGACACAAGTTACGGTACCGAAATAAAGAGCTGGTTACAAATACTGCATCTAATTTCAAAAGAAGTTTTGAAGTACCAAAAAATGTCAGGAGAAATAAATCCAGACACTTAGAACAATTACTGTTTATGTGTATGAAAATGGTAAATTTCAATTATTCTTTAAGAAAATAAATTTAAAGTCAGTGTCCTGACAACATATTCATTAAAAAAAATGCCTGTTACGTTTTTGAAATTCAAGATGGATAGGAGATTATATGTAAGAATGCACTTTTTCCCTGAAACACTGAATTCTACACTGGGGTAAGATCGTGGATGATCCTGGACTAATAGACAGATGGATCCCCATTTTCTAATGAGTATCATGACAGGTCAGCATAGCAGGTTCTGTGGGGCCACGCTGCCACGCCTCTAGTTCTGTCCCTGCCACCAATCCCAGCCGCACAAGGTGGCCGAGGTCCTGTCCCTCAGAGCCTGAAGATAAAATAGGGCTAATAACAGTCCTCATAGGAATGTCGTGAAAATTAAATGAGTTAATACATGTACAATGCTTGCAGAAGTGCCTGGCCCATAAGTAAAGCTCCAATCGATGTTTGTTGTTACCATTACAGTTACAATTATTAATCATCATGGCTATGAAATATAATTAGCCATGAAAAGCCATTTGTGAAATGTAATTATAGCTAGTAAGTGAGAGAAAATGTGTAAAATAAAACAGAAAGTTAAGGAAATCTGCCTTGGCTCGCTATCCAGTTCATTGACAATTCACGAGACTCGAGGCGCCCAAAGGACCAAGGGCCAATTCTGCCCGTGTTTGTGCTCCTAGAATGGTGAGTCCGGCGCCTGGCAAGATAACATTTGCTCCTCGAGTGGTTGCTGAATTACAGGTAAATACTTTTTGTATAAGAAATTTTACATCTCGGGGTGCCTGGGTGGCTCAGTCGGTTAAGCATCCAACTCTTGATTTCGGCTCAGGTTGTGATCTCAGTATCATGAGATCGAGCCCTATGTCGGGCTCTGTGCTCAGTAGGGAATCTGCTTGAGATTCTCTCACCCTCTCCCTCTGCCCCTCCTCCCGCTCAAGCTCTCTCTCAATTAAATCTTTTTTTTTTTTTTTTTAAGATTTTATTTATTTATTTGACAGAGAGAGAGAGATCACAAGTAGGCAGAGAGGCAGGCAGAGGGAGAGGAGGAAGCAGGCTCCCTCCCGGCTCCCAAAGAGCCCGATGCGGGGCTCGATCTCAGGACCCTGAGATCATGACCTGAGCCAAAGGCAGAGGCTTTAACCCACTGAGCCACCCAGGTGCCCCTAAATAAATCTTTTTTAAAAAGGAATTTTAATTACTCACTATAAAGTTAAAAATCAAATCAACTGACAAGAATTATACCAAAGGCATAACCTATATGCTCAGATGTCTCTCATTCAATATCAGATCACTATTTCTTATCCTCCCCGACCGGGCATTGATATCGTCAAGGAAACGGGAACAACAGCAAGCACCCCTTTACAGCTCCGACCACCCCCTCTCTGGACTGAGCGTGTTTTCTGTGTGCAGCACAGGAAGGCAACGGCAAGCACCACCTTGCTGACTTCTCAGAGCAGCCCTGGGACACGCTGACCAACTCCGTCTTACAGAGGGGGGAATGGAGGTTAAGGGTGTTAAGTAAACTGGCCAGTCACCCAGCCTTCAAGTGAGCCAACTGGGATGAAAACCCAAATGTGTGACCTCCGGCTCCTTACTGAAGAGCAGTACATTCTGAGTAAAACTTCAACATGTCTCCATTTTATGCGCTGGCTTTGTATAGTACGGTAGGATAGCTTCCCGAAGCTTCACATGCATTATATCTTGTGACTGTCAAAATACATCATTATCTTTTCTCTTGCTTGGGCTCTTCATAACCATAAAAAGACATAACCTTGACTTCACCTTGAATACAGCATGATCCTCCGTAGTAGGAACACCAGTGGCCGTGACCGTACGACTGGGCCCTCAGTGGTGCTAAGAGAGCACAGACAGCCAGGGGGACAGCAGGGCCGACCTACGTGGGGGGCTTTGCGGGACAAATGGGACAGACAGGTAAGGGGTAAAAGAACTAAGAGTAATGATGATAAAGTATGACAGCCATTGGTTGAGAGGCTACATCCAAATGGGAGCTAAAAGAATTGGGAGAAAGTACCGCCATCGGGGATCTCCATGTCATAATGGGAGGAAGCAGGGAGGCAGAGGGGACAACAAAAGCCAACAGAGATATGTCAGATCACTGTGACAACATGGCCCTCTGTGACCACAGGGATCAGAACATCCATGAGCAAAAAAGAAGACACCTCCCCACCCGTACTATGCATTTCTCTGACTAAAAGAATGCACACATCTACCTGCTGTTAAAAATGGCTGCTCTATTCTAATGGAGGCGCTGGTCAGGGGTGACAGGCCTGGGACTGGCCAATCAGGATCAGACCACCTCCAAACACAGAGAAATAAAGCAGGAAAACATCCATCTCACTATCAGATGGTGAAGGATGCTCGAGTGTGTTAAAAATGACTAACGCACTCTTCGGCAATTTACAGAAACAAAGACAACCCCGTGATGGTGGAGGCGGTAATTAACAAGCCACCACGCTTGTCAATGCACTCAGACACACAGGCAATGAAACCACCACACCGAAGCATGGAGAGCTTCTCTAGAAGTCCCTGGCTGCTTCCGAGTGCAATCATTCAGTCTTGGTAGAGACAAGAGAAGGCACTGCTCCCATTTAAACTGGGGACCCAGTGGCCAGGAGACAGCCAGGAAGACTCCACGAGTGTGTTAGCCGTTCTTCCCCTCCCTGTCACTGCTCTCTGCCATAGGACCCCGAGATGAGCAGAGTGTAGAGCGCACAGTGAGTGCCTTACGGGAGGGGACGAAGGTAGAACAAAATATGAGCCCCTCAATAAATGTAACAGGCGCTCCTGGGAAGGAATGCACAAACAGGACATGTGTACATTAAGTCACTGGCCCCACAGTTTACAGTGGCTAACATCTTACTGGTTAGTTCTTTTTTTTTTTTAAAGATTTTATTTATTTGACAGAGAGAAACACAGCGAGAGAGGGAACATAAGCAGAGGGAATGGCAGCGGGAGAAGCAGGCCTCCCGCAGAGCAGAGAGCCCGATGCGGGGCTCGATCCCAGGACCCTGGGATCTGACCCGGGCCGAAGGCAGACGTCCAACGACTGAGCCACCCAGGCGCCCCTGGTTAGTTCTTTATTCCATTCCCTTAAACCTCCTTCTCAGGCCCGGGTCCCCAGTCTAACTAGTGAATGTATAGCTAAAGCCTTGGGCAATAATCCCTCACCTTCAGCCCAACACGTGTTCCACAAATCCAGATATTCCACATATCAGATTTTCTTATGGGGGTAAGGAGGAAATAGATAAAAATATTAGCTGTAATTTTCCCCGTGGAATGGAAGGACGTTATCTCTTCCCCTGCCTTGGATTTTCTAGGGTTTTCAAAAATTACTTATAGCGAATAGCCAGTTTGTGTTTGAATCCTGTATAAGCGCTTCTTATTACTTTTATGCTGAGTTGTTTCCTTCAAAAATGGTAGCACTGGCCTTTAAAAAAAAGCTGACTGTGGTCTGTGTAAAAGGATCTAAGTGTCTTTAACGATAATAGTAATAGCAATAGCCAGCATTTACTGAGTGATGACTGTGTGCCAAGCAATGTTTCAAGTGCATTACATGTTCACCCCAACCTAAGATACAGGTATTATTGTCTCTTCTGTCAGGAAAGGAAACCAAAGCACAAGAGAAATCAGACAACTGGCATGAGTGGCAAAGCCAGGTTTGAACCCAGGCGCCTGACTGCCGGACCTGGCTGTCTCCTCTACTGAAGTCAGTCAGCACAGGGCATTTACTTGGAATAATGCTTAGGAATAATTAGTCAACCAAACTCTGGAAACGCAAAAATATTTTTATTAAACACAAATGAGAAGAGACCCAAGACTTTGTATTTAACAAAAAAAACTATTGACAAACCTGTGTAAGAGAGAAGTGCCCCCCAATGATTAGCAATGCGACACCATCCCACACAGGTGCTGCAGACACAGCTAGTTAAGGAGTTGAGGGGGGGGGGGCAACGAGAGGTACCCTCAATCCATGACATCCTAGGGCAGAGGCGGAATTCAAATGAAAATGAGCCCCCCCCCCCCCCC